>WIDE01000025.1:359317-399887 GCA_015039315.1 Clavulina sp. PMI_390 | reverse complement strand
TAGATTTGAACTTCAACTGACTCGTTTCCTCTCTTCTTCCCACCCCATTGGTTTTGTTGTTTCTATAGCTTGGGGTCTCCCGTCAGGAATCCTCCTCCACTCGATCGGTTACGGTATCCTCGCTGGTCTCGATGTTTACGATGCTGTTTTGATCCTTCGAACGCGTCGTGCTGTCGAGGCCTTTTCAGGCGCCAAGATTTCTCTCGGCGGCGAGCTTACGGTGACGGCAGGCACGGCTGGTGCGCGTGCTAGTGTCGAGACTGCGCCAGTATTGAGTTATGTCAGGGGCAAAGGGCTTTATGGTGGCATCCAAATCGATGGTATGTGCCTTACATCGGCTGGATCGCTTTGTGCCGTTTCTTTTTGCCCGATGGCTGGCTGACACTCCCTTTCACGTCGACAGGTAACATCATCGTTCAGCGGCAGCATGAAAACAGCAAGTTCTATGGTCAGAAAAACATCCAAGCTCGTGACATCCTAGGTTTCTCGAAGCCAAATCAGGCAGCGACTCCCAAGATCACCGCCCCCCAGGGCTCGCTGGACTCTTTGTATCACGCGCTACGCGTGGCAGAAGCAGGCATCCCGGACCCTGAGTCCCCTATCGCAGGTGCATACCTCCCTGAGGCGACTGCTCCTGGGGCGCAGTTCAGCGCGGCGGCGGCGGATCGCGATGATGATGAGGAGACTGGAGAGGAGCCCGATGTGGTGGGAGTGAGCCAGCCATTCAACGATGATGACATGGCAGCCATTCAAGGAGTGGCATTTGATGAAATGGAGAAGCGTCAAGGCTAACTCGAGACCTTCTATTGATTTCACCCTCAAGTTTCGCATGCTCAGAGGCTTATGGTGCACTGGACGGACTAATGCAAACTATTTATATTTCCTCTTTAAAATTTATTCTGTACGGACAACATTCTCCCGCCATTCATCGATAATAGTTTCCTGGGAGGTCTACCCCTTCGTGCCAATTGACGGCTTGTGTTGTGTGATGTTTGCTCGTGCGCCCCAGCCAGCGACAGTCTCTTGAGCCCAAGCGATGTGCGGAATAATAGATGAAAAACTGCAGGATGGACCAAACAGCCCTTCTTCCAGATGCTCCTCTGTGCGCTTGTGATAGATAGGAGAACATTCAGCGATATCTGGGCACTACGTCATCACTCCAGCCTCCGTCCCGGAACAACCATTCGTTCTTCCGGTAACCGTGTATAGGCCAAAAGAGATTTCCAAAATACAATCCGGACAAGTGGATTATTCTCAACCTCTTACCGATGTCCCGAGACCTCTCCGTAAGTCTTCCGGGTACAGCCTCCTCCATCCGCAGTTGCATCAGAGCGCAGCCTCGGGATCGTAGTCCCTCCCCGCTCTTCACCTGCTTTTGAATCATATTGCGCTTGTGCTTCGCTCTCGCAGCGAGGCTTTCGCAGTCCTCGAAGCGCGCACCGCCCCCACTAGATTGATAAATAACCAGGAACGCCCAGACAAATTGCGTCACACATCTTCACCTCGGATACATCTTCCATTTCCTTCCTCATCGATACCCTCTGATCTCCGTATCAAACGCGATGACTTCTACACCCATCGACGACACTCCTGCTGCCGCCGATGCCCCTCAGAAAAAGTCGATCTGGAAGAAAGCACACGACAAGACGTTCAAGTTGCTTGACAAAACTGGCGTCAAGGTCGGCAAGGCTTCAGACAAAATCGGCGTCGAGAACTTCTGGCCTGGTCCCATGCAAGGAGGTGCGGCTCTCTCCTTTTCATGCATTCCGCACGATGTACTCATTGATAGGCTGTTTTCCGTCACGCAGAGGTCCAAAAGGCTGCTCGGATTATTCACAAGTTCACTGGTAGGTCCAAATCGATCGATTACGCGTGCGCAATCCAGCTGACTTATATCTCCGTCCTCTAGTCGCGTCGCCGGAGAACCCTGCCAAAGCTCGCTCCAAGAACGTGAAAAAGGTCAAGGCACTTTTCAAGATCCCCGCCAAGGTATGCACTCTTCTATTACCAGTATCCATCCGTGTAATAACGTCATACATCTCCCACAGCACATTCGCGAGGCTGAAGGCTTGGCTATCTTCACTGTCTTCAGGACCGGGCTCCTGTGGTCTGGTGCCGGTGGGAGCGGGATCGTCATCGCCCGCAACCAAGACCGATGTGCGTCACACTCTCGGTTACATGACTTATGCAAGATTTAGCCTTAATAACTCAATTGCTTCTGCTCGCTAGCATGGGGGCTTCCCTCAGGTATTCTCATTCACACCCTTGGTTATGGATTCCTTGCGGGTGCCGACGTCTATGATGTCGTCCTCGTCCTCCGTAATCGCCGTGCTGTCAATGCCTTCACCCGACCTAAGATTTCTCTCGGTGGTGAACTTGGGGTTACTGCCGGGAAGACTGGCGCAGGGGCTGCTGTGGACGTTGGTATCGAGGCTGCGCCTGTGCTGAGCTACGTCAAGGGCAAGGGTCTATACGGCGGCCTTCAAGTTGACGGTATGCATTCACCTTTACGTTTGTTATACTCCCTGAAGCTATGGCTTAACTCTGTATGCTCGTGTATAGGAAATATCATCATTCAGCGTCAACACGAAAACGGCCGATTCTATGGCCGCGCCATCCAATCTAAGGAGATTCTCACCTCATACCCAACCAAGCAAGCGGAGACCGAGCACCTTGCTGCGCCCATGGGCTCTCTTGATTCGCTATATCATGCTTTGCATGTCGCAGAGGCCACCCCTGACCCATCCGACGGCTCTCAGTCCGCAACAATCTCGCTCGCGAACCCCTTCTCCAATCCTCCTACTCCTGGGGCTAGCGGTAGTGCGCGTGGATTCATGGGAGAGCCCCAGGTTGGACTACAACGCAATGCCACAACGGTGACGACACGGACGCAGCTTCCGGGCTACGAAGAGCGCGAGGGGACAACGCACTCTGAAGGCGACGACCTTTACGATGAGCCACGGCAGATGCATCCTCAGTCGTACCTCCCCGAGAAGACGGCGCCCGGCGCCCAGTTCAGCGCTGCTGCCGCTGATCATGGCTCAGACTCCTCGGAAGATGAGGTCGAACAGCTCCCCGCCATGCCAGTGCCAGTGCCAGCTCCGGCGCTGGCGGGTCAAGTGGCAGAAAATCCCAATGTCCCCCAGATGAACCCCTTTGATGATGCGGATATGGAGGCTCTGAAGGCTGTGGAGCAGGAAGAGAAGTCCAAAGGGCAATCCAAAGCATGAACGAAGCGAGAGGAAAATAAATTGAATGTGAGGATGCGCAAAGGGATTTGCGGACCTGCTGCGGATCGAACAATCTCATTCGTTTATTGGAAAGTCAATGCCTACTATGATACCCCATATACATATCTACCTAAGCTCTATAATATCCTTTATGTACGTTCGATAGCTGCTTACATTTCGGAACAACCGGGAACTTCATGGACATGTTTATTCTTGTTTAGCACTCTTGTTTGGTGAAAAAATCGCACATTTACTTCTGTCTGCTTCCACTCTCAAGGGCCTGCTCCTCCATACTCATCGAGAGAAATACGGGCTGGATCCATGTTCTATTTCCCAATCCCCTGACCCGCTGCAGCCCTGCCTGATGGCTTGCCGCCACTGGCATGCGACACGCGCTCATCCTTGCACATTTCCGAATAGCATCATTTCGCGTAGAATTTCGTATCACAGGAACGTGTATTATAGTATGGAACTCTTCAAAGACCCAACGAAGTTGAGAAGCAATTACTGAAAGTTCAAGATGACCTTTGGGCTCTTCCATCTACTATCTTTCCAAAAGAGGCCACATGGATGGGCGGAAACGCGCAGCTTCTTAGGCACAATCACTGCTTCATAGATACCCATCTATCTTCAATCTCTCCACTTCGTTGATTTCATCACCCCTACATGCCGTTCCGCTTACCCCCACCAGGTGGGGTTGCGACTCCCGATGGCGCAATATGGCTCGCAATACAATAAATAGGTCCCAGCAGCTGTCATTTGTCAAGGCCACGCGAGTGATTTTCCTCGGCGCCGACTGGTACGGTGGCGTAGTCAGTGGCAATTCATGTCATTCGAAAGCAGGCGGCGGGTTGCGTTCAGATCCTCACTCGCCTTGCCTAGGCCACTGGCTAGACTACACAGCATGACCAACGATATCCTCTTCCTCCTGTCTGCTGCTCTGATTCTCCCGGCTGACCCACTGATCAATGTGTTCAATTGGGAAGATCCGCTCTCTTGGCGGCGGCTTCCTAGGCGCTACGGTCTGACCCTTCAACTGACCGAAACCTTATATTTTTCGCAGCGCCTATAGCCGCCACAAACATGGATTTCACGATCCCCACGATCCTCCGTACACACCGGCACAGTTCATAGGTAGTTCGCCAGCAGTTCCGCTAAAATACTTGTGACAGATGTCAATCCCAAATGACGCACGCACGAACACGCGCCACGACGTCGCAACTCAGCTTGTCAAATCCTTGCATCTTGGTAGTTCACGCGGGGAGCAATTTTCATCTTAGACAGGACCAATATTCGGTGGAGCGGCTGTCATTGCCACGCATGCGAAGCTGCGGCTTTTGAGACTTGGAGATGATTCCCGGTTGAGAACATGGGAAATTATAACCAGCAACTCTGGATTCATCTTAATCCGGCGGTAGGTTTGCTCCCTGGCGCGGTCACCTATCCATCTATGAGCATTCCCCCACCCTATCATGTAACATCACGGCGACCTCCGTACAGAGTGCACGCGACTGATGATCTTCCCTCGTATGCGCCTGATGGCGAAGGAAGCAAAAGTGGAGCAGTAACTGATCGAAGAGCTTCGATCGAAACATGCGGCGATCAGAAACTAGCCACCTCTCGCCCTTACCTATTAGATCCTCGAACTCGCTCCTGGAACTTTGCTGAAGACCCGGCAATTCATGGGTGCTTTTCTGGGCTATTTAGTGTTTGGGATAGTGCCACTAGCCGAATACGAAAGGATGGTTGTTGAGACGGCAAAAACGGATATAGGTGAGCAGCAAAAAGGCGGCAAATGGTTATCATATCGCACACAAGCCCCCGGTGCAATCACAAGAGTCATTATTTCGATCCGGAATGAGCGTGAAGCATCCGTAATGCTCTATTCGAGTTTGGTCATGCAAGTATGGCGGCGGCGTTGGTAATCGTAAGCCGGCTGACCGATAGGGATAGGCAGAGATTTGTAATGAGTGTTACGCCAATATGACGCTTCTGACGTTTCTGAAAGAGCGATGATGAACTTTGCACGAGTACGGCCCGACCTGAGAAGTCTTCTGCTACGCCGCAACATAGCCTCACTTTATGTTAGGACACCCGCATAAGACCTGACCAGCGGGAGAGGCATATACGGGGACTACACTTCGTATCTGACGCGAGAACCTTGTGTGATCCACGCGCTGAGTCAGGTGTCCAGGCACCATCTGGTGCCTCACAACGCCAAGGTACCGAACCCCGAAGGGTACGACTGGGATGCCCCATAGTTGCCGGAGATGAGATCCAAATCGTTTGGAGTGGGAAACAAACATAGGCGTATTGAGTTGGGGCTAGCTGACACACAATATGAAGAATTTACTGAAAGCTCCGTAGGCCCTGGGGAACGCGTGGATGGAGTAGAGTAGAGGCACACTAGGCCGCTCAACGACCTGAAGGCCCATGTAGAATCCCGCACACCAATCTTTGCAGGATCGAGCTCTTCCGACGTCGTATGCGCTGATGTTTCATCCCAGTAGGTATCAAGCCTCGAATTCGGGTACGATTTATCGTTGTATCTACAGGAAGAGATCTTTGCGAAAGAAGCTGGCCCCCATGGCGGGATTCACTGCGACTGTTGTGAACCACCACGCCGACCGGTCAGAAGCTTTGGTCAGGCGAGTTAATTGCGAGCAAGAGAGTAATGAAGCGTGGCTGCCGTCGTTCCTGTCCTTGGCAATATTGTTATTAACCCCGTCTCACTAAGACCGTAACGAGCTTCCGCCAGATTTCTAGAAGCGAGAATGAGTGACGGAACTGTCTTAGATGTGCGGGCAAACTGCCAGCGTAATTCAGGGGCCTCAGTAGCGAGCCGGTCGGAGCTTCCGGCTTGAAGCACCCGGACAGGAGTTCCTTCAATCTCATCCCAAGCATCCGAATATCAGGGAAGAGCATTGAACACACTGGCGCAGACGAGAAAAGAAACTAGCGGTATGGAGCGGCAGCGCTTGAGTACTTACCATCCTCTTGGATGATTATCGGTTATACTGGACCTAGCTGATATTGTGCCTTCCAGGCCCTGGCCGAAATGATGAAACCTCTTGTTGAACTGGAGTTTCCCAGAGCTTTGAACTGCCGATGGTGTGGCATAAACGAGACATTAAAGACCTTCCACGAGGCAGTAATTAGGACTGTCGGGCACTTTGGTAAATGAAAGTGATCGGACTGGAGCGAGGTGCGGTGGCTTGACAATTTGGCAGAGCAGAGTGACACTGACAGTGACAGGCCACCAAAAAATGCCCACCCACATTTCTTGACATCGAACCCAACCGAACCCGGCATCTGTACCTCTTGGCGTGTCTGAACTGCCGACGCCGTTGCTAGGGTCAGCTAACAGGCCGCCCAATGCATCACAAAGCTCAAATCTACCGCAAAATGACCAGCTTCCCGCAGGTACAGGGTAGTAAAGCAACTCGGCACTACGTCGTATAGTAACTACAGGAATTTATCGCTGGATCCGGCGGCGCATTCATGGTTTCTCGTACATACACACTGGATTTCCAACCTCGACGCCTCAAAGGCCTCCGATCAGGACGCGTAACACTTATATCGCCTCTTCCTCCAGCCGCTCTTCTCATTGTGAGGCAGTGTTACGCCATTTAGGCACAACCAGGCCATGTAGATGAAAAAATTAGGTCCCGCTCCTACCGAGCTCATGTGAGCCACGGCACGCCGGTAGTGTACTCCCTGCCGACGATAATGAATCCCCTCATCCTTGAGAGATGAACTCCCATTGGAGGATTCGAAAGTCAATGTCAGCAATTGCCATGCGTCCAAATGCACGGCGGTGCTTGGGCCCTCGTTTCATTTGGCTCAAGTTCCTACAGTCATACCACACAGAGGAGATTTTGGAATGAGGGACAAGGGGGACACATAAATACCACTGGTGGTGATACTAAAAGACCAGGCAAGTCTCGACGAGCTTCCCCCCACACACCTCCTCCTGCCTTTTTTACGACGCTACACGTCCTTAATCCCTCTACCTCAACTAATAATCTACCTCCTGTCTCGCAATGACTAAATTCTTCGTCGTACTTGCGGCTACCCTCGCTGCCCTCTCCCCTGTCCTCGCAACCCCAACTAAGAAGCTTCCAAAGAATGCGTTGACCCCAGGTAAGAATTTATGACACATCTTTGTTGCATCCGGATTCGGCTCTTCATTCGTGCTGACCCATGTCCGTTTGCCCAGTAATCACCCAGCACTATGGGGGACAACGCAAGACTATCAACACCTCGCTGAATTTTACCACTGTTGATAGCAATGTTGCCTATCTTGTGGGCTATTCTCACTACGAGGGATGCACGACTTATGGGGCTTCAACGGAACGAGTGAACGGGGCCATTGAAAGCAAGAACCTCACGATGTTCGAGAACGCGATTGAGGCTCTGACTGGGCCCACTGATTTTATGTATGAATTTATTGTCTCTTCCATCTTTGCTTCAGTTACTGACCGTGAAGCCTCTGATTCTTCCTTCAATAGGGTCTTCAACATGCTGTACTACACCTCGTTCATGCCTCTCTTCATCCCAGACACCATTGCGCAAGCCAAGACCTACATTATCGGCAACCCCATCGTGGCTGAGACGATGTTGAAATGGGACACCATCGCTGGCCTCCACGTGCCCACGCGCATCGTCGTCAGTGAACTGTTCGATGCGAAGAACAAGTCGATCGGCACTAGCGTTGTGTGGGATGTTCCCAGCACATTGATCGCTATCGGCCACCTCCCCGCTGCCACCGAGAAGAAGCTCAAGGCGGCAGCTTTGATCCTCGACTCGAACGTTGAGAACATGGTCCGCAATGCCACTGGTGTTTGGTGAGCTTTTCACGGGAGGTGCGCGCACGGGCTGGGATTTGGAGAACCTAGAACCATTGGATATTTTTACGCATCTCTTTCATGACTTTGTACGAATGGTTCTGATATTGCTGCCTTGCTGAGAGGATAGCCACTGTTACCAATTACTAATAGCACGTGTTAATGGATGCTTGAACGCGGCTGCGACAAGAGGTGTGACAGATCTCGCCTCTTTGCCACTCACCACTTGCCACTATCCCGCCTTAGGTCCATCCGTACCTGAATGACCACAGAAAAGGCTAAATTGATCGCCCAGTAGCCGAAATCCCCAGCTCTCCTTCGTACGCAATGGGCGGGGTGATCACATGAGTGATGTCCTGCCAGACGCCGACCAAATCAGGATTGTACTGCACCGTAATTGGAAAACTTGTTTCTAGCTCCGACGGCGGGTTTCGTTTTGATTCAGACGTACGCGCAACTCCTTCCCGCCTCTACTTCCAAACTTCTCCTATCGAGGTGCGAAACAATTACATCGCAAATGCCCTCTAAATCGTGATCGTAGCCGCGCTACTGATCATGAGACAAAGCTCCGCTGCTTTAACATAATTGGATAGCGTTCATGAAAGAAGAGAATCGCCGATGCCGAGCTCATACGAGCTACGGCATGACGGTAGTGTCGGCTCTGCGAACTGTACTGACTATCCCACTTTTGGGACAGTTAAGGAACCTCAAGGTCTAAGAAGGTCGCGATTACAGTCTGTCCATATGCAAACATCAAATTCACTTGGTTTGCTTGTTATGCCAAGCTGTTCGTTCCCATGCTATACTACAGTCGTGCGGAATGGGAGAGGACGGGCAAAAGATATAAAAATGCCTGTGCTGAGATGTGGAAACCAGGCAGGCTCAAAACAGCTCCCCCTCGAAGGTCTTCACCTTCATAATACTCTCTGGATCCTTTGAACCACCCGAATCCCCCATCAACTATGATTAACATCCTCCCTGCCATTGTGGCTGTTCTTGCAGCGTGCTCCCCAGCCTTTTTGACTCCAGCCAGAGGAAACCCAACGTCGAATCCTGCTCTCAAACCAGGTACACCGTTTATCTAACATGCTTGATTCGCTTCTTGTTGACACTTGGTCGGCTCTCACGTGCTCTTGCATAGTAATCACTCAGAACTTTGGGGGAAGGCGCATGACTATTAACACTGCGATGGACTTTGCCACTGTTGATAGCAAGGTCGCATCCCTCGTGGGATATGCCTATTACCAGGGGTGCACTACGTACGGTCCGGCGCAGGGGAGTGTAACTCAGGCCCTACAAACCGGGAATCTTACGATGTTCGAGAATGCTGTCGACTCCATTACAGGGCCGTCCGATTTTATGTGCGTCTTTCTCTGCGTTCCGCCCTTTTCTTGATCGCTATACTTACACAATATTCTTTCAGGGTTTTCAACATGTTGTTCTTCACCTCTTTCATGCCTCTCTTCGTCCCAGGGAGCGTAGCACATGCGAAGACATACATCATAGGAAACCCCATCCTAGCTGCGACGATGTTGCAATACGACACTCTCGCCGGGTTGCACGTGCCTACCCGTATTGTGGTCAACACATTATTCGATTCGAATAACCAACCGAGTGGTACAAGTGTCGTATGGGATGTCCCCAGCACACTGATCGCCATCGGCGTACTTCCTCCTGCTACTGAGAAGAAATTAAAAGCGGCGGCCCAAGTTCTTGACTCCGTCCTTGAGAATATGGTTCGTAACGCTACCGGTGTTTGGACCTCGTAAATCTCGGAAACCTCCAAAAAGGGATCTGGGTTCGAGTTCGGCAAATGTGGACCCAGATGCATTGTAAATTTTTGTTCCTTGTAGGTGCATAAACCTACAACATATAAATCGGGCTTTCCCGCTTCTGGAGTGTGGCAACCTACTTGCATCGTTTGTCATTATTGCTTTGTAGCGGATTCCCTCGTGCAGTTGGCCATGAACGTGACACGTCACATGCGGTGACCTTCCAACCAACATGTCGCCGCTAACCCCCCTGCCACTCTCTGCACCTGAATCACCACTAGGAGCGCCAAAATCATCGCCAAGTTGCACTTCTGACTCTTTTGGAGACAAAAACCTGTAGAAGCGAAGTGATCAATAAGGGAAGATTATTAGGATGTCATGCTGAGTTTTGATCGGAAATATCTTATCTCGGGATCCAATAGCTCACTTGTTTTCTCTCTCATAAAACAACCCCTTTCTCCCCGATTTAATCTCTATCATGCTCTTATGTATACCTTAATCGACTAGAATACCCAGTCCTCTCCCCATGGTGGCCGCCCGCAATTAGGCAAAGTTACACCATTTGCGCAGAATCACCCCGCGTTGATGAATGAGTGACGACGATCGGTTGATTCCGAACTCATAGGAGCTAAATAATCCAGGTAGTGAATGAGGTCTGCGTTCCAAACTTGAACACCGGTAAAGAACTCAGAAGAAGTCATTGCGAGTTACTCAATGTATACGAGCAGTCTCAATCCTCTGATTAAGTGTTGACGCTATATCCAACCTATGTGGAAGATAACGGAGACGTGTGAGGGGTATAAAGAGCCGTACTGAAGGGGAGAGAACAAGCAAGCCATTACGCGTTTTCCCTTCAGGCTCTGCCGTCAGCTCTTCCGGGGGCCTATACGTCCTGATCCTCTTGCCCACACCAACTCCAATATCTCCTGGCATAAAAATGGCCAGAATATCCTTGGTTGTCATAGCATCGCTTGCTGCTATCTTCCCAGTGTTCGCGGATCTAGTACCTGCAAGATCGAGCCTCGCCCTCACTCCAGGCATGTATCCCTCTCACGCCTCCGATCACATCCTTTCATAGCCCTCTACTAAAACCTCACGCTTTTGTCAGTGATTACCCAGAATTTCCGGGGAAAGCGTATGACCATTAACACTGCATTGAATTTTACCACCGTCGATAGTAACGTCGCCTCCCTTGTGGGATACGCCAACTACCAAGGATGCACGACGTACGGCCCAGCGCAGGGTAACGTTAACGAGGCCATAAAAACCGGGAACCTCACGTTGTTCGAGAATGCCATCGAGTCAATTACAGGGCCCGCTGATTTCATGTACGTTCTTGACCGTATCCATCCTGGTTTCTCATTTGCTTAAGGTCAATCCAACAGGGTCTTCAACATGCTGTACTACACCACTTTCATGCCCGTATTTGTCCCGGGGAGTATTGCACAAGCCAAGACCTACATCATCGGAAACCCCGTCGTGGCTGCAACGATGGTACAGTACGACACCGTCGCAGGGCTGCATGTGCCTACTCGTATCGTGGTCAACGAGCTATTTGACTCGAAAAACCAGTCGATTGGCACGAGTGTCGTGTGGGATGTTCCCAGCACTTTGATCGCTACCGGCCATCTCCCTCCCACTACGGAGAAGAAGTTGAGGGCGGCAGCTCGAGTTCTCGACTCAATCCTTGAGAATATGGTTCGAAATGCTACAGGCGTCGGGAGATATTGAAGCATGAGGGCATCGATGGATGCATCTGGGGTTGGGTTTGGCGGAGATTGAGGTGCTCAATACCTTTTCACGTCTAGTTTTCTTAAGATGTCGTATATCGTGGTCACATATTTGGGGTCGTAGTCTCTCGGGAAGATCAGCTAGTTAACTGCATCAAGTACTATTAGTATGTGTAATAGGTCTGCTTATAAATAGGCATTCTCGGCTGCTTCGATGACTAGCTGCGCGCTTTGCGAGTGGTCGGCTGACTTTCCCATACATAAACCGGAAAGAATATTAATTTGCTCTCGATCGACCTCACTGCGCCCACATTTGGTACCGCAGTGGTCGGTTGTGCGGCCAATCTACATCGGAGGATACATGGTGACGATGACGTCCCCCGACAGTAACGCGGCGGCAGCCGGCTCCGGCGTCGGAACCCAACAAACAGCTTTCTCGTCGTTCCGGCCACTAAGGCATCGACGGGATTGCTAACGACTTTGGCATTGGTAATCGTTGTGCGCTTGGAATATTTAGGTCAGGACTCGAATGTTCTGGGGTGGTTATCTCAACTGCCTCGAGGCTAACTCCAATTCCCCGGCCTGTCTTAACTCCCGCGACTGCGCCCCACCGTTCTCCACCCTCAAACTTGTCTCATCAATCAGAGAACACTGGAATTACTGGCCGTATCCAAATAATAGTACTTGCGTGATCCATCGACGAAACAACACACATCCGCTCCTCGACAAGTCACGGGCTTCATAGACCGCGCGCGCGCACACGCAGTATTCCCCCACGGCGTCTCGCAAACCTCCATCATCTACTCGCAGAATAGCAAACAACCTTATCTAGCCGCTTTCAATGGCCCAAACTCAACAATCGGGATGGCGACGGAGCTTCCAGGTCGTCCATGACAAGGTGTTCGTTGGGCTCGATGCACTTGGCGCCCAAGTTAACAAGGCCTCGGGTAAACTCGGCATGGAGGGTTTCTGGCCCGGTCCTATGGAAGGTGGTGCGTATCCTTTAATCTGTGATATGTTTTCGAGGGCGAGAGCCCTATGGATCTTGCATGTGTGCACACGCGCAGTTATGCTGACGTGTTCATGCTGATGTGAACTAGAAATCAAAAAGGCCTCGAGGATATTGACCACGTTCACATGTAAGTTCGTTTTGGCGTAATGAGATCCAATTCTTGGCAATAACGTGTCCCGTTCTAGCGGATGAAATGTTGGACGTTGCTGTACCCACGAGTCCAACGAGCCCTACAACCCCCGACGCCAAGAAGAAGACCCAGAAAGTTCTCGTCAAGATCCCGCCCAGCGTGTGTCTTCATTGCATTTCCATGTGAAGTTACAATTTGTTCTGATTATCTTTTATGATCTTCTTTGCGCAGTTGATCCGAAACGCTCAGGGCTTGGCGATTTTTACTGCTTTTCGTACTGGGTTGGGCTTCTCTGGAGCAGGTGGAAGCGGCGTCGTCCTTTCGCGCGATAGTGAAGGCAGTGAGTATTTTTTGTCTCTCCACCACCTCTTGCTCCTCCCCTATCAACCCCGGCTAACATTTCTATTCTTCTCTCTTACTCGCCTCGGTCTGTTATCTCTCACTGATACCACGCCAAAATCTCAGACTGGGGTCCCCCATCTGGTCTGCTCATTCACACCATCGGTTTTGGCTTCCTCGCTGGCGCCGATGTCTATGATGTGGTTCTGATTTTGCGCACGCGCAAGGCCGTGAAAGCTTTCTCCAACCCCAAGGTCTCACTTGGGGCCGAAGTGAGCGTCGCGGCAGGCCCACTAGGCGCCGGTGCTGTCCTTGACTCGGGAATCGAAGCGAGCCCTGTGTTGAGCTATGTGAAGAGCAAGGGTCTTTATGGAGGTGCTCAAGTTGATGGTATGTCCTCTACCATCTATCAAATCGTATTATTTGCCGCATAGGTATCTCCACGGATAACTAATCTCGCTTATGCACAGGGAATATCATTCTCGAGCGCAAAGACGAGAACGCACGATTCTACGGCCGCCCTATCAAAGCCGCAGAGATCCTTGCCGAGGACTCGCGCGTTGAGTGCCCGCCTGGCACCGAGGTACTACATATTGCCATTGCTGCGGCAGAGGGCGTCTTCAGCGGATCTGAGCGCCGGGAGAACGAACTCGCAATGGAGGATGTAAGGAGGAGCATCAGCATCAGCCGCACGATGAGCGCGACTGGCGGTGCCAGTGGGAGCCAGTCTCCTATGAGTCCGAGTTGGATGTCCAAAGAGAAAGAGGCGGCCGTGCAGGAGGAGCGTTTCGGTAGCAGGAACAACAGCCTGGATGAGGATGACACCGAAGAGATCCAGCTTCATGATGATACGGAGGAGCCGGCTCCCTCATACAATACGGCGACTTCCATGACCCCGGCACGAACCTCCTTCGAAATGGCACCTCCTCCAAGGCGCTCGGTACCCCCTCCACCAGCTATCCCTCCACGAAGGAGCATGCCGCCCCCACCACGCTCACCAACGAAGCCCGTCGAAACAGGCGACGGCGCTGCTGTCGAGCATACGACCTGAAAAGAGCCAGTGGAGTTACCTGTTTTTCGTTCACTTTTCTTCGATTGGTGATCCAATGTGTCCAACCTCAATGCGTTATCTCAGAACTCTCATGGAATGCTTTCTCCAATTTTCTCTTAGACTGTTTGTCCTCGTATGATCACTGTATCTTTGCTGCATCTACCCATTGTCCAACACGTTGTATTCCAGCTTTCGTGTCCCATAATTACGCATTATCTAGAAATTTCCTCCATGCTTCAAAATTCTCGATGGCAAGGTGTGCCAGTGTGTGTGTGTGACATCGATCATGTGCGAGTTGGCAGTAACAAGCTAGAACTGAGACAACACAGTTGCGAGAGACACTCTCTATTCACAAATCTAACGTACTCAATACTATGCCGATCCACTCCCAGTTCCTTATCGCAACCCCGAGCAGCGAGCCAATCAGCGAGCCAATCGCGTCGCGGCACAGCCACTCGGCACCGACGAAATTTTGGCAGCCTCGGACGCTTGAATCTGGATTCTCTCCCTGTTGACCAGCGACCAGTATACTTCACACATCGGCGCACAATCTCAGCACATTAAACCTGGTGTGCGCAGTAGCAAAGCTGTCACCTTGCTAGACAACACTACGCATCGGCTACTTGCTCGCACTTTGCTCGCTGCAGTTACTTCCATTGCTACCAACAAGACATGCCGTCTGACTTTGTCTATACTCTCGACTCTGCTAGCGAAGCGGATACTGATGGAGAAGGAGATGATATTGAACTAGAGTTCGCAGCTGATCATCCTGAAGCTGGCCCATCCTCTACCTCTGCTTCTTCATCTAGCAAGAAAGCTGAGAGGTCAAAAAACCAATCCAAATCGTCCTCCTCTGAAAAAACTAAGAAAAAGAAGCCGAAGAAGGTCTCGCTAGACGACGATGACGCGGAAGAGGGTGAAGATGCAGCAGCCCCAGCTATCGATCCCTCATTCAACTTCGATCTCAGCGGTGGCCCTGGAAGAGGCCTCGGCGGTCTAGGATTCAACGGCTTCCTAGACGAGGAAGAATTCGGCGTCACCGCTGCAGGTGAGGACGAAGTTCGGACAGGGACCAGACCTGTAAGTCGCATACTTCCGTATTGGCTACACAGCAGACCATTTCATTCTACATTTGGATTATTCATATCATTTCTTATCATTCTATCTACTCAGGCACCTATATCTGTCGACGATATTATTGAACGCAGGAGGAAAGATAATCCTAAGCTCTCAAGTTCTTTATTGAAGAAACGAAAACGCGTGGAGGAAGATGTTGAGATGGAGCTCGGTGGCGGTGAAGACGATGAAGTTGTCGATGATGTCGATTTAGAGCTTTCTGATGATGATGAAGGTAGGCTGCATGTGTGTTGCTGCGATAAATCTGAGTGCTGAGATGAGTTTTCTGGATATCGTTAGGCTTTGGTGCAAACGCCGACTCAGAGGACGAAGACTTGGATGGTGAAGACAATGATGTAGATCCGCTAGCAAGCGATGCTGAACTTGGCTCCGACGAAGAGCTTGACGATGTTGATGGTAGTGAGCAGGAGGACACCGACGACGACGAGGTTGAAGATGACGATGAGGACGGTGACGCATCATCAGTGTCCTCAGCATCTTCAACCGCATCGCAACGGGCTGCTAAAGAAGCATTCTTTGCAAGCGAGCCAGCTCCTCCTCAAAATTCCTCCAAAGACAAATCTACGTCATCCTTCGCGTCCCTCAACCTTTCTCGCCCCCTCATCCGCGCCCTCACTGCCATGTCCCTCAGCACTCCCACACCCATTCAATCACGCGCGATACCACTTGCTCTTGCAGGCCAAGATGTGCTCGGTAGCGCCACTACCGGTTCAGGAAAGACGTTAGCTTTCCTAATCCCCACACTCGAGCGACTGATGTATCGCGAGCGGAAGGCTGGCAAGCATGGACGCGGGGGAGAAATTCGAGTGCTCGTCCTAGTTCCAACGAGAGAGTTGGCGGTACAATGCGCAGACGTTGGAAGAGCACTTGCAAGGTTTACAGATATCACCTTTGGTGTCATCGTCGGTTCGTATCAATTCTTCTCACTCGCGATGTACATTTTCCGCTAAAGTAGCACTCATTCTCTACCCCATATAGGTGGTCTGTCGTCCAAGGCGCAAGAAGCCACACTGCGCGCACGACCCGACATACTCATCGCTACCCCTGGCCGATTGATTGACCACCTCCAAAATACCCCTTCCTTCTCCCTTAATGCGCTTGATATCCTAATCCTTGATGAAGCCGATCGAATGTTGTCGGATGGATTTGCCGCCGAGCTCGAAGAGATCATCCGCGCGTGTCCATCCTCTGGCGGCGGTTCCGGTGGCGAAGGCGGCAGCGGGCGGCAGACAATGCTTTTCAGTGCGACGATCTCTGACTCTGTCGATCGCCTGGTAAAACTCTCGATGCAGCGCCCTGTGCGCCTCTTCGTGGATCCGAAAAAGTCTCTTGCGAGAGGGCTAACGCAGGAGTTTGTCCGTGTCAAGCGCGAGGCGGAGAGGCAGGCCATCCTGCTGACGCTTTGCGTGCGCACTGCGAGGAGGGGCGTTATCGTATTCTTGCGGAGCAAAAAGTTGGCACATCAGATGAGAGTGGTGTTTGGTGTATTGGGGCTGCGTGCGGCCGAGCTACATGGAGATTTGACACAAGAACAGGTCCGTATTTTGGCTCTCGTCGGACATTTCTCTGCTTTTCTTCCTTCTCCGAAGCTCCGCGGACTGGCTGATATTTGACCCCTAATCCATTCTTGACATACCAAATGCCTTCTTTTTATGGTGCCGTTATCTAATTGGTGACACACAGCGTCTCCAAGCCCTCGAGAAGTTCCGAGCCGGCGATGCGGATTATCTTCTTTGCACAGATGTCGCCTCTCGAGGTCTTGATATCAAAGGCATTGAATCCGTCATCAATTACGACATGCCCGCTCAAATCGAGTTGTATCTTCACCGTGTCGGTCGTACCGCACGTGCTGGTGCAAAGGGTCGGTGAGTGACCTTTTCCCGATTCGTCATCTGCCATCCCGCTAAATCATATCTGCTCGTGCTTTCTCGATCAGTGCTATCTCATTGGTTGGCGAGGCTGATCGGACCATGCTCAAGGCTGTCATCAAGCGCTCATCGCGGACAGAAGGCGCTGATGACAGCATACGGCATCGTCTCGTGCCTGATGACGCAGTGAAGAAGATGATGGAGCAGCTAGCAGCGGTCAAGGACGAGATTAGTGCTGTCCTTGAAGAGGAGAAGTTGGAAAAGGAGGTAAGCGTATAAAGCCCTTCTCATTCCTATCTTGCTTATCAATTCTGACGATTTCATTTCTTCGGACTGTAGATTAGGAAAGGCGAGATGGAGATCAAGAAAGGGCAAAATATCCTTGAGCATGAAGACGAGATTTTCTCGCGACCAAAGAAGACTTGGTTCACTACCGAGAAGGGAAAAGCCGAAGCTCAAAGTATGTGTCATCCCTCGCAATACCCCACGTTCTGGGCTGACACGTGGACTGAACAACGTGCTTCTAGACCTCAGCAAGCAAGAGTACCTTGCTGCTGCGGCTACTCCAGGCTCTGCAAAAGGGAAAGGCGCCTCCGCGGATCCCAATGCTCCCAAACGTGGTAAATACGATGGGCTTTCTCGTCGTATCAAGCGCCGTAGGATGCTTCTCGAAGCGGACAAGGAGTACAACGACAAGGGTGCCGTTGCATCGTCGATCCGCGCCGCGAAGAAAGCCCAACGCCCGCCGAAAATCGGAGACGACGCTCCTCCGCCAACGTTCGGGAAGAAGGCCAAAGCGAAGGGCAAGAACAAAAAGGACGCGGCCGGTGGTAGGAAGGTGGGCCACTCGAGCGCCAAGGGGAGAGTGCTTGGTAAAGAGTCCAAGTTCAAGGCGGAGATGGGGGCGCGGAAGGGTGCTTCGTCTTCCGAGGGCATGCGCGCTAAGAAAGGCGATGGTGGGATTTTGGGTGGCAAGAAAAGTGGGAAAGGCAAAGCTGGAGGGAAGGGCGGGAAGGGTCGTCGATGATCTCAAGCCCAAATATGGGCTTAGTTAGACGCCACGTGCATGTATTGATCGTTTGCAATGGTGGAGCGGCTTGTACGTGCCTCCAAAATGACGTCTGCTTGTCCTTCGCCGAGAAATTACCGTCCGGACCTTGCGTTTGTTATCTTTGGCATGGTCCGAGCCTGCCGCTTGGCGGATGCAAAAAGATTGGCCAATCGACGTCGAGACCTCTTCTGATTTTCCTCCTAGGAGTTGCGCCTGCTTATTCACAAATATCCACCATATGTCTACTCCCCTCTCCTTACCCCGAGAGGGTGATTGACCCTACTCGCCCCCTGAATAAAGTGTAGTTTTCATATGTGTGTTCGATGTCGAACACCATCCTCGCTAAGCTTCCTAATTCGGGTATGATGTGGGCAAATCGCGAATTCGTATTTGGCTCATTTCCTGTGCGCTTTCAAACTTCTGAGGTTGTAATACTAGATTAATGAAGGGTGATATGACGAAAGTCCTTCATCCCATCAAGCTCTGAGACCTCTGATCGCGAGCTACCCGTCGGCTGATGCCAACTGAGCGATTGATGATTGCACGATGGGTTGTAAGCTGGCCGTGGCACTATCTATAGCACCAGTACCATATTAATTCTACATTTCATACAATAAAGGTAGACGGGGTATGGACCAGTCTACTTCCAAGACTCTGTCAGTGGGGAGTGTGGAGAAAGCAGAGTGGAGGCAAATAAATGTACACATAATAAGCGCCGAACTCCCTTGAGCCGTCAGCTGAGCTTCCTAATTGACCTATTAGAGTAACTGACGATCTGTGAACATCCGCACTCACCATTGACAGTTGTTCAGTATTAATCAGTGGCAAGGGACCAGGTCCGAGACAGTCGGGCTAATGCTAGGCAAATCTTGGTCGGGGCCACGGTTAGCACACGCTGTTGCCACGGTGTGATAAAAGCCCCCAGACTTGAGACTGTCTATCGTGACCTCCGCCGTACACATCCCTCGCCCGCCCATCTCCGCATTATAACCACAACCATCACACTCTCTTTGCATGTCGTCGACTACTCGCGAGTTATTCACTGGTGTGCGTGTCACGATCCGGTCTCCACAGCCATGGAAAGAGACGAATGCAAAGTTACGGGAGGCGATCAAGGCTGATTCCTTCACGCCGGGGAATCCATTCGGGCAGGCCTTTCCGCCGTTTGCACGAGCTCGGGACACTGCCGGTTTTGAACGTCTCGTTGCTTCGCGCTGTGGGCCGTTTGGTTTCATGTAAGTCTATCTCTTGACGACCACGATAATCCGTGTCTTTCCCCAACGATGAATGCTGAACCCAACTTGTTATCATTATCATCGTTGTGTCACTTGATCTTTGCTACTGCAAACTACTATTGCACCCGTTTAGGCTCTTCAATCACTTTCGCCACTCCATCTGGCTCCCCATGTACTTGCCCAAGGAGGATGTCCCTCAGACCATGACCTACGTGATTGGCAATCCCCTCATCGCCCTCACGATGCTAAAACACGACATCAACTCTGCTCTCCACGTGCCGTTCCGATTCTCCGTCAATGAAGAACCGAATGGTGGCTCAAGCGTGTGCTATATCATTCCTAGCTCGCAAATCGCCATTGGGGCATTGACCAATCCGGCCGACGAGAAGGCGCTGCGGGATGCCGCAATGGTGTTAGATGAAAAAGTCGAAGCTCTTGCGCGCCATGTCACAGGAACTGTGTCAGGATCGCTGGAGAAGGAGTCTTCATCCCAAGCAGTTGACGCCCGGCTGTGATGTTAGTTAGTGTCGTAAGTATGCCTGTTCTACGATCCAATAACTTGTAGTAGTGACGTTCAATCTCTTCCATTCTTAGTTGTACAGGGTCACATATTTCGTTGTTCATTACGTTGTATTGCTTTACTGTTACTATTCTATGGGATGACATCCTTCGACTTCTCTCCATGGGGAACAGAAAAAAACTATCCCTCGCCGGCCTCTACCGTACCGAACCCGGCTCCTGTTAAGATGCTCTACGACCAAAAATATCTTCCCATGAGATGAGGATTTGCATGGCGCAATGACGCCGTGGGAATCCTCGAAACCATCATCCGTGCACCCTCCCTTCGTCTGCACATGATACAGCCCACCATCTCGCTTGCCAGTGTTACAACGAGTGCCTCCCAGCCATAGTGGGACTGCACCATTGTGAGGCTATCGAGGCTAATTATTTTCTCCACCTTGCGTCTCGTGACCATGCGAAGTCTGATAACGAGCTTTCGTCATTCACCACTGACCCGCAGTCGCCAAAGCTTACAGTACGTGCACATGTGGACAATCAATAAGATTATCTGATAAGCTGAGATCCACTTGATTTAGATCCAAGACAAGCTCTATATATAGCGCTATTTGTGCTCGTAGCTTCTTCTTCCCCTTACCTCTCGCCCACGATTCGAGTCGATCCTCCAGATTCTTCATCTCTCATCGCACCATGACTACCGAAGCCCCCCTTCCCCGTGACGCTAATCCGAAGAGGAACTTTGCGCCTACGACCTTGGCAGACTGGGCCCGATCGGACGAGTACCACAACTCGTTCCTCATTCGTCCCGATGAGGCGCTCCAAGCAGCGCTCGAACATAGCGAGAAGTCTGGCCTCCCTTCGATCGCTGTGAGCACAGCTCAGGGAAAATTCCTAAAGTTGCTTGTACAGTCGCTAGGTGCCAAGAAGGTCCTAGAGGTCGGCACGCTCGGCGGGTACGCATCGTTCATTGTTCTGTAGTGTGACTCATTTCCCTCTTCCAAGTATTGACCTTATCCGTTATTCCACCCGCTTTGACTCTTAGGTACTCGACGATCTGGATGGCTCAGGGTCTCCCTGCCGATGGGCAAATCATTACCCTCGAGATATCTCAACACCACGCTGAGGTCTGTGCTTCTCTATCACATATCACATGCTCCCTTGACGTCATGGACGAATAGCTACTGATGTTCGTATTTCAAATATGGCACTCTCGATCCACAGGTTGCCCGCCAGAACTTCGAGAGAGCGGGCTTTGCGTCCAAGATCGAGGTGATTGTGGGGCCTGGCGGAGACTCGATGAAGAAGCTCGAGGCCGATCCGCCATTCGACTTTATCTTTGTCGATGCGGACAAGCCCTCAAACCCGATCTACTTTGCCGAAGCCAAGCGGCTGGTAAAGAAAGGTGGTGTCATTGTGAGTTGTTGTTTCCAGACGCGCAATCTATCTCTGGCCCGCATCCGATGAACTCTGAAATGACATAACGTTTTCGTCTTAATAGATTATCGACAATGTGGTTAGGAACGGAAGGGTAGCTAACACCGATTATGTCGATGATAATGTAGAAGGTGTTAGGAAACTTCTTCAAGTGCTGAAGGAGGATGATGAGGTAGAGGCGACTACGATGGGATTAGCAGGCGAGAAGGGGTATGACGGCTACATGTATATTCTGAAGAAGTAGCCAGGATCAAACTTGTATGCATACAAGAATGGATACCCAGTTACGTACAGTTGGAGGTGTGCCTAGTGAATATCGCGGTAGATGCAATCTCTCCCCACGCCCAAAGCGTGAGAGCTAGATCGAGATTTGTATTCTCACTAGTAATGATTATGCTGCTTGTGTGCAGGTTTGGCGCGCTAACTCACCACGTTCTCTCCGAATAGGAGAAATGGCATCGATAACACGTGTGTATGAGAGAACCAGCCAGTCAAATGAATTGAGCGCGGTTCCAAACTTCACGTCAACTGCAGCCAAAGTCTACACCTGACTTTCCCACCAAATATGATTTAAGATGAATGCTCCTGACCAAGTAAGTTTACTCCTGATCATCGAACTGTACTCCTGACGAGCCAGCTTCTCAACTTTATCTCATCACCATTACTGTACTTCCTGTGTCCAAACCACCCATGAGTCATTATTCGACCACCCTAGACTCCGGTCCATAAATATGCATCAGATTACTGAGGCGGTAGACAGAAACTTTTTCATCCTCTACTGCTCTCTTCACGGACAAGTCGTGTTCTCCGAGCTCTAACGTCAATTACCACCTCTATAATGGCCAGTGCTGAGATCGAGCTTGATGCCAGAGATTATTCGATCGCTGGCGTGACGGTGTATCCATTGGACCGCGCCATCGTACAGCGCCGATTTCCGATAAACGTGCAGGTCCGCTAGATTCCTGAATCCTTTATCGTCTGCTGTCATGATGACACTTGATTTCCTGGGATCATCCCGTTGACGACTCCTTTTAGTCCGGTCAAAACAGTGTCGCTATCAAATGCCTCTCATCCGTCCTTGATGGTGATTCTATCCGCGTTCAGGCTGAGACAAGAAGCCGGTCGCAAGACCTCACCGTCTTCGATGTGGTGTACTCTGCTCCTGCCACGTACACATATGTTCCCACCAAGGTCGACACGCCGGAGACCAAGGCGCTCGAAAAGCAAAAGACCACACTGGGAGTGCGCGTCAAGGCCGTCGAACGAAACCACGCGCTCCTGAAGGACTACTCCCATAGCTTGCGTGCTGGGAGGATCCAGGGGGTCTCTAGTGACCAGCTTGCCTCGTTCATGGACATGAACTTGGAGAGGGATACGCAGCTATGGGAACAAAAACAAAAGCTCGAAGAAGATATCAAGGAGTTAGAGGATAAAATCGCCGGACTGAGTGTCAAGGAGGAGGCCGTTCCTCCTCTGCTACGATCTGGGGTGACCGTCGTCCTTCTAGCGAAAGAGGCCGGTCCAATCGATCTGATAGTGTCGTATGGTGAGTTTGATAACGTTTATTGATCCGAATATCGCTCTAATAAACGGGATTTGTTCTCGCTAGCCGTGACACGCGCGTCTTGGTTCAGCCTGTACGACATCCGCGCTGATCTCTCGGAGGCCCCAAGATACAGCAAACTGGCCGAGATTGGCGGGCCCACAGTGAGACTCCAATACCGTGCTAGTATCACTCAGTCGACGGGGGAGAACTGGGAGGACGTGACTCTCACTTTGTCTACTGCGTCTCCGATGCTTGGGACCGTCATCCCCAAAGTTCAACCCTGGTATATCACTGCGTGGAAACCATCTCTCAGGCATAGCGGTCGGGGCAACCAGCTCCCGCCTACGGTGATCAACATTGCGAGTCCCAGGTATAGGAGCAGGAGTCCGAGTTGGCGTTCGGACCGCGGACACCTTCATCGTAGCCGAACCCCAAGCCGTCATCGCAGCCGGAGCCCGCGTAGACGCAGCAGGAGTTGGAGCAGGAGTAGGAGTCCGACGCGAAGGCATCATGAACACAGCCTTGTAGAGGGTCTTGCGGCCGCGGCAGGGGGCGCAGCGGCACGGTTTGACGCCGGGCCCAAGATTCACGTCAATGATGGAACAATCAGCTCTACTTTCTCCATCGAAGGATTATCCAACATCCCGAGTGATGGGAAAAGCCACAAGGTCTCTATCGCAAATATTGACTTTAGTGCCGAGCTGGAGTGGATCACGGTGCCGAGGAGCTTACCTTCAGCGTTCCTCCAGTGTCGAATCAAGAATGCGAGCTCGTATACGCTCATTGGAGGTATGTCTTTTTACCAGCACTTCTTGGTTGGGGCATATTGAGGATTCATATTTCTGCTTTGTGGTGCTGGTAGGTCCAAGCTCTGTGTTCCTAGACGGCAATTTTGTCGCCAAGTCGAATGTGCCAGACGTTTCCCCATCCGAATCCTTCACCTGCTCTCTTGGCGTCGACCCTGCTGTCCGTATCACCTACCACCCTCAGAGTAAAGTCTTAACAACCGTGGGGAAGAAAGGTCTCTCCTCTATCCTCAACAGCAACAATCCCAAGACGACAGTGACGGCGTTCAAGCAACGCATCACGATCAAGAACACGCGCGCAAGCACGGCGATTGCCAAACTGGTCGTGCAAGATCGTGCTCCCGTGAGTGAGGACGCCACCATCAAAGTGACAGTCTCGCAGCCCAATGAGGGCGCCTTAGGCCCCGTGACGGGTGTTGTAGCGAGGGAGGTTAGCCCGACGACGAGTATTAAGGAGCAGGTGTGGGTGGACCAGATCTCGAAGAACGTGGTTGCGCGTTGGGCTCAGAAAGATGAAGAAGATGGAGGGAGTGGTGGGGCGCGAGGTGACGGGGTGATTGAGTGGATCGTCAGTGACTTGAAGGATTCTTTGGATTTGCATCTAGCCTACGAAGTGACTTGTGCTCCTGGCACTCGTTTCGTCGATGCAACCTAAACAACCGACTGTGAATTTGGTAGGATCTATCTCATTTCTTCAAAATAACAAATAAGGCTATGGTCTATTGTCAAGAATGCGATCTTGTTGTACTCCGCATTGATACTGGGCACGGGGCGGAACACATACGAATTTGCGTCAGCTTGGAACGCTGTCTGGTCCGCCACATGAGAGGTTTTACGATTCACTTCCCATCGGAAATGCTTCAATCCCGTCAGGGTATAGACCTAGTCGCCTGAGCACGCCGATGGAGACGTAGTTCGTGGGGGAAACGCCTTGAAGGTAAAGGGGGAAGACCCGCAACACATTCAAGAAGTCGGAGAGCTCAAGGATGGTGCAAGGGAGCGCTAGGACTGATCATCACTTATGAATGTGGTAACATGTTGGTTGTGTGATGGGTAATGTCTCTGGTCTCTGGTCTCCAAGCAAGGAGGCAGCCGTGGAGCCGATGTGGTAGGAGGACGAAGCCCCCTTCATTGAGACCGTGGGAAACGCCAAGAGCCCTCAGTCGTCCCACTGACTCGAGTCAGTGCACTCACATCACTTACACCCATCTTTCCAGTAATAAGATGTTATAGTCTTACTGTTTCACTTCTGCATCTATTGTCCCCTTGATTCTTCCCTTGTCTTCCATGTCTTCAATTCGGACAGATTGCATGACAACTGAATCCTCATCATATTTTTCCTTTTATAGATTCAGGAAAGGGTTTGAGTCAATATTAAATTATTGATTGCTGCTGAATATGATAGATATATGACGTCGCCAGACTGATAGAGTCGGAAACCGGAAGCTCCAAACACGAGCGCTAACCGTTCGTGATAGATCCTTCGTGTACGATCCGTAGTCCCTATTGGGGAGAGAGGGTGTTTTCCGAGGTTTTTTTTGCTGCTCAGTTCTGCTTTTCAAATGGATGTATAGTGACTCTCGCACGTCGAGTCATCTTGTCCCCAACCGTCCTCCCAACTCCCGTTGTCCACCCCTTCCCTCCTATCCCTCATTAGCTACTAGAGCCCCAATGGCACACAACTCTAATCCGCAGACAAACTTCGCTCCTACTACGATTGCTGACTGGACTAGATCAGACGGGTACCACAACTCGTTCCTCATCCGTCCAGATGAAGCGCTGCAGGCGGCACTCGACCGCAGTGATGAGGCGGGGCTTCCCAATATGGCTGTCAGCCCTGCCCAGGGAAAGTTCCTCAAGCTCCTCGTCCAGTCACTGGGTGCTAAAAGGGTGCTTGAGGTTGGCACACTTGGCGCGTATGTCGTCTGTATTGGCCCCTTTGTGCTATAAGCGTTGACATAATTCTAAAAATCACAGTTATTCAACGATATGGATGGCCCAGGGCCTCCCAGCCGACGGGCAAGTCATCACACTTGAGATATCTGAACAGTTTGCAGAGGTCCGTCCCAATCCATGGCACAAATATTGCATCACTGGATAATGGCACCGACTTATTTCTTCCAGGTTGCTCGTCAGAATTGTGAGAAGGCAGGCTTTGCGCCAAAGATCGAGATTATTGTTGGACCTGCGGCAGATTCCATCAAGAAGCTCGAGGCCAATCCACCCTTTGACTTTGTCTTCATTGACGCTGACAAGCGCTCTAACACCATATACTTTGCTGAAGCAAAGAGGTTGCTCAAGAAAGGCGGTGTAATTGTGAGTATGCTATGAGGAGCGGCCACGTGTGGTTTCACGATGGTGATTGACTTGGGATGTGGCTTTTTTCGTGAAAACGTAGATTGTTGACAATGTCGTGAGGAACGGGAACGTTGCGAATATCGAATATGTAGACGAGAGCACGCAAGGAGTCAGGCAGCTGCTTCAGGTCCTGAAGGAAGATGATGAGGTAGAGGCGACCACGATGGGTTCGGTGGGTGAAAAAGGTTATGACGGCTACATGTACATCGTGAAACTCTGAATGATCGCTCGGAGTCTTGGCTATGTTGGGGCGTGAGAACGGCGGCCACGTGTCGCTGCACCCCTTGCGTCTCTCTCCCTGAAACGATTCAGTCAATGCCACTTCCCTGCAGATAAGCTCCACCTTGAATAGAAATATAAGATCTATCAAATAGGATGCGACGAGCGTCTTCATTGGTCACCTGCGTGCTTCTCGTGTGGTCGACATCGAAGCCACCTCCTCCTCCTCACCCGACACCTTCATCCACCCGCGCGCTAATCTTGAAGGGAGACCCAATGTACCTCCACTAAGGATCACTTGACGCGCGCTTGCTAGTCGATTTTTGACCGCCTTGAGACCCTGTAGCTGCTATAAAATGAGAGCCATTTGCTGCTGTCCTTCTGCCATTCCTCAAGATGGCTTCACCTCCGCTCGCAAAATCATCTTACTCGAGCCAACTCGATCTTCGTCGAGCTATCAATGTTAAAATTGGCAGTGAACTCCAGGATGCTGGGTATGAACGAGCCCTTCCCCCCTGCGACGTCATTATGGCGCTCACGCGTTTAGCCACAGGTTGTCGCTCGATCTGAATCTTCCTCAGATATGTGTTCTAGGCTCTCAATCGGCGGGGAAGTCATCTTTGATCGAATCCATCTCGAGAGTATGCTACCCCCATTCACCTGGAAGCCTCATTACGATAGCCTGACCGTCCCCGCAGATCGCTCTCCCTCGAGCGAGTGGAACATGTACAAGGTGACTTCGTTCGGTGCTGTATGGGAGACATCTATTGATGAGTCTTATATTATAGATGCCCCACCGAATGTACAATGATTCAGACCGATGAGCCTTGGAGATGCTCCGTATATCTCCGCTTCAAGTACGATGCACAGGGAAAGCCCCTCACCGGAGGACAAAGGCAGGTGCCTTTTGGCGGTACTATTGAGGATCCTGTAGAAGTGAAAGATCGTGTAGCCCGGGCCCAGCTCGCCATCCTGAACCCCGACCTAGACAACGCCAACTTCCCCGAGTCATTCTTGACAGGAGAACCTCCAACCACCTCTGCAATTACATTCTCTGGGAACACCATTGTGCTCAAGGTCTCAGGGCCCGAAGTGGTTGATCTATCATTCGTTGATCTCCCAGGTCCGCCTACAAAGGACCTATACGCATGTGGAGTGACTGACACGCATTGATAGGTATCATTGCCACAAGCGTGGTTGGTGGGGGAGAAAATGATGTCCAAGCAGTTCGCCAACTGGCTTCCGAGTATGTGAAGAACCCTAATGCGCTCATCCTTCTAACTGTTACGTGTGAAAGTAAGTCGGTCACGGGCTGCGTCCTACACGAAGTGAAGCGACTAATCATATCCCCTCCCAGCGGACCCCGATAACCAAGGGGCATATGACTTGGTTACGAAATACGATCCAACTGGTCGTCGAACGATCGGTGGGTCCACTAGCTCACCCGACCACAGTGATGAACTCGAGCTCACCTTGACTGACACCAAAACTTTATCTCTATCAGGTGTAACAACCAAGCCCGACCGCATCGAAGTCGGCCAGGAGGCCACCTGGTTCAAGCTCCTCAACAATCAGGTTATGCATGTCGAGAACGGATGGTATTGTGTCAAGCTTCCAGGACCTGAGCAGCTCCGCCAAAATATCACTTGGGAGGCGGCTCGTGAGCATGAGGCCGAGTTTTTCGGCAACCTTCCATGGGCTAACCAGCTCACGCTGCGTGATCGATATGGAGTACCAAGCCTCACCCAACAGCTCAGTTTTCTGCTGTCGGAGCTCATTGCTGAAAAGTGGGTGCCTCATTTGAGTTGTTAAACTTCTTCTCTCGCTCATCGTTATATCTGATAGGCTTCCTGAGCTTCTCAAAGAGATTGAGCGGATTCTAGTAGAGACACGGGATCGATTCAACCAGCTTCCTTCCCCACCTTCAAGTGACCCTGTCCAAGAGGTCGCCGGATTAATCTGGAAGTTTGAGAGACAGGTTGATCGGGAAATTGAAGGCACTGCTGATAGAGGCGGTTTAATCCAAAAGATTAATGCACATGGGGACTCATTCCGTCACGACATTCGAGCAAGCGCCCCAATCTTTGTGCCCTTCCGTGTCAATGAAGAGCGCTCATCGGCCCCGACTGTCCCAATCATTCGATTCCTTTCTGATGAAGAACGTGATCTGGGAACCGACGCAAAGCACCCAATCCTGTATCTCAACGATGTAGAAACTCGCGCTAAGGAGTGAGCTTGTCAGGTCCGATTACCTCTCAACGTTTCTAATCAAATTCCCCTAATATTTAGATCCATTTCCCGAGAGCTTCCTGATAATGTGCCATTTACGGTTCAGCGCGAGCTCATCCAGGCATTTCTCGAGTTCTGGAGCTCATCTATCGGCTCGTTCATCACTCGAGCCGACGAAACTGTGAACAAGCACTTCATGAACCTCTCGCGAGCCCATTTCTCCGGCTATCCTGCCCTCCACAGAAAGGTGAAGTAAGTAAACCCAACTGTGTCTTTGTCGGTCTCCATTTCTTCACGCTAACATTATTTCTGATTTTATCAATCCACATTGACATATCTTGTTGGATTTATCCAGTTTCACACTGAAAGATAGGCGAAGCACTCTCACCAAGAACGCCCGCCAATATATCGGCTGGTTATACGAGATGGAGAAGCAGTCCACTTTTACCTTGAACCTGCACTATATACGCGATTATAAGCAGAAGTTCTTGGTACTCTATCGATCCTACCGTTTGCAATATCTCGATGAAGGGGATCTGGTCCGTCGATGGACGCCGGTACCTCCACACGTTCCAACACCTCCACCTGAAATTACTCGTTCAAACTCGCCAGCCAACTCCGTGGGATCGTACCAGCCTGATGCCGTCTGCTATGTAGAGCCTGAGCCATCTATCTCAGTGGCTAATACGTATCCATCAGTCCAGGTTACTGCGTCATATAATACGCAATCCTTCTTCAAGCATCCTGTGGCTGCTGCGACCCCAGTCAAATCTTCAGCTAACCTCGAGAGGGAGGCAAGAGAGGCTCGGGAAAGAAAACGAAAACTTCTTCTTGATCGTGTCATTAGCGGTGATGCAACTGCCACTCACGATCTCCTTCCTCTCCTTCCAACTGACAGTAGCAACGTGGCGATCGAGATCATGGCTGATGTCCGAGCCTATTGGCAAGGTGAGAAAATTTTGATTGCACGATGCTATCACTGCCTGATCGTCTGCCACTGCATATCCTAATCTCGCAGTGACGTTCAAGCGCTTCGTCGACTACGTGTGCCTCGCAGTTGACATGGAATTCGTGCGTGGCTTCGGCAAAGACCTTGGTGTCACTCTGCTCCACGATCTTGGCATCTCTGGACCCAAAGCAAAGGAACTATGCGCAGCGTACGTCGCAGAGCCCCGAGAGATTGCTGCAGAGCGAGAAAGTCTTAGGCACCAACTGGATCGCCTCGAGACTGCGCAGAGCATGATCGAGGAATGGCAGCAGCAGGCTGGCGCGCCAATGTGATGAAAACTCAGCTTATCACGAGAAGAGCGCTTGACGGAGCTTCGTAGTGGAGAACAGTTGTAAATGTGCCAGAGACTTGTCTGCACCATTTCGTATCTGGGGACGAGGCTTCTGCTTCTGCGTATCACATCTGTACAACAAAAAGAATTCGCGGTGGGAATGTCAAGATACGGGCCAAGGGGATGAGTAGTTGTGGGACAAGAGGATAAGGCGAGACGTGGATTCGCTTGACATGAGTATATCACCAAACTCATAAAGTGAATATCTTGGTATCAAGAAGCTATTCGACTGCCTGCGTCACCTAGACATGAGCTGGAATGGCTTGATTTGGAATTTAAGATAGTCGAGTATAATAGTGGAAGCGCAAACAGAATGGATGGGGTGCTGTATTAACGTTGATAAGGTTTTCCACAGTTTGCCATGGGGTGGTGATTCCAATATTGACCGTTGCCACCAGTGGAGTACGCGATGCAGTGAGCGGCCAATCATGAAGAGCAGATCTCGTTGTCAAATAGGCAAAGTAAGCAACCTTGCACCAAAGGTTTGGAAAACAGCCTCCCATTCTTCTCCCTCCAACGCTCCCAACGAGTGTTGTAACAGGAGAATCGGAGATGGGCCCGATTGCCGAGAAGATCGATTGCGTGTGCAGCTTTAGCGCGCTAACTCACCACGTTCTCTCCGAATAGGAAAAATGGCATCGATAACACGTGTGTATGAGAGAACCAGCCAGTCTAATGAATTGAGCGCGGTTCCAAACTTCACGTCAACTTCAGCCAAGTCTACACCTGACTTTCCCACCAAATATGATTCAAGATTAATACTCCTGACCAAGTAAGTTTACTCCTGATCGTCGAGTTATACTCCTGACGAGCGAGCTTCTCGACTTTACCTCATCGCGATTACTCTGCTGACTGTGTCCAAACCACCCATGAGTCATTATTCTACCACCCTAGATTGTAGTGCATAAATATTCATCGAGTTACTGAGGCAGTAGACAGAAACCTTTCCATCCTCTACTGGTCTCTTCACGGACAAGTCGTGTTCCCAAGGCTCGAACCTCTATACCACTCTCATGGCCGGTGCTGAGATTGAGCTTGATGCCAGAGATCATTCGATCACGAGGGTGACGGTGTATCAATGGTACCGCGCCATTGTACAGCGCCGATTTCCAATAAATGTGCAGGTCCGTCTTTGTTAACGATTCCTACATCGTCTGCTATCATGATAACACTTGGAACTACCCCGGGAATGACTCCTCTTAGTCCGGTCAAAACAGTGTCGCTATCAAGTGCCTATCATCTTTCCTTGATGGTGATTCTATCCGCGTTGAGGCTGAGACGAGGAGCCGCTCACAAGCGCTCACCGTCTTCGACGTGGTGTACTCTGCTCCTGCCACGTACACCTATGTTCCCACTAAGGTCAACACGCCAGAGATCCGGGCACTTGAAAAACAAAAGACCGCACTGAGAGTGCGCGTCAAGGCCGTCGAACGAAACCATGCGCTCCTGAAAGACTTCTCCCATACCTTGCATGCTGCTGGGATCCAGGGCGTCTCTAACGACCAGCTTGCGTCGTTCATGGACATGAACTTGGAGAGGGATACACAACTATGGGAAGAAAAGCAAAAGCTCGAAGAAGACATTGAGGAGTTGGAGGATAAGATCGCCCGGATGAGCGTCAAGGAGGAGGCCGTTCCTCCCTTGCTACGGTCTGGGGTGACTGTCATCCTTCTAGCAGAAGATGCCGGTCCAATCGATCTGATAGTGACCTATGGTAAGGAGAATAACATTCCTTGTTCTGTTATCGCTCTAATCAATGGGGTGTTGCTCTCACTAGCCGTCACACACGCGTCTTGGTTCAACTTGTATGATATCCGTGCTGACCTCTCGGAGGCCCCAAGATACAGCAAATCAGCCGAGACCGGCGGGCCCACGGTGAAGCTCCAATACTGTGCTAGCATCACCCAGTCGACCGGGGAAGATTGGGAAGACGTGATCCTCACATTGTCAACTGCCTCCACGCTGCTTGGGACTGATGTTCCCAAGGTTCAGCCCTGGTACATTACTGCATGGGAGCCATCCCTCAGGCGTAACCATCGGGCTCAAGAATACCCGCACACGATGGTTAACATTGTGGGCAAGAGCAGGAGCAGTAGCCTGAGCCCGATCCGCAGGCGCAGGCGTAGCCGTAGCCGAACCCGAAGCCGTCATCGTAGCCGGAGTCCGCGTAGACACAGCAGGAGTTGGAGCAGGAGTAGGAGTCCGACGCGAGTGCAGGGTGTAGAGGGTCTCGCAGCCGCGGCAGGGGGCGCAGCGGCACGGTTTGACGCCGGGCCCAAGATTCATGTCAACGATGCTACAACCAGCTCGACTTTCTCCATCGACGGATTTTCCAATATTCCGAGTGATGGGAAAAGCCACAAGGTCTCTATCGCAAATATTGACTTGACTGCAGAGCTGGAGTGGATCACAGTGCCGAGGAGCTTACCTTCGGCTTTCCTCCAGTGCCGAATCAAAAACGCAAGTACCTACACGCTAATCGAAGGTATGCATTCAGCTAGCACTTCTTGGTCGGCGCATGTTGACAAATGAGCCTTCTGCATCGTGATTCTGGTAGGGCCAAGCTTTGTGTTTCTAGATGGCAATTTTGTCGCAAAGTCAAATGTGCCAGACGTTTCGCCCTCCGAATCCTTCACCTGCTCCCTTGGTGTTGACCCTGCTATCCGTATCACCTTCCACCCCGAAAATAAGGCCGTGACAACTACGGGGAAGAAGGGTCTCTCCTCTATCCTCTCCAGCAACAACTCCAAGACGACAGTGACGGCGTATAGGCAACGCATTACAATCAAGAACACGCGCGCAAGCATGGCGATCGCCAAACTAGTGGTGCAGGATCGCGTTCCTGTGAGCGAGGACGCGAACATCACAGTGACGCTCTCACAGCCTAATGAAGCCGCGCTGGGTCCCGCAACGGGCGTAGTAGCGAAGGAGGTTAGCCCAACAACGAGTATTAAGGAGCAGTTGTGGGTAGACCAGATCTCGAAGAACGTGGTTGCGCGTTGGGCCCAGAAAGATGAAGAGGATGGAGGGAGTGGTGGAGCGCGAGGTGATGGGGTGATCGAGTGGATCGTAAGTGACCTGAAGGATTCTTTGGATTTGCATCTCGCCTACGAAGTGACTTGTGCTCCTGGTACTCGTTTCGTCGATGCAACCTAAATAACCGACTGTGAATCTGGAGACTCTGTCTCATTTCTTCAAAATAACGGATACGGCTATGTCCCAAAAAATGTGATCCAGTTGTACAACGCATTGATACTGGGCACACTTACGAATGTGCGTCAGCTTGGGACGCTGTCCAGCCCACCACACGAGAGGCTTTACTATTCACTTCCCGCCGAAAATGCTTCAATCAATTCAGGACGTAGCCTAGTGGCTTGAGCGTGCCAATGGAGAGGTAGTTCGAGGGGGAAGACCCGCAACACATTTAGGAAGTCGGAGAGCTCAACGATGGTGCAAGGGAGAGTGAGGACTGATTGTTTTTTATGAGCACGAGCAATGGTCGGATGCGATAATATGTTGGTTGTGTCATGGGTAACGCCTCAGAGCTCCGAACAAGGAGGCAGCCGTGGAGCCGATGTGGCTAGGCCGCCTCTTAGGTGGGATCAGCGCGTCTAATGAGTCATACTGAGGCGGCAGATCCACCACTTCTTCCTCACTCCATTTACCCTTTTCATCATCACCGCCCTCCACGCTTCTCGCGTTCTCATGCACGACGAACCGCGCAGTTGCGTTGGGTGCCACAGCGGTATTCTGGCGATCCATCATGGCCATCGCTCCCTTGTTACCTGGAGCATTGCATGAGCTGGGTCTACCAGCAGAACATGGTGGGCCGCTCACACCGTATCGGTAGGGTGCGCCACCCGTCACGATGCTGAGCGGTTGTGTCGACGTGGACATGCTTCCTGGGGCTGTGGTGCGTTCTCGGGACTTGGCTGCTCGCCAGGAGGCAGGACGTACGGCACTGACTCATAATCCGCCTCAGGGCCCGCACCACCTGTCGCCCTCGCTCCATGACGGGGCGCAACAGGGTAGTGTACTGCTCCTCCAGTCTCTGCTGCGTCGCATGAGGTAGAGGCGACCACGATGGGTTCGGTGGGTCAAAAAGATTATGACGGCTACGTGTACATCTTGAAGCTCTAGATAGCGATTACATGTTTGGAGCTAATAAGAATTGCCCCACGTCAAATGCAGCCGTCGTCTCGAAGCGTGGGAACAGTGGCCACGTGCACCTGAACGTTGCCGCATTCTGTTTTCCTCTCCTTGAACGGTTCAGTCAACGCTATCTCCCCTACGAGCTCCCCGCGGCTTGTGTTGGGTTCTGTATTGTACTTTATCACGCGCTATCAATCGCTTGCACCGCACCTTCAATGGTCATCCACGCTCTGGTGCAGTGCCTAGCCATGATTGATGATGCCTCGTTGCCTGCTCTCCGTAGCTTCATCCACCCGCGCGTTAATCTTTGCTAGGAATACCATCGTTATTATGCCATAAACTTCTTAAACCGTGCTTGTTACTTGCCCTGCCACTGTCATGAGATCCTGCTTGCTATAAAGTGGGGGTATACCGACCGCACTTCCTCTGCAACCTTCAGGATGGCCTCCCTACCACTCGCAAAGTCATCATACTCTCAACAGCTTGATCTACGCCGAACGATCAATGTAAAAATTGGCAGTGAACTCCAAGATGCTGGGTATGAATGAGCTGTTCGCCTGGTTCTGTGGTATTATCGTGGTATTGAAGAGTTTGTTACAGATTATCACTCGATTTAAATCTTCCTCAAATATGTGTATTAGGCTCTCAGTCAGCGGGGAAGTCATCCCTCATCGAATCCATCTCGAGGGTATGATATCTTCGTTCCTCTCGAAAATTGGTTGCAGCGAGCTGACATAACCCACAGATCGCTCTCCCTCGAGCGAGTGGAACATGCACAAGGTTGGCTCACTCAACGCTACCTATCTGTCATCCCACAGACCATATTCGCTTGACAGATGCCCCACGGAGTGCACGATGATCCAAACTCCTGATCCTTGGAAGTGTGCCGTGTATCTCCGCTTCAAGTACGATTCATATGGCCAGCCCCTTACGGGAGGACAGAGACAGATGCCCTTTGGCGGAACCATTGAAGATCCCGCGGAAGTGAAAGATCGCGTCGCTCGAGCTCAACTCGCCATCCTGAACCCCGACCTTGGTAACGCTAACTTCCCCGAGTCGTTCTTGACGGGGGAACCTCCAACTACCTCTGCCATCACATTCTCTGGGAACACTATTGTGCTTAAAGTCTCTGGTCCTGAAGTCGTTGATCTCTCCTTTGTTGATCTTCCAGGTCTGTACCTTCAGAAGACTCAAATGCATGCGGAGTGACTGACACACCTTGATAGGTATCATCGCTACGAGCGTGGTTGGTGGGGGCGAGCATGATGTACAAGCAGTTCGCCAATTGGCTTGCGAGTATGTAAAAAACCCTAATGCGCTCATCCTGTTGACTGTTACGTGCGAAAGTAAGTCGGGCTGGAGCTGGGTGATGCGTAAAGTCAGGCGACTGATCATATCCATTCTAGCTGACCCCGATAACCAAGGGGCGTACGATCTTGTCAAAAAATATGATTCAACTGGTCGTCGAACAATTGGTGGGTTCACAGGCTCACCCGATCATGGTCATGAACTCGAGCTCACCTTGATTGATACTAAAACTTCTTTACATCAGGCGTAACAACCAAGCCCGACCGCATCGAAGTCGGCCAGGAGGCCACCTGGTTCAAGCTACTCAACAATCAGGTGATGCATGTCGAGAACGGATGGTATTGTGTCAAGCTACCAGGGCCTGAGCAACTCCGCCAGAATATCACTTGGGAAGCAGCTCGTGAGCACGAGACTGAGTTCTTCGGTAATCCTCCATGGGTCAACCAGTTTACTTTGCGCGATCGGTATGGTGTGCCGAGCCTGACCCAGCAACTCAGTTTCTTACTGTCAGAGCTTATTGCTGAAAAGTAAGCAAATCAGGTCTGCCTCAGTCTATCGCAGCTATAGCCAAACGGTATCTATCATCCAGGCTTCCTGAACTCCTCAAAGAGATTGAAAGGATTCTAGCAGAAACCCAGGATCGGTTCAGTCGACTCCCTTCTCCCCCCTCGAATGACCCCGTCCAGGAAGTCATGGGGCTAATATGGAAGTTTGAGAGACAAGTTGATCGAGAAATCGGAGGCACGCCTGATAGAGGTGGCCTGATTCAAAAGATCAATTCGCACGGAAGGTCATTTCGCCACGACATTCGAGCCAGCGCTCCAATATTTGTGCCCTTCCGCGTCGATACAGAACGCTCGTCGGCATCTACCCCACCTATTATTCTGTTCCTCACTGACGAGGAGCGCGACCTGGGAACGGATGGAACATATCCCATACTGTATCTCAACGATGTAGAGTCACGGGCAAAAGAGTAAGCTCGCTACGTGATCTCTAAGGTGAAGATCTCATCAGGGGTAACTCATACAGATCTATTTCTCGGGAGCTTCCTGATAACGTGCCTTTCCCGGTAAAGCGCGAGCTTATCCAAGCTTTTGTCGAGCTCTGGAATTCACCAATCAATTCCTTCATCGCTCAAAGTGACGAAACTGTTCACAGGCACTTTATGGATATCTCGCGTGCTCATTTCTCCAAGTACCCTTCTCTCAATAGAAAAGTGAAGTAAGCGAGGCTCCCTTCCTTCAGACCGCCCCTTAATCGGTTTTCCTCATTCCTAATACTAACACACATGTATCGGATGGTCTTATGTAGTGCTACGCTGAAAAACAGGCGGAATACCCTCAGCAAGAACGCTCGCCGATACATCAGCTGGCTGTACGAGATGGAACAACAATCTACTTTCACATTGAACCCCCACTATATTCGTGACTATAAGCAGAAGCTCTCCGTGCTCTACAGATCGTATCGCTGGAAACATATTGGTGAAGGGGCTCTGGTTCGTCGATGGATGGCAACCCCCCCACGTCCCCCGAGCCCTCCTCGGGTAATTCGTCCGGATCCTCAGGCCACCATCTTGGTCGTCGAAACGTCGTCACCAACGGTGGAGGTCGAATCATACATATGCGCCTCATCGCCTACCTATGTTCAAACAATGCCCCACCGAAGGCCCATATATGCCGCCAGCGTAGTCCAGTCCGCCGCCGAGATTGAGGAAGAGGCGGGGAAAGCGAGAGAAAATAAACGAAAGCTCCTTCTGGAGCGTATTATCGATGGCGATACAACTGCCGCTCAAGATCTGCTTCCACTGCTCCCCACCGACAGCAGCAACGAAGCTATCGAAATTATGGCTGATGTTCGAGCCTACTGGCAAGGTGTGATCAGACATGCCCCTTATTTCTCACCCGCTGATTGCCCTCGCTTCCATATGCCAATATCATAGTGGCCTTCAAGCGTTTTGCCGATTATGTCTCCCTTGCTATTGACATGGAGTTCGTGCGTGGGTTTGGCAAGGACCTTGGTGTCGCTCTCCTCCACGACCTCGGCATCTCCGGCCCCAAGGCAAAGGATCAATGTGCAGCATACGTCGCCGAACCCCGAGAGATTGCCGCAGAGCGAGAAAATATCAGACATCAGTTGGACCGCCTCGAGACTGCACAGAGTATGATCGAGGAATGGCAGCAGCAGGCTGGCGCGCCAATGTGAAAACTCAGCTTATCACGAGGAAAGCGCCTCATGGAGTTTCGTAGTGGAGAACATTTGTGGATGTACATTATTATATTCCATGATATCGAATACTTGATATGTATGGCGCGAAGCTATGAATGGGTCAAAGGAGTTCGATAGCAAGTACAGGAATTCGAGTGCAAGGATAATTTTACAGTGAGGCATGGAGGATAAATACCAAGATTACCAGAAACTCGTGCTCCACGATTTTCGCATCTGGGGACGAGGCTTCTGCTTCTGCATATCAAATCTATACAACGAAAAAAATTCGCGGTGGGAATGTCAAGATATGGGCCAAGAGGATGAGTAGTCATGGAACAAGAGGATAAGACGAGACGCGGATTCGCTCGACATGAGTATATCACCAAACTCATAAAGGGGATATCTTGGCATCAAGAAGCTATTCGACTGCCCGTGTCACCGACACATGAGCTGTAATGGCTGAATTTGGAATTTGAGATAGTCGAGTATAATCGTTGATAGGGTTTTTCACAGTTCGCCATAGGGTAGCGATTCCAGTATTGACTGTTGCCACCAGTGGAGTATGCGATGCAGTGAAAGGTCAATCGTGCCGAGCAGATCTCGGTGTCAAATTGGCATTGTATGCAACCTCGCTCCAAAGGTTCGGAAAACAGCTTCCCATTCTTCTCCCTCCAACGCTTCCAACGATCGTTGAAATAGATAGAATTGGAGATGGTCCCGATTACCGAGAAGATCGACTGCGTCGGAAGGATGGATCAGCTCAGGTAGCGGGTTGGAAATATTGGCACCGCCGATAATGAGAGTAGTTAGCTCGAGAGTACGGTATCTGGCGCGAGCAACACATTCCCCGGTTTTATGTCGAGGCTACAGAGTTTTCCTGCTTTGGTGCCAAGGATTCTAACAATGGTACGGGCGTATGGGTAAACAAACAGAACAAGGGACTGGAGGTGGGTGCTGGAGAATAATTGGGCGAGCGGCCGATGAACTGGACTCTGCAGGGCAGCTTCAACGCCGTGATCAAGAATATAGGTATACGTGTCAGCGACCCATGAGGCGCTCAGATCCATGCTTGGTTCCTGTGTGATGAGGCCCATCACGGAGAGGGAATCAAGGCTGGGAGCGTCGATGTACCACAACAAAGCCAAGCCTTGAATCTGAAGGGTTGTAAGCGTAGGCAGGACGACAATTGGCGTGGTGAGAGGAGTAAGAGTGGGGATATAGAGAGCCTTGCACATGTGGTCAAGGGATAGGTTAGTTAGGTTGCGAAAAGAAGACAGGAAATTCATTGTTGGGACGAGGTTGAGATGCGTTTGCTCCATGAAAAGACCTTCTACTTCTCCTGGAATAATTTTTCCCTCTTTTTTGAGGGCCTCTAATCCAACCCCTTTACAATTAATAGTGCGCAGTTGCTGGAGGTTCGCTCTGGGACTGAAAAGGGTGGGAATAAAGAGAAGCATTGACGGATCCTCGACGCAAAGTGAAGCAAGACAGCACAAGCTGCCTTTGAGAGGGAAAACTGCGTCCGCTTCCTTGAAGCTGTCGATGATGATGGTGAGGATGTGAGTCCTTGACAAATGAGGCAAGACGACCCGGAGCATGCGTCTGAACTGCACCATGTTCGAGCCCTGCGCATGGATAAATACGTCCAACGGCGATTTTCGGGAGAGGCGAAGAGTTTTCCTCAACCGACGCAAGATCATCTTGTGCGTCTCACGCTGAGAGCGGGGTGCCGTGAGTGACCTAGTATCGACCAAGGTCCATAGGAGAGGCGTATTCTTCACTATAGCGTTCCAGTCGTGGCAGGCCAAGCGAAGCGTTGCGAGAGAACTGTAAAATTCTCCTTTTTCCTTGGCGCTACGTACCGACTTGAGAGGAGCGCTGAAGATCAAAGCGAGTAGTTCGGTAGGAAGACGGTGAATGTGAGACTCGCAAATCAAAGCCGTTTCTTGTGGAAAACACTGGACTTAGGGTATTTTAATGGAAGGGGTGTCAAAAGCAGGCTCGTAAAGGCAGCAGTGACCGAGAAGCCGAGCGCTCGAGGCATTCACTCACACAGTCCAGATTTGGTCGACGCGTTCAAGCTCAGGCCCGATCCACCAGGAGTATCCATCGTAAGTCTACTGATATTTGAGATATTTCTACCAATCTTCAGCTTCACTGAGGAGCGCTGCTTGGCTGGACGGAGCGATTCACGAAGAGGTAAGCGGCGGGCAAACTTGGACTAGCAAGTGACAGCACGAACCAACGCGATTCCCGATCCGCCCCAGGGCTTTTTTTGAAGGGGAGGAATTGGAAAAAAATAACTCTGGCTGGTAAAAATTATACAGCTGAATCGCTATCCATATGCTCATACCGCCATACGATCTACCACCTTAGTCAACACTGAAACATCATGATCCACGTCGCACGAGCGTGTACCAAGTCCTAACTCAGACAACTGAGTCATAGAACTTCTCATTAAATCATCACGCAAGATTTTATTACTGCTTGTTTTCCCCTAATGACCGAAGATTACAGCAGGACCTGTGGGATAAATATCAAAAGTACGAGAATTCATGCTGTGGTTTTATTCGCATATGGCAGAAAGCTTTTGCTTCTGCATACAGAATTATACAGTGAGGCGAATTTGTAGCGGGAATGTCAAGATAAAGGGTAGACTCGTGGCGAGTCATGGAACAAGATGATAGGGTGAGACGTGGGTAGTCGCATTCTTTGAAACAGAGGATGCTACTACACCCACAGGGTGGAATGTTGGCACATCAAGAAATCGTTCGTCTGTATTTGCCGTGAGCTTGCGAGCTATAATGGCGGGTTTTACGGTGAGGAATCAGCGTGCATAGCAGCGGAAGAGCAGGCAGGAGAAATGATGTGGGACCGGAAAGTCGCCAGAAGGTTTGATAAAAATTGTGAGTCCCGCATTACCCTTCGCCATGAGCGAAGGATATAGTGCAAAAAAGGACCGAGCATGGAGGGGAGCTTGATGTCACATAGGCAAGGTATAAAGTCTGTTGCCAAAGGTCTGCAAAACAGACTTCCACTCCTCTCCCACCAT
>WIDE01000025.1:306120-358927 GCA_015039315.1 Clavulina sp. PMI_390 | reverse complement strand
ATCAATGTTTGGTTCCCCCATCAGCTCGTTCATAATGGAGAGGATAGCAAGGTTTGGAGCTTCGATATACCATAGCAAAGCTAACCCTGGAATTAGAAGTGTGTATAGGTTCGGGAGGGTCACAATCGGTGCTGTGAGAGGGGCAAGGGAGAGAATATCGTCATCTCGGTGCATGCGGTCAATGGATAGAGATGCAAGATCGCGGCAGGAGGCTAAAAAGCTCGTCATTTGGGGAAGTTTGAGGCAAGCCTGCTCCACAGTGAGGTGCTGCAGCTGTCCTTTATTGAATTTTGCAATCTCAGCTGATCGCAAGCTAACCCCTTTGACGTCAATCTTGCGGAGAGCTCCGAGATCTGCTTTGGGCCCGAACAGCTCGAGGGTGAAGACAACAGGTGAGTTATCTTGAACGGAAAACTCAACAAGGGAGCGGAAGCTGCCTTTGAGAGGAAAAATGGCAAGTAGTTCTTCCATATTGTCGACAACGATCGAGATCCTGCGGGCTCGCGACAAATGAGGGGAGATGATTCGGAGCATGCGTCGCAGCTGCGCGAGGCTCGCACTTTCTGCATAGATAAACACGTCGAGCGGCGAATTTTGAGAGAGGCGGAGTGTCTTTCTCAGTCGGCGCAAGATCGTCTTGTGCGGTTCACGCTTCGAGCCTGGGGGTGAGATTGATCTCGTGTCGATCAGACTCCACAGTAAGGGAGTTGCCTTCACTATATCGTTCCACTCATGACAGACTAAGCGAAGCGTCCCCAGTAGCTTGTAATAAGCTCCTTTGTCCCCCAGGGTGCGCGCTGACTGTAAAGGGACGCTGAAGACCAAAGCGAGGACTTCGGTAGGGAGACGGTGGATATGAGGTTCCAAAGGCGTTTCTTCTGGAGGAAAATGAACAACAAAGTCAGCTGCGATCTATTCGAGGTCCACGAAGCCTGGTTCACGAGCGCCCGACGCGACTTGAGAGACATCGACTACTCACGCGGCACAGGCCTGGTTGAGGCAATCCAGCCCGCACCCTTCCCCCAAGGAGTACTCTGAAGATGTATCAGATCTAAGATGAATCCTTCCATTTGAGCCCTGTTTGAAGAACGCTGCTTGGCCGCACAGAACGAATTGCGCGAGCGTGCTAGGCGCTGGGCAAGCCTGAACAAACACATGACAGCACGAGCCCACGCGATTCCCGATCCGTCCCAAATCGCCCTGGGTGATTTTCTGGAACGAAGGAATCGGGATGGAAAATCTTCATAAATAGAACAGATAGGTCCGCATCGTTATCTCAATGCTCATAGTGCAATACGATCGACCACCTCAGTCAACACCGAAATATCTAGATCGTACGAGCGTGCGCCAAGTCCTGGCTCGGACAACGGATATAGAGAACTCCTTTGCAGATTCCGCAAATCACCCACGCGCGGCTGTAGTAAATCTTGTATTCTCCTAATGATCGAAGATCGGCTGAAGCGGGGCTCCGAATCTTGAGTCCCACTCGAGATCTGAGTCATTGCGTCCGCTGTAACCAAATCCGTCGACGTGGAAGGATTGATAGAATCGACGCCCTCGGAGTAGATGCTGGTTGGACATGAAAACTTCATGACAACTCGACGCTCCCTGAAGAGGCCGAGAGTCATGATGGTGAGCACCCAAGTAAGTAGGGGATGATGGTAAATCAGGTACACGCACTGAGACAATGGGAGAACCGTTGTCTCTTTGCCCTGGGCAACAAGGCTAACCTCGAAGAAATCGAGCGATTCACCGGCCAAATATGATATACTACTACCTTCATCTGGCTTGTTGGAGGATAATGGGAGGTAGCAGACGGGATATTCCAGTAGAACGCCGGCAAGAGCCACTAGTATTCCGGTGGCCAGATTAAGCGAAGCAGGTAGGACGATCACACTGCTACTACTGGCACTAGCAGAAGCTCTTGGGTCTGACGTAGATGAGCTAATGGCGGACTCGGACGGAAGTGAGTCACGAATGTAGGTTAATATGCGCGAGAGTGGTTTCAATTCTTTCTGAATGTCGTTGTCGGAGGTTACGCTGGGGCGCGGACCTTGTAGTGCCACGAATAGGGAGTTGTAGAGCTCCTCGGGTGATGTCGGAGGCAATTGACGAGAAGGTCCATCAGGGATAGACGGGCCCGGAGAACCCACTAGCTCGGAGCGTTGGAAGAGGTCGAGGTTGAGAAAGAAGACTTGGTCTGCCTCCTCAGCATACAGTATGATCACTCTTTGGAATAAAGTGCTTATCTACAAAGCAACGGGCACGTCCTCGCGCTCAGCATGCTTTATGGGATTCGCAATTGACTTATTGTGTGTATTTTCGTGCCCACGCACATTGTGTAAGGAGAGCATTATGCGTTCAAAGGAGCGGTGGGACCAGGGCCAGTAGTGCTCGACAAGACATGCCTGTCTGGATGTGTGTGTGCGACAGTCTCAGATCATGGTTCGATTTCCTCTCACAACTATTCAAATTGAAGGAAGCAGGTGTATGTACCGAATGCGGAGAGCAACCAGCTCGAGGTCTTCGGCGAGACGGTTGAAACGATCAGGACGACGGTTGTATCTGCGGGCATGGCGGCTGCCCTGAGATGTCTCGGACGGGGTGTCAAGCACAAGGAGGGTCGCGACAATTGCGGCGAGCATTCTGGCTGACATACAATAGAAAAGCCCACAAAAATGATAGAAATAGAGCGGTGGTAGAGAAGAGGAGAGTCGATCAGGAGCGCAGCTTATAAGCACGACTCGTGACAAACAAGCGACGCGACGCCTCTACTTACCCACTCACTCAGCCCTTCCCCCCTCGTCGCATCTGTGTTTCTTTTGGGATTTATCTCCTTTGCTTTGCTACGGAGATTGCCGCTATCACCGTTGCAGTCTATCGCCGCCGTCCTTGTGCCCGTTGAAACGTTGAAAATCTGAATCAAGATGGCTACAGCATATAGTGCCAACGGATCTGGATACAACAACCAGCCCTACCAGTATTCCCAGCCTGCCTACTCTGCCTCCTACTCTTATCAACAGCAACAGCAGCAGCAGCAGCGTCCAATGTACCCTGATCCATCCTCCCCTGCTGCCGTCCAAGACCCTGTCCAAGTCGCTCGCCATGGCGTGCTCACCATCCGCCTCAACGCGGCTCGCAATCTCTCGCTGCCCCCCACCCTTCCCTACACCATCCAAGAGGCCCTCGCAAGCGCAAGCGGCCAGTCAGCGGCCTCAGTCACTCCCTCCAGCGTTCTAGAAGAGCGTTCGCGCAAGTACTACTCCACAGGCCGATCCTCGCATGAGCAGCCCGCCCCTGGCTCTGATGCCGCACCTCCCCCCAGCGCCGGCTCGAGTGGTAACAGCAATCGCGAGAGCATCCAGCGCAAGCACTGCTGGTGGCTACCGTATGTCGTCCTCGGCTTTGACAATAACGAAATCATGGTCGATGCCCTCGGAGGCACAGTCAGCGATCCCGTGTGGATGTATGCTGCCCATTTGTATGTCCCTACTTTTTCTCTCTTCCCCTTTCCCCTTTTGTTCCTGGCCCATGCTCGTCGTCCCATCCTTGCTATAATTCGTGCATACCTCCTGTGGGCTAACAATATCGATTTCTTCTCATGCCCATTTTACATTGGATCGTCCTCCGCACCTTTGCTTGTCAATATGTGTCGTGTTTCGTGATCGACGATCCGCTCCATTGGATCTATGCGCACAAACTCTGCTGCAATGTGGCGTGCTTGTATTCGTTGCACGTTTCACATCACTTCTTCCCCACACTCCATAACGAACCCACAGTGATGTGTCCCGGGCATCCCACATCTCCGCCGCCCTTTACCTCAGGAACATCCCCACTTCTCCCGACCCACAAGCACAAACTCATGTAATGGAACAGTCCGATATCTATCTTGGGAGTGTCCTCATTGCCCCCGACCTCGACAACCCCTCGAATCACAACGGATGGCTGAGGCTACATACGGAGGCCGGCGAAGGCTCCGGAGAGATCGGCATGAGCGTCGAGTATGCACCCTTTCGCAAGGTAAGCTCGTTTATCTTTTCGTCTTCTTCTCAATCATCATCTTGTCTCGATGATTGGATTGGTGGAGCGTATATGCCTACATGACTTTCATTCGAGACCCCCTTGGATGATTCATCCGAGTAGCTTCATTTGGCAAATGCTTCTTTCGGTGCTGATGGGACCTCATGAGCCTCCTTACTGATGTGTCAACCATCATTATTATACAGCAACGCCCTCTCTCGATGGAATCATTTGAACTGATGAAGGTAGTAGGGAAGGGAACCTTCGGCAAGGTACGTTATTTGCACTTCCAGTGACCCGACTGCGACTTTTTTCTTTTCTTTCTTCGTTCCACTTTTCGCCTGTTCTCGGAGCGCTATAGACTCCCCCTTCGGCTGTCTGGTTTGGCACTTCTCTCTCCCCTTTTGAATTGCGGTTCTTTCGTCAATCCTGTCGTCGGCTTGGTGATGCGACAGGGAGCCGCTGTCACTCTCCGCTCATCCCCTAGTGGCTCCCCCGGTGTTCCAATCCCCCTGATCGCCTCCACCATAATAACTTTAATTTTGCTCCAAATTCCTTGCACGTGTGGGGCTGGCGTTGGTATATATGTCATACCCGCACCACGTGTATTTCTGGGAAAGGAAACTGACCGGGCGGCTCTCCTTTTTGGAGCCCCGGGCTCTTCTTTCTTGCCCAATATTCCTTTCTGAGTGGCGCGTAGACTGGCTGTTTACCTTGTTCTGCTGACTTCTATTGATTGATCGCTCGATTGCATATTTTGGGGTTGCGTATATGCACATGCTGACATATCTGGTTCTCTATAATGCTTTGTCACTTTTACCCGACTGCATACAGGTCATGCAAGTCCGGAAACGTGACACCTCGCGTATCTATGCTATGAAGGTATGCCACGCATAGTCTTATCCTTGTGGAGATAGATCGTCTAATCATGATACTCTCGCTTTCCTTCTTCCTTTCTTTACATGGCTATTCTATGAACGTATCAGACAATACGAAAAGCTCACATCGCATCACGGAATGAGATTACTCATACGCTAGCGGAGAGAACAGTATTGGCCAAGGTTCGTCTGCGCCATGGAGTCCCTGTGCTCTAGGACTCTCCGTGACCTGTTCCTTTTTTATCATCATCATAGATCAACAACCCCTTCATCGTCCCCCTCAAATTCAGCTTCCAATCTGAAGCGAAACTCTATCTGGTCCTGTCGTACGTCAACTCACAGTATGATGGATTATTATAACTGATGATCTTATTGGAATCCGATAGATTCGTGAATGGAGGCGAACTCTTTATGCACCTGCAGCGCGAGGGCCGGTTCAGTGAAGACAGGAGTCGGTTCTATGCTGCTGAGCTATTATGCGCGCTTGAGCATCTGCATGCATTCAATGTACGCTTTATTCGTGCTGTCATGATATTCAGGCTGATGATTCTCTCTTCTTTTTGACAGGTGATCTATCGGGATCTGAAGCCTGAAAACATCCTGCTCGTATGTCCTAATTTACTACCTCGACTCCTCGCAATTCAGTAGCGCTCATCACTGCTGGTCTCAACTCCGCGTTGATTCGTACAGGACTACACAGGACACATTGCCCTCTGTGACTTTGGCCTCTGCAAACTCAACATGACTGATTCGGAAACAACGAACACGTTCTGCGGCACACCCGAATATCTTTCCCCGGAACTATTGCTAGGGCAGGGGTATTCGTAAGTATTTCCCCTCCCACTTCATTTCTCATGAGTACGCACGGGGGCCAAATGTATGAGAGCTAACTCTTGTATGCATAGGAAAACGGTGGACTGGTGGACGTTGGGCGTATTGTTATATGAAATGCTGACAGGTCTCCCACCATTCTTCCATGGTGGGTGCTCATTCCATCATTCCCATGAATTTGATCCCTACAACTCAACTGTTCCTGACCCCATACCTACGACACCCACAGAGAATACTGATACGATGTATCGCCGAATCCTCCAAGACCCACTACGATTCCCGGATGAGATTGGAGCCGATGCGCGGTCCATCTTGACGGGTCTTCTCACGCGTGAAGCGGCTCAGCGGTTAGGCGTGCGCGGTGCAGAGAGTATCAAGACGCATCCGTTCTTTGCAAGGCATATCGACTGGCTAAGACTAATGCAGAAGAAGATCCAACCTCCTTTCCGGCCGAGTGTGGTGCGTTTCAGTTTTCTAGCTTCTTCATTGGTGACGGTGACTCGAGAGTGGATACATGTACTAATAATCATTCCCCCCCCCGCAGGAAAGCGCAATTGACACATCCAACTTTGATCAAGTCTTCACCTCTGAGATCCCGCTTGATAGTGTTGTCGAGGACCACAATCTCTCCGAGACGGTGCAACAGCAGTTCGCAGGGTTCTCGTACGACGGCAATCAGGCCGGCGCCGTGCACGGCGGGTACGGCGCAAGCGTAAATGGGGGCCATAACATGAGCATGAGCATGAGTGGCGTCCAGGGTGGGCCGAGGAGTATCGTTGGTTGAGGAAGATAGGTAGTGAGCCGTGCATGCCCTGTTCGCTTTCCTGTTTTTCCTTTCCAGTCAGCTTTGCGTCGATCGAATACTGGATTCATAACATCATGATCATGAATATCATTTCTCCAATCCCTGCTCCATACACTCTGCCTTACCTACGTCTTGCTTTGCTTTACTTGCTCTATGCGCTCTCTGTTTCGTCCATACACCATGACTATGCCTGACTAAGATGTCGACAATTGTTCCCCAATACACCCTAATTTGTATCTTGTGCGTAGTTAGCTTTGACGACAAATCATGTGCGCTCTGTTCCTGGCTTGGTGAGTTAGGGAGATCGAAGACAAGTGGGTGAAAGTGAACACGTCCGGGTTCCCTTCAAAATCCTTCGATAGATCACTTCAGTGGTCACGGGAGAAGTTTACACAGAATCAACATTTTATATTTGGAAACAGAGGAATGATCGAGTACAATGAAGCGCGGGTCGAGGTGGTACATGGATTCCCGTTGCGTAGCGAAAGCAGAAGCCCCAAAGAGAAACTGTTGAACCTGCACTTAGACTCTCTTCTCCTCGCGCTTAGGCAGCAGAGGTGGCAAAGCCTATCATAGTAAGTAGTATGACGTTAGTGTCATATCTTGCAGCCTTCCAGCTCTATAAAATTTTGCTTACCAATGCGGGAGTTGGTGGTGTCAAAGACGGAGTACTAATGAAAGAGGGAATTAGTCGTCAATAAAAGGGTGGAAAGTAGGAGATCGTAAACTTACGTAGTTCTCAAGGAACTTCTGGCCAATGATGAAGTTGACATCAGCGGCGACGCTACCACCATCGGCGATCCAGCTCCAGGAGTACTTGGTGGACAAGCCCCAGTCAGCACTGTATGTCAAAAGATAATCTTCAGCCAACCACTTCTCGTGAGGTCTGTTTGAGGTTGAGACTTACAGCTGAGCGGTAGGGATCAAATACTGAGCGGGGGTGAGTGGGTAGGCCACGCTGCCAATGGTGATGGTGAAGGTGCCAGTGGGGGCAGTGGAGTACCTGGGGATACCCTCAGTCGAGTCGGTGGTACCACCAGAAGCGGTAAGGAACTTGTTGTAGGCCGTGGTGGGGATGTAGATGAGGGTTGTGCCGGTGTCAACGATGGCGTTGGCGGCACCCTCGAGGGAGGTCGAGCCGTAGCTCAGACCAGCGGTGGCGATACCCCAGTAGCTGCGAAAAGGACGAAGTATATTAGATTATAGGGTGAACGGAGAAGTGAAAAACACACTCACTAGGAGTAGGGGGAGGTGGTGCTTTTGGAGAAGTAGGTGAGGGTGCCGGTATACTTAGTGGTATCGACGCCACCGAGAGTGAGCTCGCCATTGGCATCGTCCTCGTCGGAGCCAGATTCAGGAGCGAAGGAGACACCGAGAACCTCAGTGGACTGTTCCAGATGAGATGTCAGCCTTATGCTCTTGTGAAGTCTCTTTGGCTATCACTCACGATAGCACCATTAGAATAAAGGTTATCGAGGAGAGTAGGGACCTCAGTGGTACCAGAGACAGTGTCCTCAGTCAGGATGACTGGGCCGAAGCCGACAATACCATCGGTTCCGCTGAAACCGCTCGAGGAGGTAGCTACACCAATAGACTGCCCGACAACGGTCAATCCACCGATGGTGACCTATGGGTTGGGTTCAGAAGATTTATCTAAGCAAGAAAGAGTTTGATAAATGATCTAACGGTGTCGGTGTATTCAGTCCCCTTCACGGAGCCAGAGCCGTAAGTAACGTCGAAAGATTTGCCAGTAGAGGTACCCGTGCTGCTCTTCACGTATTTAGTGCCGGCACCGACCTGGACGAGCATACCTCAAAATTAATTATAGTGCCCCGATGAATCGATGCAATGGAGCTTACCCAGGTGTTCGAGGAGCCAGTGTCCACAATCAACTCAGTGAAGGTTTGGTCCCCAATAGCTGAAATTGTTCAAGATCGTCAATACTACGCATGAGCTGCTGTGTGCACGATACGTACTCAACGTGGTGAAGTAGGAGCCATCCTCATTGACGGCCGTAGCAGAGCCGGTAGAAGCGGCAGCGGCGAAGCTCTTAGCACGCGCGCGATCCTTGGCGAAGAATTCCGTGGACGAAGACTTGATCGGTTTCTTGGTCAAGGGCAACGTGACGAAGTCGCTGCGACGCTCCGCAACGGGAGTGGCAGCGGTAAGCAGGGCCAGAGAAGCGGCGAGAGCAGCGAATGAGCGGGCGACCATGATGGCAAGCAAACTACCTGGGGAGTAGGACCTCGAGGGACTGATTGCTGAGGATCTGTGACTGGGAGGGCAAGCTATTTATCTAAAACTGGCACGCCGTGTACCATGCGGACAGGAACGCACAGAACGACACAGGATATTGGTGAGATGGACATCATATTGCGATTTGTACTCTGCATCTGGCGACGAGCTAACGCTTGACGCTATAGAGAAAGACGCTGCCCTCCAGCCACCGATCAAAAATGAGTCGAGAAGCAAAGGGCCACATGTTGATCGAAGGGAGCGGTGATCGCTCCATGTGCATGTCAAGTGGGGCCTGTCGGAATGCCCGAAGAAATACGGGATACATGTATGACACGCAGGAGGTAATCTCTTGAGTCACGCGATCTACAATAGGAATACCCTCTTCACAAACGATTTTCGCGTCAATAGGTACTATCTTATGATACCTGGTTGGTAGAACAGTTGATCTCGGAGACTATAACTGTCAGTGCCCGTAGGAACCAGCCTTGAGGGAGACGCTTTCGTCATCAAGTTGTCGAGAATAGCGGAAATGCAGCCATTCAGAGGATTGTCGCGCTAATCGGTCCCTTGCATCGATCAACTCTTGTTGCTAGGATAATAATTTAAAGTATGAAAACGTGAGGTATGAAGGACCTCCTTTCCAATTGTATGACAAGTTCCTCCGGTATTTGATCGTATCTGTATGCTCGAACGCTATTTTTAGTGAAGTCCCTCGTGGATCTAGAGAAGTGTTAGAGCACGCGTAACAGGAGGTCGCCGCGATAGAGAAGCATGAAAGTCGGCTTGAACGGCGTCAGATTCACAAAATAGCAGAATTCTTATCCAACCCCAATGCCTGTCGTCAACATCCCTGAAGCAGATCCTCGGGCTTGTGTAACACCACATCCACTGAAAGAAGCTTTTCTTTCTAACCGGTAATACCGTTGGATAATTAGCGTATTGTTGTAGGCATTGCTGGCAGGCACTGGTAGGCAAAAGACAAAAAAAGATAGGCCCCGCTATTGTCTTGGCCGGCGCGAAGGCCGTGGATTGAATTGACGGGAAGAGAAGGCTTACGTTGAATGAGAATTTTTTTTACTGCGCAAACGCAATCTTGGCGAGAAATGCTTCACGCTGAACTGGGCCCATGGTAACGTTATCCATAGATTGATTGCGTTTGTTGTTGTCATTCATTCTTTGCGCCTTGTCTATGAATGAACGCAAATCGATGTATCGCCAAGTTTTTCTACATGAATCACTGGAGAAATCGATAAGACTCACGATCAGGTCTCCTATGTGGCCCAAAATATGCCCGCCAAGCCAAAAACCACGCCAACATCGTCCGTTCCCACGTATTTCTCCGTCACGACCAATTCTTGAACCCTCATGCTTGTGCAGGAGTATTCTGGGGGAATGAATAATATAAAAAATTGCAAACTCTCTGGATCTCACAGCATTGAGGCAAATAATCGGAAGCTAGCGTTACCTCGGCCAGTCTCACCGAGGACCCCCATGGTGTCTATCCTGCCAAACCTCCTCTGTGCTCTCTAGGGATCCCATTCTCCACATGAAAACATCATTTATAACTCTATCAGCTGTGAGCTGCTAGTGCCTGCCAGTCTCCTTTTGCAGATGGAAGGCTTTCCCATTCCTCACAACTGACTCCACAATCAAGTCGGCCGCAATCCTGCACTCGGGCGACGCGTCGAGAGCGACAGGGAAACAGTGGAACTGTTTCTGCCCCACAATATACGTGACATCTACCCCTGCCCGTGCCAGTTTGTTGACATATTCATCCGAATCGGGAAATAGGATGTCCCATTCTGCGTTGACAATGACGAGCTTTGTCCCTGCATCACGGAGCACAGCAGGATCACCGTGCATAGGAGAGTAACAAGGATCCAAAGCTATGGATGAGGGGATGGGAATACTGTGAACCGCACCCGCCCGTACGATGGAGGAAGGCACATCAACGCCTACGTAGAGACGCATACCGATGTTGCAACTTTCAGCTTTGAGGCTATTGTCGTATGGCTCTATGGCGAGCATGCGCACGCGATTGGGCAAGGACAGATCGGGAGACGTGCATATTGCGATAAGCTGGTGCGGGGGAACAAGTGGGGGGCTAGATTTTGTGAGCTCGTACATTAATCCAAGGCATACCATCCCACCGGCGCTGCGTGACAGACCATGGTTTTGAGGGTGGGAGAATATATGGCTAGTTCAGCAATCAAGCCTGATTAAACAATCGAATCGGGAGGGAATATTAATCACCTGTCTCCAGCAATGATCACTTCCTTGTTACCTGCTCGCTGGATAAATTCTCTATAGATGTCTAGGAGCGCTGAGCGCCATTCATGGCCAGGATTATCCTGGCCCACTGGGTATGGCACTGCAACCACTTCTGCGTCTAGCCAGCGTGATAAATATCCAATGAAGCTCCAGTGCCAAACGGTTCTGCAAATGAATCGTGGATAGCTTAGCTTCAAAGGATTGGTGAATCCCGATTCGCTATTCGCGACTCACATTCGGTTCATAAAGCCAGATCCGTACAGATATAGTATGGTTCTTCTGGCTGGTCCCGCCGTTGGAGGTGGTGAGACAGTGATCATCGTCCAACCCGAAGTTTCGTGTTTCCATTGTCCAAAGACACGTTCCTGGCCCTTTTCGAGCAAACGATTCACAAAGTTGACAGGAGGAGGAAAGTCCCAAACCTGAGGCCCCTTCGCATACAGCCGCCACGGTTCTGGAGGTGGGATTGGTGTCTGAGTCACCAACTCGCTTGGAGGCGGCTGCTTGCGAACAGGAAGAATCTGAACGAGGGAAAGAATGGCGGAAAGGAAGCTCCGCCGAAGCCGTGCAACAATATTGAGTTTGCGTAGGCGAACTCTCCACCAGAAGAAGACAGATTGCCATGACGTGCGTGGAATATAGATGCGTCGCAGGGTACCAGTTACTTGCACATCAAACGGTGACTTCGCCATAATCGTGGCCACTGGCACCAAGAGGAAGATGGCAGGAGAAGAAAAAACTTGTTTCACTCGGCGCCTGATTTTTGCCCGCCCCCGATCTATCGCGGGCACCCCTGGAATCGATGAAGTGACCGTAATTAAGACAGTTGCATCGGGTTGCTTTTTCGTTTGCTGAAATCCAAAAAGAAAAAGGAGCGCCGACTATCACGCCGAAAGTCCCACAGTTGTCAAATGTCTGTGGCCAAGCCTCTTGGCAAGATACGACTCTCCAACATTCAGTTCTGGGTATATTCGCGGCCAACAACTAGTGCTACTGAGACTTCTTCCGCTGATGAAAGGCTTCGCCATTTCTTACAACCGACTCCACAATCAAATCTGCCGCGATCCTGCACTCGGGTGAAGCATCCAGTGCAACAGGAAAACAATGAAACTGTTTCTGCCCTATAATATATGTGACATCCACCCCAGCCCGTGCTAACTTCTGCACGTATTGTTCCGCATCAGGAAATAGGACATCCCACTCTGCATTGACGATGACGAGCTTTGTGCCCGCCTCGCGGAACACGGCCGGATCACCCTGTGCCGGAGAGTAGCACGGATCGAGAACTTTAGATGGAGGGATGGGTACGGTGTGGATCGTACCCGCCTGCACGCTGGAGGGAGGGATATCGACTCCCGTGTAGATGCGCATTCCGAGGTAGCATATCTCGGTCGTGAGACTATTATCGCATGGCTCAATGGCAAGCATACGCTCACGATTGGGCAAGGACAGATCGGGGCATGTGCATATCGCGACAATCTGGTGTGGGGGCGCGAGCGTAGGGCTAGCTTTAGGTAGCTCGTGCATTAACCCGAGACATATAAGGCCCCCAGCACTGTGATAGGTGACAGGTTGAGGACCCAGACCATTAGTTGTGGCTTGGCATACATCATCCATCAATCATTGAGACCGAAAACGTAATTACCTGTCTCCTGCCATGATAATCTCCTTGTCGCCTGCTCGCTCGACGAATTCTCGATAGATGCGTATGAGCGCCGGGCGCCATTCATGTCCAGGATTGTTCTGCCCGATTGGATACGGGACCGCAACCACTTCTGCATCGAGCCAACGTGACAAATAGCCAATAAAGCTCCAATGCCAAACGGTGCTACAATTTTATCGAGATCAGTGCTGCTGCCCAATGCTTTGATTGGAGCATACAATTGCGACTCACATTCGATTGATGAATCCAGATCCGTAAAAGTAGAGGATCGTTCTCATGGCTGGTCCCATCGTCGGAGGCGGCGAGACAGTGACCATTGTCCATCCCGAAGCCTCGTGTTTCCATTGTCCGACGACGCGTTCCTGACCTTTCTCGAGTACGCGGTTCACAAACTCAACAGGGGGAGGGAAGTTCCAGATCTGAGGCCCCTTTGGAAACAGACGCCAGGGTTCCGATACCTGGTTCGCCGAGGTCGAAGCTCGGGGCTCGTTGTGAACGCGAAGCAATTGAGCGAGGTAGAAGATCATCGACAGAACGCTCCGTCGAAGTCGTGCAGTGAGATTGAGTTTGCGGAGGCGCACTCTCCACCAGAAGAAGACAGATTGCCATGATGTGCGTGGAATGTATATACGTCTTAGAGTGCCAGTAACCTGCACGTTGAGCGAGTTCTTTGCGAGGGTAGTCATTGGCGCCAGAGGGGGTTAAGGGCAGGAAGGGCCTCCGTTGCTGAGCGCCTGTTCTTAAACCCCAGGTAATCTAGTGTTCTCCCCTGGAATCGATGAGCTGATCGGAGTCGACGAAACTGCATTGAAGGTGCTTTTCGTCGTTGAAACAACAAATAAGCCTCGATATGATATCACGCCGAAAGTCTCACGATTGTCAACAACTCTAGATGAGGCTTCCCTGGTGTTGGGAAGATACAGTGTGATCCAGACGTAATTAATTGTACCGAAAAATGGCTCAGGCACGATTCGGGACTAGAACTTCTACAATTACAATCTCAGTCATAACAAGACAAGGAGCCGCGCGCCGAGGGGATGTAGAACTGCATCAATCATCGATGGCCAGGTGAGATCATTCTACATGTTTCAAGAAGCCTTTATCGAAGAATAGAGATGATGCACCTCACGAGTTACGCCTGCGAGGTTCCCATAATGGCTTGTGCGTTCTCCGCACTACGGGTCCGCACGTGTTCCTTGGCGCGTCCATACGACTTTTGTTGCTTGCGCTGCTCAAGATCGTGCATCGTGACCACAAATCCAGCAATAATGAGGTCCATCACCTCGCTGGTAGCGGCTTGCTGGGCGATGAGCAGAGTAGGAGGTGAAGAGGGTGCATCAGGTTGCAATGGGTTGGAATCGGGCGAATATGCAATAATGGGCTTCCCAGCCAGGGTGAGCTGAAACACGCACGTCAGGCACCGGAGGGATAGAAGATTGACATAGAGGTAGATCAATGGTGAAAGCGAACCTCCGGGATCTCCATCTGGATTGACCATGTGCACGTGCCAAGCGAGGTGGCCATCGTGCGGGTTCTATTATTATGCATCGATTCAGTCCAAGGAAATACAGACATGTGCGGTTCTTTGTGTCTTGGATTGGAGACTCACGAGGCAAATGTCCCACTCTTGAAGAATACATCATCAATCATGCGATTGGCACCCCCCTCAGTAGTGACCAAAGATGATCCAAAGTTGAGCACTGCAATCTGTTTGGAATCGCCTTCGACGACCGGACTGCCTTCTGGGGCCGCAGATGTGCTGGGGAGTTGTCGGTAGATGACGACTGCACCGGAGCTGCTGACTTCCTCGATGATGTAGAGAGGCTTCATATCTGGTCCATAGATGGTGTTGTAGCGCCATGAGGGAGAAGACAGTGTAAGAACTATCGAGCCATTCGACAACGCGTTCGCTTCGGACATGCTGGGCTACCGTGAGGCGACAACGATGGCAGGACAATGGCAGTGTGGGGTGGGAAGCGATCGCTCGAAATGTGACGCTTTTAAGTAGCCACGCAGTAGTCACAAGCTTCTGGGAAGTGCTCATTCTACCGGCAGGTGACCAACCGAAAGTCAATTGGAGGCCAGCACATAGATATTTACTGGCCAATCAGCACCCGACGAGGACAATATTGGGCTCGAGCTCCCGATTACAAATGTACACAAAATCGGGTAGATTCCAAAAATGGCCCCTAGTGCCATGGTGGAGATTCGGGGTGTCGAGTCGGGCCCAGCAAGAGGCGGGAGGAGCGTGCTTTGTTTGGCTGGGCAACCACCATGTCTAAAGATCGCTGGATGTCTCTCCCGCCAACCCACAATGCCTGAACGGCCAAGAGCATGTACAAAACGTGCGGAATAGTCTCCCCGTCCCATGAGAACCGCCGATGGCGAAGAACTGTAATATCGTCGGGGAATCGAATCATTTGCGCAGGCTCAGGCTGGCTTGCTTAGTTCGAGGCTAGAGATCCTCCCAACAAACGATCGATTATCCCATAGGGTCGTCATTCGGGGTTACTATCTTTATGATTCGTGGAGATATATGTGCCAGCGCTGCAACTAGCAAGCAAAGGTGGCGTGGGCTGTTAGAGCGATAATGGCTGGTCCAAATCAAATACTGCGAATGCGTCATGCCTGCTATTTTTATGCATCCAAACCGGTACCCTCCGTGTTAAACTGTGCTAGCTTCTACCCCACACCCGCGCAGAGAAGTCTTGTCACTGCCAAACGCTATTTACTATGGCATTTCTGAATCAGGCCGAGCCGCTGCTGTCTGGCCCTGGCGGCGCCGTACTCAACCTCGCATCGATCATGTACTACAACAACATCATCTACGATGGAGAAGGCGAGCCACTCTACTGGATTGAGCCCGATGGGGGTAAAATCTTCCACAGGCTGATCCACATTTACCGGCGCGCAACACCATCACACCAGCAGCCAAGCATGGACTGCGATAGTAGCGATTCCGACTCTATCATTGTCTCGGATGCACAAGCGGAGTCTGAATCAGCCCCCTCGGAGCGGGTAGAAGTCGCCTACCTTCAGCTCCATGGCCTAGGGCGATCGAAGATTTTGTACAAGGGTGAGACAAGGCCGCTTGGGGACTTGCTCCCTAGAAAAGGGGCAATGCGCAGGTAAGTCGACGTCTAGTGATCCTTGAGGTTGATATGACCTATTGATGGCTACTTAATCTCATGATGTTCTTGGCCAGTGCGCGCATCATGTCTATCCCTACTGCAGCCAATTTGGGAGACCTTGAATGGAGCATTGGATCGCACTTCCATCCTGAGGCAAGCGACACACTCTTATATAGCTATGGGACTCGAGAATGGCTGGGGAATATCGTCAGACTCTATTCTGACCTGTGCTTTGACCGTCTTCGCTCTATTTCTTCCACAGCTGCACGATGCTTCGGGAGCGAAGATGCTCATATTCCGCGGACCGAAGAAGCTTCTTCGTCGGCGACAACGCAGTTTTGCCGCGGCACTCGAGCTGGCACCCTCTATTGACGTGTCCAATACGGAGGTGATGGATTTGATTGTCATTGGCTGGGTGGTCATGATGCGCACAGGGGAGAAGCGCCGCAAAGCTGTAGCAGCGATTGTGATTTAACAGTAATTTGGGCAGACCTGTATTACGCTTGCGGCTGATCCTCGATAAGCTGTCAAATTGTGAATTTTGAGGTATGCCTTCTCGCACTTGGCGTGGTATCTGAGGTGGGAAATATTACAGGTGAATTGTGTCGGTCGTGGGAATTACCGGCAAACCACGTTCTCCACGTCCGACCACAACAACTACTGACACTTGAGGACCTTGGCATTGAATCGAGCCCTCCAGGCGTCTCACTATCTGTCAGATACAATCCATTCAAGAATTTTGGACGCTAAAGCTAGTCGCAAACACCATCACGCTGACGGGTGCAGTAGCAGGGCTCAAAAAGCACTGAAGCAGACTTCCGGTGAGAGAGGACGCTTAATCATTAGTACCGACGGTTCCTAGATACTGAAATATACCATGATTGAGGTTTTTTAGCTTGCCCTAATCCCACTCGTTATGAATATCACCTGAGAATGGGAATATGAATGGGGCGGGGCTCTCACCCCGCCTTCGGCCACCCACACAACTTCGTTATCCGTCACAATGTCCCCAATAGTTTCGCGCTCTATCCTTTCGACGATCACCGATAACGGCCAGGCTCTCTTCCCATCCCTCCCTAAGCTGCAAAGCATCACCGCCAAGTTTCAGCTGCTCAAGTGGACAAGCACCTTGTTAGCTGCACTTCGCTCGAATCACATGCAATCCAAGTCGACCCCAGGAGTTCTCCGACTCCGGTCTTGGATTTACATCCTCCTTGTTGCCGCAGCTCTCAGTTACTTCCGTCGACGATCATCTGCCTGGTCTGGTAGTGTACCAGTTACGCTCGCACATGCCAATCGCACCGCCGAGGTGACGCCTGGTGTTAGCATCTTGGATGTGGTCAAGAAGTGTGAGAGCCTCTATGGGCCCAAGGCGAAGTACGAGTATCCCTGGTGGCTTACTTGGTATGTCTACCTACTCCTTGGTTCCCCAATCGATAGCACGACCCAATGCTCATTTGTCCATATCGGTTAGGGGTGATTCACAAACCATGTGGAACAGCCTCGGAGACCACACAAAGGTAGACTTGTTTGATTACGATAGGTTCGACTCCCCTGTTTTCGTTTCTTAGCTGGTCCTCGGTTCTGATATCCCCTTCTTCAGACGTTACTTGCGCGTACCCGATAATGGAACCCTCGTTCTTGACACATACCCACGACTAGAAAGCACGTCACCTTCCACTCCGATTGTTGTGATCCTTCATGGCATCACTGGAAGCTCTCAAGAGGCATACACTCGAGCGACCGTCAAAGCTGTGACAAGACCGACATCCGAAGGTGGCCCCGGCTATCGCGCTGTGGTACTCAACTTCCGAGGATGTGAGTCTTTATCGTTCCAATGTCAAGAGGGAGGACCTAATGCTCATTCGACGGGTCTATGTCACATGGGTCTTATTGCTTCCTAGGTGATGGAGCTCCCGTCACTTCGTCGAGGCTCTATCACGCTGGCGAAACGGACGACTTCCGATCTGTTCTGCTCTACCTGACGCACACCTGGCCAGAGGCTCCCCTGTATGCCGTCGGTTTCTCGATGGGAGCGAGCACGCTTGCCGTCTACCTCGGCCAGCAAGGCGGAGATTCACCTATCAAGGCTGCCATAGCCGTATCTAACCCATGGAAGTGCGTGAAGGCTTTGTTCATCCATTATGCTCTTCGCTTGTAAAGCACCAGTACTCATATACACTTCTCAGCTGGGTGGAAGCCGCCGACTGGATTGAGAACGGCTCGTTCTTCAATCGTTATGTGTATGGGCCAGTGCTTGCCGACGCTCTGAAGACCATTTATATGCGCAACCTGCACGCATTCCCCTCGGTTGACTGGGACATCAACACGGCTGAGGTTGAGGCTCGCAAGTATTTCACTATTCGGTGGTACGACGATAGAGTCACGAGTAAGATCTTGTGAGCACACATCCTCGTCTATTTTGCTACAAGTCGTTCCTATATCGGCTGACACAAACTCTCTTCATGTGTTACCACCACCCTCTGGCCACTCTCGCTACTGACCTCCATAGTGGCTTCCGCGATGCCCATGACTACTACACGCAAACATCCTCGCAGCAATACATGACGCGGATCAAGGTCCCACTTCTCGCTCTTCACTCTCTAGATGACCCCATCGTCTCTCCGCACTACCTTCCGTGGGACGATCTGAAGCACTCCGAGAGTATTGTGTTCGCCTCGACTGCGCGAGGTGGCCATGTGGGCTGGTTTCAGAGCGGAGAGAAAGGGTAAGTGATCTGGACATTGTACAAGCATCGTCTCATAGACTGAATATGACTCCACACTCCACACTCCTCCTTATCTCTCTTCCCGTGCGGTTACCACTCTTAGATTCCTCAAACGATGGTACACACACCCCATTGTTGACTTCATTCGTAAATTCCAGGAGGTGCGTACTTTCATCCTCCCCTGTCCGTGCCATGCTCTAACTATCAAACTGCTCCAGACCGATCCATTACCTAAACCTGCACCACAGATGACGCCGCCTGATGCTGAAGGTCTTGTGCACCAATCAGACTTGGCTCCCGGGAGAGTAGGGTTCCTTCCATTTGATGGAGCCAAGTACACGACGACAGGACGGATGATCCAAGGGTTCTGAATAGAATACCGGTTGATGACTAGAAGGACTCACTACTCGCGCGAATGATTTGATTAATGTAACGTAATGAATGCTTGTTTTTTTTTATCGCTTCCAAAGAATATCATACAAGCTCCGTCTCCGAGTCTTATAGATTGTAGTAACGTAGGTGCTGGTCAACCTAACTTACTTCCTCTCCTCCAATGGAACCTGGGCCAACAATTCATTTCCGGGCTAATTTGGACGATCGAGACGCCCCTAGCGATTGCGTCACTGAGCGGCCAGCTCGAAAGCTATTCTTGATGATTCACAGATCAGGATTAAGGAAGGTTGACGCTGTCCATATAGACCCACTGGGAAGAGTGAGAGATTCAGAGGAGACAGACGATGTGCTTGTGGTGGTTGGAGTGTTGAGGGATTTTCCAGTGGCGGCTCCTATGGGCGCCGTATCCGCCCCTTCGGCGCGGCCAAGCCGAAGGCGCTCAAGCAATAGCTCAGCATCCGCGGTAGGGCTTGGGATTTCCCCTCTAGGAGGCGGCGCTGTTGTAAGATTTGCCCCATATGGGTGGTGCAGAAGGCTCCTGATCTCAGCCCTCTGTCCATATTCCTTGATACTGATAGTGGATAATGTAGGACAATCCGTCTCACAATGACGCAGAAGCGCTATTATAGTGGATGTTTGAAGCGGTGGTCTGCTCGGAGGCATTCGAAACGCGCTCCCCCAGGTGTAGATAGGGGGTCCCCCACGGGTAGGTTCGATGCAGGACCCAAAGAGCTCGAGAGTTTCGAGACACGTAAGAATAGAAAGAAAATGTGTCTTTCCGCTTAATATTGATTCGAAAACCTCTGCTCCCCAATGCAATAAGGACGGAGCGTAGGAAGCTCCTATTCTAAGCGACCGAATTGACGATGCGCGGATGCCGTATGCTGAGGGAAGCAGCAAGGGGAGGTTAGAGAGATAGAATATTGGATCAGATCTCTTTGTTGTCACCAGCAGGGACAACACAGGTGCCAGGTCGGTAGCAGCAGCAGCAGCAGCAGCAGCAGGGCCAACTGAACCCTCAGTCTGCGCCTGACTCGCCCTATCGGCGCACAGAAGGTCATGCTTATGGCTTCGCGAGATGATATGTACGTGCTGAATCGGATTTTGTGGACGAGCATACAAAGCTCCTCGAATGTAGAGTGTTGGAGTAGATAGGTGGTGCAATTGAGGAAGCATATCTGAGAATCCAGATGTAGGAGGTGGTTGAGGTGGGGCAGGGTCGTTCATAACCCGCATATGATCGATCATAAGGGTTTGAATGGACGACTGAGAGTGGAGGAATCGGAAGAAGTTTGGGGATGAACCAGGAAATAATCCAGGTTCGCAAAAGAGTGTATGAATATGAAAAGGGAATTGCCCGATGCCCAGCATATCAGTGAAATCCCAGATGATGGAAGCAGGTATGGGCACCTCATTGATAAAAAGCAAGCGAAGAGTTTGTAGGTTGGGAAGCGCAGCGAGGGCTTGTTGAATGACAGTTACCTCGCTCGCAACATGGGTAGATAAATGGATACCGAGATCCACAATCAAAGCAGCCCGTGACGGGTCCCTCAATATTGCGTGACAGCGGTCTTCTACTCCTTTGCGGACCTTGGTTGGATCCCAGTCTAACACACTGTCCTTCCTCCTATGCGCCCCGATATGGAACGATCGCCACAATGTATGGTTTACGATATTACTAAAAACGTGGTTTACCGTGGAGAGAATAATAAGATCCTTGTTACCGTCAGAACTCATTTCAGTGAGCGCATCAACGATAGCGAACAAAAGCTCATTGGGCAAGTAGGTAGTGATAGAGCCAGAGGGGATAGGAGTAACAGAGGGTTGCACAACTAGTTGAAGCTTTTCTTTACGGGAAGGGGGATTCTTGTGCACGGCAGGTTTATTAGATGCTTGTTTGTGCCGTGGTCTTCCCATTTGGTCGCAGCTTGTAGGGTAGGATCGCGATCATCACGTCCTCGAACCAAACAGTCCACCCCTTCAGAAATCGTCCTAAGACCCGGCAATGGCACCAGTACTGATGATACGTCGTCTCTTTTTCTCGGCTTGGTGCATCATAGTCACCCAGCCGACAACGAGGAGGTCCATAACCTCAGGATTGAATATGTCGATGAGGTTCGACACCTCGATCTGGGGAGTGCCAGTGGAGACGAGTGCCACGTTCGCGGAGGTCAGGAGCTTTGTCCCTGATATACCGTGAAGCTAATGTGAGAGAAGACCGGCCGTAAATGAAGAGGAGAGTATGAGACCAGAAGAAGTACAGGTAAGGGAAGGCGTTGGCTGACCTCTGGTGAGTAGAGTTTTAGAGACCACTCGACGTCGCCGATTGGGGTACTTGATATATGAGCACTATGAGAGAGGACCAGTTCTTGATGAGATTCTACACCGAGCCAAGTCAATGTATCCTATGACCAGTGGCCCAAGATGTTTGTCTTGGCCACATAGCGAGCACCAGCATGTGGGATACCTCCGAACGAGGAAGTATAGAGATGTTGAAGAAAGTGCACTCACGATCCGAAATACTGTTTCTTCCGCATTAATTCGTTCAGCAGGAGCTCCTTCCCGTGGTAGACAACCTTTGAGTCTCGAAACCGGCAGAAATTAATGGTAGCAACCTCTTCACGATGGATCAGCATTGCGTCATCGTCTTCGCTCGACAAACTTCCAGGTGTAGAACGACGATAAATATGGATAGGGTCATGCGAGAATTGCAAAGTCCTCGAACCAGGCTCCTCAATCCAGTAAAGAGGGCGACCTTCCGCATCGTGGACTGTAGTGTCCCAGTACTTGCGTGAGGAGAGTGTGAGGACGTTGTGAAAATCGGTTATGGGAGCTTGAGAGGGAGAGGTAGTGGACATGGTTGGTTGGTTACAGGAGGTTCAAGACCACTTGTATGGTGGTGGTGGTGACGATGAGAGGGGGCCGCGCTCAGTATGTCGAGACCTCGAGAAGCTCTCGGGCTATATATTTTCCTTTGAGACGAACAGAAATGGTGTATTTGACATGGTGGAGTCTGGTGGCACAACAATTCTTTCCTCGAGCCAAATAGTCCGGACCTCCACACCCGCATTTGGTTACCAGCTTAAGAGCCACCAGCAGCACCGGCGCTCACGATGTGTCGCCGCTTCCTTTCGCCCAATCGCATCATGACTACCCAGCCCACAACGATAAGGTCCATCACCTCAGGGTTCATGACGTCAATGAGATTGGACACCTCGATGCGTGGGGTTCCAGTAGAGGTCAGTGCCATGTTTGCAGATGTAAGGAGCTTTGTCCCCGATGTATCGTGCAACTGAATGAAGGAGAGAATCAGTGATATGAAGAAAAAGCTACTTGGACGGGATAAGCGGCGGAGCTGTGTGGAGAGGATTACTGACCTCTGGCGCAAAGAGTTTCAGAGACCACTTGACGTCACCAATGGGGGTCTTCGACACCAATGAACTACGAGGGTGATGGGATTCATCGATGTCATTTTATTATCTTGCTCTAAGGCATGTGAAAACAGCCTCCCACCAGCAGACCACAACGGCACTGAGGATGGGCGACAGGGCAACGGTCAACTCACGATGCAAAGAAACCCTTCTTCTGCATTAAATCTTTCAACATGAGCTCCTTTCCATGATATATAACTGTCGAGGCCCCAAAACGACGAAAGTTGATCGTGGCGACCTCTTGACGTTGGCTCGAAGGCACGCCACTCCCTTCGTTTGATGTATTTCCAGAGGTGGCACGACGATACACATGGATTGGACCATGCGAGAATTGTACAGCCTTTGACCCAGGTTCCTCGATCCAGCAGAAGGGCTGGTCCTCTGGATCGTGGAGTACGGTGTTCCAGTACTTGCGTGAGGAGAGCGTGAAAGTGTTGACGAATTCGGTTATGGGAGGAGAAACAGAAGAGGTCATAGCGAAATTTGGGGTTGGTTTCAGTAGTAAGGGAGGTGCAAGGTATCAATGATTGAATGGGCGCTCGCTGACGAGGGTAGTGAGAGCTGGAAATTGGGCTCTTATATATGACTCTGGGTGGTGGGTTAGGATCGACATCGTTGCCAATGTTGGAGCTTGCTGTCGTACGTCACTGGCGCAAATCGTGCCAAGACCGAGGACATGGCTAGGCCAATTCGGCCGGTCCACCCTCTCAGTCGATACAGTTCGACTTGCTTGAGTCTATTCAACTCATTCAGCAGCTCCCTGGCACGAGATCTCAATGTGGTTTAGTTTGAGGGGGTAAGTGGTATCGAGATTTTCTCTTAGTCTGATAAACTATAGTAGCATAGGTGCATGGAACTTAGCCAATTTATCTGAGACGAGTAGCACAAACCCAAAATACAAACAACTTTCTTCCGCCGCGAACGCGAAGCTTGAGACAGCAACCAAGAACAAATATGTTGCTGAAGGAGACAGCTTGGAATGCGCTCTTGGCTACTTAACCCTAACTGAGGCGGATCGAGGCCGCCCAAATAGATCCACTGGGAAGATTGAGAGTGATATAGTAGGCCTCTGACGTGCTTGGAGGTGTAGTGTAGTGATCATGGGCTATTACTAAGTCGGTAATTTGTCCACTCTCTAGGCATCCATGACGAACTCGACGAAGGATCAACTCGGCATCCGCTCTGAGACTGAAAGTGTTACCTGGCAGCAGCGGGGCTGTTGCTGAATTTTCTCTCCATGCCTTGTAGGATCAACAATTTGGGTCAAGACTTTTTGGTTATAGTCCTTGATCATTAGGTGCGTCAAGGTAGGACAGTCCGCTTCACAATACTCTAGCAACTCGAGCACATCGGATGTGCCGAGGAGTGGTCCGCTGGGACCAAGTTGGATGGATCCCTGAAGAAAACCTTTCCGTCCCTTGCTGCTATCGCGCCCAAATAGCTCGAGTGATTCAAGGGATGTGAGGATCGAAAGAAAATCAGTCTCCTTTGCTACCCAATCAAGCAGCTTTTTGTCCCAGTACAAAGGCTCCGCATGCTCAGAGCCGATCCGCATTGTACGAATTGACGACGGGCAGATGCCATACGCCCCGGGGAGCAGCAAGGGGAGATCATAGAAATACGAAGCTGGATCAGTGGCTTTTGTTGTCACTAATAGGGACGAGACACGCGCTGAGGCGGTAGCAGGAATGGTAGCGATTGTGCCTTCGGCATTGGATTTCATCCCCGGATTGGCGTACGACAGGTCATCCTCGTAACTTTGGGAAATGATATGTGCATTTTCGAGTGGGGTTTGTGGAAGAGCATGCAGAATTGATCGAATATACTGTGTTGGGCTACACAGATACCGTAAATTGGGTAACATATTCTGGGACTCCGACTCAGGAGGAACTAGGAGCGCTTTAAGATCATCTGCAGCTTGCGCACGGCCAATTATAAGGTTCCGGATAGATGATTGTGACTGGATAAATCGAACGAAATTTGGGGGTGACCCAAGAAACACTGCGGGTTCACAAAAGAAAGTGTCCAAACAGAATGGGAATTGCTCACTCCCCAGCATATCGGTGAATGAATGCATGATAGAAGCCCGAAAGGGTCCGTGATAGACGAGGAGCAATCGAAATACTCGGAGATTCGGAAGAGCGGCCAGGGCTCGTCGAATGGTCGACGCCAGGTTCGCAACATGGGGAGACAGGTGGATACTAAGTTCCACGATCAAAGTAGCCCGTGTTGGATCTCTTACAATTGCAAGGCAGCGGTCCTCCACGGCATCGCGAATCTGAAGTGGATACCACCACGATGCACCGTCATAACTCTTGTGAGCCCCAATGTAGAATGATCGCCATAGCTTATGATTAACAACGCCATTAAAGACACGGTTCACGGTCGAGAGGTGGAGCAAATGCTCTGCGCCGCTGGAAGTCGGTTCGACCAGCGCATCGACGATAGCGAAAAGGAGCTCGGTAGGCAAGTAGGTAGTTATGTCGGGGGCATGAGTGGCAGTTGGCGGCATGGGTAGGAGGGGTTTATTGCTCGCGATGGGGAGTACTATTAGAGAGTGAATTTGCTAAATTTGTGGTTTCGTTGGCGTCTGTTAGCCGCACCAGACAGGGTCCTGTTCTGTCTTACGCTGTGCTGTTGTGTTCTGCTGTGTTTGGCTCAGCACGGCACTGCATTACGAAATCAGCTGGAAGTTGCTAGCCCTTCTACATACGACTCTTACCACAAGTAGGAGGTGGTACATGCACGCTGACCATCCTCCTTGAGCTCAACCAAGAGTCTAGTTTGACGATTACCATCCACGCCCAATACCCGTCTGCAAGTTCTCTGTCACATGACAGCCTGGTCGGCAACGATGACCATCACCTTCACGTGTTCAATGCCCTGATTCTGTTTAATCAATCCAACCGATGGGTACAGTCGAGATTAGTGTGGCATTAGCAGACTGCAGGAGCTTTGTTCTGGCTGGTGTGCACCCAAACGAAGGAAAGTGACGGACGCTAGGAGGGTAGGCAGCAGTCGAACCACGCGTTTAGGACCGCTGATCTCTAGCGCCAATATTTAAGAACAAGCATGCTGTAAAAATGACAAGTAGTTACCGCAGCTGGTTATTAATTGGGCAATTCATTTGACGAAGCTTCCTCGAGACTGGCGAGGTCTGAAGTGACACCGATTCAATGAATAAATTAATGAACTGGATGGATTACATCGCCCAATTCCACATTGGGTAAAGGTTGGCTGAATTGCCAGAGCCCGAGTCATTGTACAAGTCGAAACGTGCTCTACAGAATCGAGTGTTCTCTAATATTACAAAGATATCCCTATTGGGTCGCCAGGCATTAGAAACCTTGACGACCACTCATCATTTTGAGAGGTGCACGGAGAGGGAGACCGTGTACTTAAGCAATAAGTTAGATACCATCCGAATATTCTTAATAACCCTCCATTAGGTAGCCATTATCGATAAGCCAGCGTAAGCATGCATCATCACGGGCGGCCATCCTCTTGGGGCCACGCCCTGCACTGACAACGACGCCACTCACTATTGAGTTCCACGTCAACAGAGAGGTGATCAGCGTGTGAGATCCAGAAAACAGCATGGGCGGAAATCACCACAGATTTGCACGAAATAAGCGAGATATGACTTACTCATCAATTTGCTCAGATGGATGAATACCCCTCTTCTGTCTTGCCCTTGCGAATCCTCCTAAGAAAAGGGATAGCGGATAGGAAAACGTCAGCCAGAGATAGAACGACGAAGAATCTATGAACGAAAACACGAATAACGCGTACAAAATCAACCATCCAACCGTTTTGGGCAGCAATGGCAATCACGCGATTGATGTGACCTGGGTTTGCTGTAATCAGCAGATAAAAGGGAAGGTACAATCGATGCCAAGTGGATCCCAAGTGCATATTAGCACTCATGGCAAGTTGTCAAAAAAAATGCTAGCCACGTACCCATTATGGGATATCCAAAGGGAAGGAGAGGAGGGGAAGGATAAGGGAATATAAAATAGTGGATGGGGGATAGGGTTGGAGTGGTGTGGAGGACCCCTCGTCCAGCCCTCGTATCGCTTTTTGTAGCTTAGCCCAACCAATGGGTTAGTATCGTCAAACCGGAGACATTCAGCCTGCTACAAAATTGCCAACAAGTCGCATCTTCATCACCGTCCCAAGGCGATGGCAGGCTTTCCCTCAAATGCCGCGGAGGCATCTAGACTACACGATTGCAAATTCAGTCAACCAACCAGTGTGGCAAAATCCAATACGAGAGAGGAGGCGTCTAGTTGATCGATGAAGTGATGGTTCCTGCCCGTGATTAGACTCCCAGTGGCTGTTGATAGGGACAGAGGACGAAACACGTACAGGCACAGCAATGGAGCTAAAGATACAAAACTGGAGAACAAAGGAGGAAAGTAAACCAAATACTCTCCCCGCTAATCAACTCAAAGGATGCGGGAGTCGATAGTAGACACGAGACTAGCAAACTGCGAGCCTATTGACGCTCCCTCAGGCTTTGGAAGCGAATGGTCTGCCTTGCTCGGAGGAAGGAGATCTGCATTCTAGCATGTTGAATTAGGCGGCATACGAAGGACTCCGAGATGCATTGTGAACGTGGATCATTTCACACGGCACTGATCGCGGCTGGGTTTGCATTGTCGTAAGATGGCCGAATTGCCACCGATGAGGCTGTGGAAGCTGTGACGCAATCGGAGAAGTACTCCAGCAGAAAGAGCTGATTTGGTGAACTATTTGCGCCTGTTCGAACTGAAATGGAGGGGAAAAAGAATGGTTAAGCATCGCGCCGTAACTTTCGTCGTTAGTAGGTGTAGCATCTGAATGCTCGTGTGGGTAGCTATCCAGAGTTTGTGTGACAAGGAAGTGAGCACGGGTATCAGGCGCTCACTCAGTGACTCAATGTAGCTGGAGGACAATCATTTTGAATGAGTTGTGATGAGGTTGAATTCGAGGAGCAGGCCAAAAGTAACTCGCTGCTGCACAGGCTGCCACGATGATGACGGCACAGCTTTCGCCTGTTCAAATCTGCATCAGCACTACGAAAACAACCAATCCAAGCAACTTTTACGTACAACGGCATAGTCCGCTCAGACTGGCAGTGCGTGGTATGCAGTGCAACTTGTGGGAACCACAATCCTGTGCTTGTTTGGCGATGTGCGCGCCGCGGCGTTATTTCGTCTCCGACATACACAAACAATCGGCCACATCGCCGAGGGTTTTGACGACGTCTCCCGGACCAGAAGTCTTCTTCGAGTGCAGCTAATAACACTAAATCATAACCCTCTCCTAGAATTCCTCATGCCGAGCCGTGAGCTGTACCGAAAGGATACTCGACAATCTTTCAAGCAAAGCCAGGAACTTCTCAACTGCAATGGCTTCGGCTTCAATTATGTGAGGTGCACTGAATGAGCTGCTCTCTTTCATCCATCTGGAGCTTCAGTAATTTGCTCGATATCGCCATTATCTTGAAGATTCAGCGCTTGCCAGTAATAGCGCGCTGGACACATACCAATTCATGCAGGCGAAAAATCGAATGGGCACTTTTTTGGAGGAGAAAGAAGGAGCCTCTTATTGTTTGACCATTTCTAATTGCCACACATGCGAGGAAGCGGCTGACTTGCTGAACGGACCAAGCAGGTCCCGAATATATTGTATAGTTTGGAACGGGCTAAGGCTACCTTGGAACTCTGCAGCCAAGCATTCATTTACTCACATGTTGACCATGCTCTAGAATTTTTTGGAGATTATGGTATACTCATTTACCACTCATCATTCTCTATGATCATAGTGGAATGAACGTCGCACCTAGGTATGTGGCGGCCGAGAACTATACTTACGCCCCAAAGCTGGCGATGCGCAGTGCCTTGATAATCGCTTCTCCCACAGGTAGCTATTCACGGCAGGGGTCGTTGATGCAAGTGGTGTTCTACAACATATACACACTATGGGGGAATCTCTCATATCTCCTCATTCCTTGGTCTCCCTTACGTCAAAGGCCCTCGATGGCCGCACTCCTAGCGGCTGTTCAGATTGAGGGTCAAGATCAGCACCAAGTACCACAAAGCCATCAAGAGTACGCTAATCTCATACCTCTCTTCCTTACTTGTTCGCGGTCATGTCTCATCACAGTCACCCCTAGCACGATCATGTCCAATGGGAGAGATAGTGCAGTGCCAGAAACCACGAGGGTGGGGACTGAGTGCTCAAATAGATGCAGATTTGTGTCGTACTGCACCACAACATTCTTGCTGGGATCAGTCAGCTAAGAGCAGAGAGAGATAGACGATTATCATCAACGGGACCCTGAGTCAGAGCAGTATTAAGAACACGCACGACAACCTCAGCAGAGAAGACACCTGCTCGTGACCAATTGAACTCCCCCATAGGCGTAGGCATGTCTCGATGGCTGAAAAGTAGTGGGTTAGCATCGTTTCATACTCAATGGAAGTGGCTGATCATTACCGAGGGGCGAGCGCGTGTTTGGGGAACACCTCCCTAATTGTGCTGGTGCTCCTTTGGAGGGTAAACAATATCTTTCCGTTCAATCCTTCGATGCCAGTGCCATATTCGATCACAAAGACGAGCTCTCTTCCATTTGGTGAAGCCCTATAGATGTGTGTGGTTCTGTGTCGGCCCAAAAACCCACTTCGTTCCGTCTCGAGCCAGTAATAGACTTGATCACTCCCATTGGTGATAGTGGTGTCGTAGAGATCAGTGGTGCTGAAGTAGTATGTGAACGATTCGGCCATGAGGACAGAGATACTGCAAGGAAGCAGAGAATCTGCTACCCCATATATGTCGATTCGTACCCTGCAATGCCTCAAGCACGCTGGGGGATAGAGGCCGAACGGATGATCGAAGAAACACCATGGTTGCCTAACGGTGAACTTGTATGCGATAGATCAGGGGCTGAACATTCTAGTAGGTCGGGATGCTTCATGCCGTTCAATAGCTTTGGTTAAGCGCTCGTCGCCCTGTGTGAATTAGGGGAAATATCCACCTCATATGTGACGAGATAAATGGTGCCCAGAAGCTGTGGCCTGACAACAAGGGAGGGCTGTTCGATTCATTGGGCAAGCTGGCTCGTGCCCAGAGATCGTGGCTTGGACCCCAAATGTAAATCATAATACTCCAAGCCGTCCATAATCGCAGGAAGAAGAGAGAGGAGGCCCCAGAGAGTTGGTCGAGCCCCAGCGCTAATATTGCAGTTCATCATACATGACATGACGACCGTTTCCAAGTGGGCCAGGAGCTAGTCCATTCGATCTACAAATGTTGTTGAATATCCTGACCACGCATTCAAGGTGCGGCTGCATGGTTCCAGTGTACGGGGCTGCGCTATTGGATATCAGCCTCTTCATAGATCGGAGGTCCAAATAACGATAGGTGACCTTGTGATCGTGCCAGGGTCCTAAACTATGCAGTTTCAGCACAGCGCCGGGTTTATGAGATCTGCCCAGGCAGCACACAACCTCGTCACGACCGACAGTCCTCAAGCCGCGAGCCTCAGGCATCCTAAAATGGCGACATTCTGATGGGGGTATGCGAGATTCAGACTTCAGGCCACGCCATGAGGTACTGTTTGGAGAAAAATTAGCTTCAACCTAGGACAGTCTTGCCTTGTTTTGGTTAAACAATGAGATTGCATTCGTCACATCATTCTCTTTCTTCATTACTAGAAGTAGCACTACCACGGAAGTGCTTCAAGGCCGCATGACGATAACCAAAATGACTGACTCAATGGGTTTCTGAGTTCTTCCTTTCCTATCATAAATCGACTCGGATACCGTGTTGATCCCATTGATGTTGATGAATAGCGGCTGTTTGGGGGGCAGAAATTATTTTGATCAGCGCCTGGAACTGATCTCAACTGAACGATGATAGCATACCTCTTTTCCCAGCCTGGTCACGATCATGCTTCATAACCGTCACTCCTAGCACAATCATATCCAAGGGAAGCGCCAGAGCTGTGCCTGACACCTTGATAGTCGGAGTTGATTTTCCGAATAGGTGTGAATTTGTATCATATTCCGCAACAGTCTCCTTGCTCGGGTCCTCGAGCTAGATCAGTACAGAGAGATGGATGCTCGTGTCATTTAGTAAGCCCAAAGCTGTGGTAATATGGAGAGGAAAACACACTGTGATCTCTGTGGAAAAGACACCTGTCCTAGACCACTTGAACTCCCCTCGAGGTGTTGGCATGTCCCGGTGACTAAACAGAAACAGCAGATGAGCCAATGGAATCCATTTTGCGCTGTACCCTTGCTTAAACGAGTGGTGCTTACCGGGGAGCCAAGCCATGCCGAGGGAAAATGTACCTAATCGAGCTCGTACGATCCTCAACAGCAGAGAAAATGCTTCCATCCGAGCTCTCGTAGCTAGTGTCAAATTCGATGCGGAAGACAAGTTCCTTTTTTCCAAAAGGCGAAGCCCTATAGATGTATGTGATGTTGGACCTGCTTAGAGACGTGTATCCGTTGAGCTCCGTCTCAATCCAGTAGTAAACTCGGTCGTTTCCATCAGTGATGGTGGTGTTGAAGAGATCGCTAGTGCTTAGGTGGTAGGTGAATGACTCAGCCATGAGGAGAAAGATAGTGTGAGGCGTTCACAAGCTGGTATTCCTTTTATAACGTCCAGTCAAGGTTGGAATGCCCCACCTCTACGGCGATACAGGGCCGAGAGGATGTTCAAGGTGACATCAAGCTCGCCTGGCGGTGAAGTAGAATGAATCTGGTAGCCAAGCACCCAGATCCAATGATTGCAGTGAAGGTTCCTACTCGGGCTGGCTAGGTCCGTGCAATAGAGTTGATTGACCGCTCGCCACGCCTGGCGCAGATGGAAAGGAGTGTGTTCGGAGGCACATGATAAAATGATGTACTCCATCGGTGCGAATTCATAACCAGATGACAGTGGGCGCAGGTCCATCGCATCGTGTGAGTTGACATGGGGCGGTTTTTCTTGGGTAGAAATTGTTCTGGGTCCATGGCCGTCCATGGGATAAAGTATGGATCACTAATCCAGAGTTTCAATAAATCGGTTGCTCCAGTATCTAGTGGCGATTAGATGCGGCAGTGGTCGTTGGGCGCAGTAACGACCATGGTCGCTGCTTTGGGCTTGTTGAATTTAGGAAAAGGGCCGAGTGAGCCAGAAGCATGGGCCTGGCTTGCCTTGAGGATATCTCACCCTATTCGACCCTCCGTTTCCCCTGATCGAAGCTTCGAGAAATGAGCTCAATTTCTGCCTTGTTTGGTGATCAGGATGAGCGTGAGCAACAAGTACCCAAGACGGTGGTGTATCTTCCTCCATCCGGGATTTATGCGACTAGTATTTGATGAAAGCAAACTCACCAGCAAGAGGAGACCATGGGCAGCCATTGATGCTCCAAGCCATCATGATGGCTGCGGACGTTGGCTGAGAACATGGAGTTTGCTTGAGTGTGGCATTATAGCGCCAAGAGAAGGGTACCCATGGATCATATATATCGCAATGAAGACGGGAAGAGGGGAAGCATGATTTTTCGCGGGATCTTTTGAAGCGGCTCATGGTCAGGAAACGTGTAGCGCAAGGCGAACCGAAGTATCGATCAAGCAGGCGAGGGAACGTGATTGGTCCGAGGCGTTGACAAATATTAGGAGTTCAAAGGCACCTCAAGGCTACGTTCAATAGATACAATAAGATATGGCACATTTGGGGAGGTGTTGTGTTTATTTGGTGCTGTAGTCGCAACTTTGGCTGTTGTCGCCGAACCAAATACAACGACTCTATGACCCTCAACTTGTCTCGTTATCGTGAGTTGTAGATTTTTGAAAATGGATGTGGCTTGATCTACGTAGAGACGGATTAGAACATGCCGCTGTGAGATTTGTCGTTACAACTCTTGATATGCACAGTCGCGATCAGATTCATCACTGTAAGGACTCTGGGTCCTCAGGTGGTTAGCTTCTCGGTATCACTCGTGGTAAGTAGAACCGGACTCCTATTGAGCACAGTACTAGGGTACGACAAGTGGGGGTGAAAAGCTTAGGCCCCTTCGGCAAGCGACCAGCGCAGCCTTATATACATGGGGGCCGGCTTACATAAGTATCAACAAGCTACTATAGTATAGAGTCGAATAGTATCCCTTACAATCACGCACGAATATCATCGAGCAATGCCTCCTAATTTAGCAGCCTTCCAGCTTTAACGAGATGTAATTCTCGTGTGAAAAACCGTGAGTTATCAACATGAATATCAAAAGGTCGTGGTGATCTGCCTCTATCTTTCTCATCTGGATCACTCGGTCCGCATATTCGGTCAAGCGGACGGAGTCCGACATACTCGATGTGCTGGGGGTTCAGATCCAATTATCACGGCTATTATCGTGAGACACTCATTAAGCTGCCACAGGAAGCGCTTGGCAAAATGGCATGACAATTTGTGAAATCGAGACGGTTGAATAACCATCTTCGTGAAAAATTAAAGCCACACAGTAAACCAACCAGCCTAAAAAGGACCGCCTCCTGCACCAGCGCTGATTATATTGGCAATGGCCTTGCCTCGTTTTCGAGCGTTGAGGTCGTCGTGCCTCATGACGAACAACCCGAGAATGATCGTATCCAGCGGAAGCGAGAGGGCGGTACCAGACACTGTAAGAGTGGGGCTTGGATTTCGGAGTCCATTTCGGTTATATTCGACAACCGTGGCCTTTCTAGGGTCTCGTAGCTGCGTGAAGGTAGCAAAGAGGGGATCCATTCATAGGGGGCAATGTTGGCATGAAGGAAACACGAACCGTGACCACAGCGGGCCTTAAACCTCCTGTTCGTGCCCAGTTAAACTCCCCGATAGGGGTCGGCATGTCTCGATGGCTAAATTGGAGTGGCATGCTGGTTAGCTCATAAAATCTACTTATGAATCGTTGGTATCCAGGTCTAGGCTACATACCGAGGCGCGAGGGAGTGCTTTGGGAAAGTTTCTTTGATCGTGGCTGTCCTCCCTTCAAGGGAAAATTCAACTTGCTCTGAACCTCCCATGGTACCAGAAAAATCAACACTGAAGACAATTAGTTTGCCCTCAGGAGTGGCTTTGTAGATATGTGTCGTCTTGGGCTTCTTTGAGTGTTCAGTCTCAATCCAGTAGAGCACATTGTTGTTTCCATCAGTGATGGTGGTGTCTTCAAGGTCGACAGTACTCAGTTTATATGTGACCGACATGGGAGGCAAGATGGGGCGGCAGCTCTGACACTGCGCCCTCATTTATAATGTAGATCACATTATTTTCAAATGCGAAGCACTGCCGACGTGTGCAGTGCTCAAAGGTGGCCACGGCGACTCCAGGTCCGTTTATCGGCACGCTGAGCTATTGTTAGCAGTCAAAGATGACACAAATTGTCCTTATACCGTGGCCAATTGTCTTTACCGGGCTTGCTACGCCGCTTAATCATTCTTGCTCACCGCCAGTCACACAGTGTGTAACGAGCAATCTTGCTTGCACTGCTTTAGAGCTCGCGATGAAAATAACACTATAACCTGTAGTCAAGCGATGGTGGGCCGCCATTGAATGCAACAGCAGGTGACGTAAAACGGTGTCTGAAGTAGATTGTCTCGTGAGCACATCTCACTGATAACATCAGAGCATGGATGACGCGATGACAGCTGCTAGGCAGAAGAGAACGATCAAGGAACTTCTGAGGAGCGGTATAATCATGTCACTTACAGTCGCAAGCAACGAGTCTCACGAAGCGAAGACAGATAAACATTTTGGTCATTCGTCCAAGCGGCTGTAGCACGACAGTAAGAGAAGTGAATAGCTTTTGAAGGTCAATGCTGATCTGGCATTTGTCCCAGGACTGCGCAAAGCTGCCCTCCACTGCATGGCCGCAATTATTGAGGTGGTGCCCGCTCGGCGATTTCTTGCCACCTCGTCATCGTGCATCATAACAAGCCACCCCAACACTATCAGATCCATGCTGAAGAAGAGCGCCGCGCCGGTCATCCTTATGGTGGGACTTGTCTTTCCGAACGTTTTGCGGTGGGGGTTGTATTCGACGAGAGGCTTGCTCCCATAAATGAGCTATATGCCGTTTGATATTGCGCAGGACATTGTTGAATATCCGAAGGGACAGGCCTCTCGCGATGCGACAACGAACTCACCTTCACTTTGGTAGGCATCGCTCCTCTAGTCCGCGTCCAAGAGAGATTCCCTACTGATGAGGGCATAACCCGTTGACTAATTCGCACAGGTTCTCAAATTCAGCAAACGAGGAGACGTTTATCCACAGTCATACCACTCACCTAGGGTCTGCCTCCACTCTTGGAAACATGGATGTGATCGTGTTGGAGATTCCATCAATCGCAAAGACAACTTGGTCAGAGCCATCAAGGTTCATGCTATAGAGCAGCAATTTTCCACTGGGGGAGGCAGTATAGATGTGTGTGGTTTTGTTGAGATCGGTCTCGATCCAGTAATAGATGTTGTTATTCTCATCTGTGATGACGGTATTGCGGAAGTTCGTCGGGGCAACGTGATAGGTGATTGCCATTGTAGAGATTATGGTTGGTGCTGGGGGACAATAAAGAGAGGCATAGCTTATAAGGGAAAATTGGTTGTCTCGGAGGAAGTGAGGAGGCACGAGAAATCTCAAGATTTGGCCAGACATCATTCAGCTTTGATAGGCGTGATTAGGTTTATCATGTACAGCTGCTGTCTTCCGCTGGAACCAGAAACTGCAAGGAGCAAGCGGGGCCAACAATGCCGCTGAATGACCCACCTTGACCGCGCGCTCTGAGCGACCTCGCTTGGCAGTGAAGGGAAAGCGCACTTTATTGGGATCTCGGGGGTTTTCTGTTGGTGGATCTGGGTAGGGGTTAGCGTTGTCATGGCGCACAGAAGATCGCTGAGATGATGTGACATCTAAACCTCTCGTAAATCACCCAACGGACGATGTGCGTACCTAGAGGCACTGATCCAGTGAAGAGAAGGCCAAGAGACCTTGGAATATCGTAGCTTGCGCCATGGGATCTTCATCAGCATGGCGAAGCACATGGGCATTGGGGACTAGGCCAAGAGGAAGAAGAGGACGAAAAAGGGCTAGGCGGCGAGGTCAAAGGTGAGCCTCATACGACGAAAATTGACCAAATACTTTTGTGGGTCGTTAAAATATGCAAGAGCATTGGAAGGCTTACCATGTCACCAAATCATGATATCAAGAATCTAAACAGGGCCCCATCGAGCAAGTCACTGCAGATATTCTATGACATCGTAAAGCCGGATTCATCGTTCTCATATATCATGGTGATCTACCTGACGATACCGTCATCAAGCCGAGTGAGAGCCCGGCACCAGATACCATCAGAGCGGGAGCCGTTGGTTTTGTGAGCATGTACCGATTGGGGTGGTACACAATAACGGATTGCTTTGAAGAATCAAGGAGCTAGCCAACGTCGAAGCTGTGAGATGAAGCTATAGGACCTATTTAGACAGACTAGAAAGCCACCAACGTTTACAGAGTGTCGCCAAGTGAATTCCTCGTTGATTGTTGTCATGATTCGAGTCCTAGCCAGAATAGCACTCGATCAGCCCGATGATGAACAAAATATGGGATATTTACCGGCTAAACAACCCCGTTGTGAGCAATATCTCGTTGACGGAGGCGTTGCGACGCTTCGACGATTGAAGCTAGTCACTATGTCCTTTCCTTCAGGATTGTCGGGCGAGCGCTTGTAGATGAGGTTCTTTTTGAGACCACCCGGAGACCATTGCTGAGAACCTTAATCCAACACGGAGGTTTCCCACTAGCGTCAAATATCGCGTCGCCAGAATACCTCATAGAGGCTAGGATATACGAGTTGTTGAGCGATATGCAATCTTAAGTGGGATGTGATGTGATGGGAGATCTTGGGAGCGCCAGAATAGAAAACAGCGGAGCGAGGGGAGCTTTATTGTCCCCCTCAAAAAGTCTTTCGAGATGCATGCAGTGTCGTCTATGATCTACGTTATTACGTGAGCCTGAAGACGATGTGAGAAGAAGTGGGTAGATGGGCAACAGATAGGCTATACCGAACGTTTGTCAGCATGCAGATCGGGGTCAAGTAATAACACTATCCGAGATGTGGAGGAAGCCGAGGAATGAACTAGAGACCTTCCAAGAGCTAGGAAGCATTGGATCGCTACTGTGGATACCATTTTTGTGTGAGGTGGAGAAACGAGGCTACTGAGACCTAGAATTGTTGGAGGAATGATGGGCTGGGAGTCTTGGGGAGGCTGTGTCTTCGTATAATACTGAGATTTTGTCGGCTCAGGCTTCATGAAAAAAGCCCCCTAGCGATAGAGCGACTATATAGAGGCATCGAAGTGCCCATGCAAGAGCAACAACTAGATGGAGCACGTCGCACATTTCGCGCTGGCTCATCATGAGATCCAGTTGGTGGCCACCAAACAATGCGTCGAACGTGCGGCAAGAACAAGATTGAGATTTTAATTTTTGGAGAACCAGATAAAAAAAAGAATCATTTTTTTGGCGAGCTCAGGACATGGTGGGGGTTCGGCGGAGAGTTGAGACAAACGTGCTCACGTGACGGCTCCTGCAAATTCAATGAAGTAGCAGGCAAACAAATCGCAAACGGGGCTCGGCTCCATCGACTCCGCAGCCTCGAATCAAACAGCAAGGTGCTGCTGTCAGTGAGATCTACCCCATAACCAACTTGATCACAAATTGAGGAGCTACAAGGACCCTCTTGGCAGCACACACGGCATGCCCCATTCTGTGAATGAATTCTCTCGATGTGATCTTGCTACGTCATTCAATACGTAGTTCGACTATGGGGGAATGGTAACCCTTCTCTGTTCCAATGAGAAGATCATCATATCTTCAAGCTTAGAGGACAGTCCAATCAGCCCTTGAATGACTCTTGGTGATCTCTGTATCCAAGCTCGCCCGATGCTCCAGAGGCACGGACATTAAGCGAATTAGTAGGGGGGAAATCGTTTGACGACTGGTGGCCTTACAGTACCGCCGGGATGAGTCAGAAACAGCTTTACTTTCGTCATGGACCATGAATCCGAATAAATAGGATCGACTCGTGGAGAACCATATGAGCCGCGACGCCAGAGATTATTGCAATTGGACACTAGCGGAACATACAATTGGGTGGGGTAAAGACTGCCAAAAAGTGCGCGCTCGGTGTGGGCACGCCGATGAATTTTGCCTATTAGCCGCGCGCTGCAGCGAACGGGATGAATATGAAATGTACGGCACGCCCTCGTATTGTTGTGGGGTTCAGACCGTCCCAGATTGACGATATGATTCATAAACCGTCCTTCGTCCGCCCTCCCCTGACGCCCTGGTAACTGGCCTTGCTTCTTCCCATTCGAGCCCCGACAGAGTACTTAATTCTCCCTAACCGTTGATTAGGTTTTCGGCAGTCTCTCCACGCACCCACTACACCATTGATCCCCCCCATTCTTATGAACGACCTCACTGAAGAGCACCAACTTCGCGAGCGTGAATATGCTGCGTCTCTCGCCGCTTATTCACTGTTAGGACTTGTGCACGCTCGCAGCCAGCAATTCAACGCCGATGAGCAACAGTATCCGGGTTCCACAAGCTCTCAGCTCGGGGACGAACCTCCTGTGATCTTGGAGCGTTCCAAAATCCGCAGTCCCCTAGAACGTCGAGCGGAAGCAGCTCCAATCCCCGGTAACGCTGATGCTGATAAGGTCGAAGCGAAAGATGACCACTAACACTGTTTCTGTAGATCCTCGTACTCGAGTCGTGTCGGACTTGACGATGAGCCGACAAGGTCCCAATCCTCCTATAGCAGGAGGAACTGCCCCCATGCAGCCGCATGTACACCCTCGTCGTATGGGTAGAAATGGCACTCCTCACCCTTCAGACGCTCAGTGTAGCAAGCCACTCGTCGCACCCTCCACATCCAATGTTTCCTCTGCATCATCGGTCTCAAAGGATGTAGGCGCGGCGCGGACTCTGAACTGCGCAGAACCTACATTTTCGCTTGGTCTTCCTCGTGGCGGGTCAGTGCCGGCTCGATAGAGAAATTGATTAGGTCAGACGTCACACACCTCGTCAGCTTGTGCGTAGCATTCATGAATTGGGCACCCATAACTTTAGTTGGACTAGGACCCTCGCCTCGATGAATTTACTAGAGGTTATCACAGCCTCGGCCATCCAACCCGGTCATTAGAGCAAAATGCATGTAGCGTGAAGGAATGGCATTGTTCACCCAAAGGGCAAAAGAGAGCCAGATGTCGTGAAGGCTGGGTAGATGAGTTTTTGTGTTCGAGGGGAAACCGAGAGCACAAGGAGAGATCATTTGTTGTTCAGCAAAGAATTTGGCACTGAGGCTAGGCTCGCTAAAACGTGGCGGCAGGCAACTGAAGCGTCAGGAATGGTTGGATTCATCATAATATATGTGAAATTTCCAGTATTGGAGAACCTCATGACATTAAATCTTTGCCAAAGGTGGGATCGATTACGCGCAGCATGGATCACAATTAACACACTCTCGCGACAGCGAATAAGTCACTAGAAGAATGATGAGGATGAGATTAATGATGTAGAGCATACTTGTTCCACTCACCTCGTAAAATTTCGCATCGGCCATCATGCATGAATACAGTAATGCAACGGGAGGCCACAACCTCAATGTCCGAGTTACTCGTCTCCAATGCCCATCATGATAATCCACCAGACGATGATGCTGTCCAGATCCATTGAGAGAGCCGGACCTACTATACTCAGTGTGGGAGATGTTGATGCTCCAAAACCGCGTTGATTTGAGCGATAAGAGATGACCGTTTGCCCACTATCGTCAACCAGCTGGCGAGAGGGTATGAGGGCTCAACATGAAGTCATGAGAGTTCCGAGTCAAAACGAACCTGGCCTTGCCATGATGGACCTGTAGGTTGGTGAAGCGTTCCTACAGGTGTGACCCATGTTCGCAGTCTGAAGTGCCAAAAAAAAAGAGTGAGTATCACGTCACTGACTGAGCCATGCGAGTATATGCACCTTGTCACAGAGTCTGCACCACTCTTCCAGTCCTTCCATCCGAATATCTCACTGAACGGAGTGATTTTGCCATCCCGGTACTCTACGACCTTCTTCCGAAGATCGAGAGCTGCAACGAGGGCCTTCTCTCCAGCAAATCGTGTTGAGCTCTTGTAGACGAATGTTTCTTTGTTCCGGGAACCCCAAAATCCCCCCGATGACTCGGTTTCAATCCAGTAGACAGGTTGCCCGTTCGTGTCAACAAGAGAGGTCTTTGTGAAGGTCCTTGAGGTGAAGTAGTACGTGATGGGGGTAGACGTGGATTCCATAACGAAGTGACAAGAGACCGGAGGCCGGTGGGTTTGTGGACGATAGTCAAGGAGAGGCGAGTACAATAAATCGTAGTGGCATCCGAACACGCGCGTCGAATTTGCTGTGTACGATAGTATTGGCGAGTCACGGCGGCCGCATTAATGGCCACAGGTGCAAGCCATCGGCAACGCAACGCTGCATTAGGGAGCGCGCCTAAATCACGTGTCAGCTATCCCAATTAGGAACTAGGTGGAGGCTTCCTCATCCTACACGTATTCATGCTATGAACGAATTGATTCACAAGATAAAAGAAGTCCAGGATCCAGCACAGCTCCAACTATGCGATGCAAATTTGGAATGTTCGTTACCGAGACACTGAGAGAATTGAATCAGCCTGGTCTGGAGGTTTCTGCGATATTAATCATTCAGTGATAATAAACAGTGTCATTATCAATTAAAGCTACAGTTATTGCATGCTTGCGGCATTGGGCAGGCTATGCTACCAGGAGATGATGGGCTGGATCGATGAGCCTCGCTATCAAGGAAGCACAGCCAATCAGATACGCTAACAGGCATAGCTGGAACGGAATTAACGCATACCTTATCCGTATATTAGTCCTGATAGGTACAGCCACGCACCGAGACACATCATCAAGAGCGCTAGTTTTTGGCTGTGCAGAGGTGTGTGATTTCGCGCACCTCCACCAGAGGAAACACTATACAGGCTCCCAGTTGGTGATGGTCCCAACGCAGCGAGCTCGCTCTTGGTGGGATACGTGAGAGGGGCGAACGTACTAATGTTCGTGCTCCCTATTACGCTGAACTGTCTCTGGAGTACAAATGATTCGGTTGAACCGAACCCGATGCACTGCACCGACTCTGTCGAGATGTTGACGGAGGTAGGGAAGGTGTACGTGAAGTTCCAGATAGCGGTATACGTCCCGATCTCTCCCCTAGCTCGCGAAATGGGGATATACGAGAGTCTAGGAGGGTCTTTATTGACGGCTGGACAATACATGGGTTCCCCCTCTCGCCAGGTAGTCTCATAGTTTGTCATGGACCCAACATAGGACATATTGCCAGAGGGTAGCATAAGATTAAGCTCTGTAATGTAGTAGGCGCCCCAAGGGGGTTCCGAAGGATTCTCGAAACTCCAACCAAAAGTGATTTCCTCGTCTGTCGAGGCAATAAGTCAGCGATTAATCATGCAGTCGGGACAAAATCATCGACACAGGCTTGGGAAGGAAGAGGTCTTTGTAGCACAAGTATTCGGACGCACCTAGAGGGACGGAACCATCCTTCGGATAAATAAGCTCGACCTGAGTCGGTAGAGGGAACTTCGAGAACGCTAGGCCAGAGGCACTTTGGAGAAAGGCAATGGAGCCTAGCAAGAAGTGAGCTACGTGGAGCTGAATCATGATTGTGAGGCGGGCAGATGAGGGTGACACTGATTCTAGCTTCTGCAAGGGTTTATATAGCACTGCAACATGAAGATAAGTGGATTTTTGAACTCCGAGCTTGTGTTACGGATGGAGATCAGGTGGCGACCCATCTCAACGATAGCAAAGATATGCTATTTTATGAATCAGTTCGAGAGACAATTAGAATAGATCAATCACGAGGGACATATCATCCTTTTTCTTGGCGAACCGTACTTTTGGGTCGTTGCCATCACAGAGCAAAACCGATGGTTTGGGTGGAAAGGCTAAAGGCTCAGCCTAGAAGAGATAGCCGGCTCGCTGAGAGCCTCAAAATTTGAGACAAAAGTATTGTTCACAGGTACTCGAGCCCCAAAATAGGTTGTAGGTAGCCACTGGATTTGATCTTGGCGAAGCTACTCTGAGAATGATAGTGTTCTTGGTGAGCGGCAGCAGTTTTGCAGATTCTATTTTCAGCGTAAAGAGCCCGATGTAGTCGTTTATCGTACCAAGGAGATGTACCAATAACGGTTGCATGATGGGGTGATGGTAAGAGCTTGGGATGCGCTTGGCTTGGCAGGATTGGGTGCATTCTCACGGTTCCCAATCTAGGTCACCAACTTTTTGGCACGAGGCCATGGAACTCTGGGCCGCTGTTGGGTGTTCATTCATGCTACTGCAATAATAATGAGAAAGCGCTGTTACTGCTGTCCTATAGAAATGTGGACAGATCAAATCACGGGCCAAGGTCGCGCCCAAAGCACTGGAGGAGGATACGACATGACTTTAGTGCATGGGAGAAACCGCAAAAGAATTTGGTAGGTACAGGATACAAACCTCATTTTATAATGTAACAAGGACTTGCGCCACGGCGAGCCATAAAATAGCCAAGGCTAAACTTGAACCGCTGAAGTATCGGTACTTTTTGGACGAAGACGACGGGGCGTAGACCGTCCCAGTGACCGATGATGGGCCCAGTACGCCTGTAATCGTCTGAGTGGAGAACTCTGACGTCGTCTTCGTGTTCACGCTCATGTTCCCTACTACGGTGAACTGCAGCGTCTCAACGTACGACTCGCTTGGTCCGATGCCCATGCAAGTGACCGAGTCCCCAGTGACATTTAGCGAGGCTGGGAAGATATAGGTAAAGTTCCACACTACCGTGTAGGTACCTACTCCGCCGCCAGCTTTGTACATGGGGTCGTAGGAGAAAAGGAGGGAGGCGTCGACATGTGAGCAGTCCATGGGAGAGGTGCCGACTGTTGTGGCATTGTAGTCTGAGGCCCATGCGGCGCCGGTAGTGTTGCCAGAAGGGAGGATGAGATACATGGAGCCGTTGAAATAGGCACCCGAGAGGCCAGTTTCGGGAAACGCCCAGCCGAATGAGGCTTTAGAATCTATCAACCAGGACGTAGGGTGAGCGATTGATTGGTTTCAGCGGGGTCTAGAGAATTGATCCAAAGAAAAGTTGGGAATTTAAAGAGTAGACAGGACGTACCAAGGGGAACAGAACCATTTCTAGGACATATCAGCTCAAAGACGCTTGGAAGCGGGACCTTTGAGACGGCGGCAGCAGCGAGACTTGATAGATGGACGAGAACAGCGCCAAGAAGACGGAGCGACCGACAAACATGAACCATTGTAGTGAGAGACGATCGAAAACGCTATTGATTTCTGGACCAAGAAACCCTGGTGCGGGCTATATGTACTACTGGACCCAAAGACTGTGTACAACCATGGATCGCAAAGCGGATTGGAGCGATATTAGAGTTGGAGCATCAACTTCGAGTGATTTGTGGGGTAGAAGCACACAGATTAGCAGAGTTCCACCAGCAGCACATGGAAGGCCATTGGTCGAGTGGTCCACCTGCATAGCTTGTATGCTCATTGACAGTATCCATCGTCGATTCTGATTCACTAGGCCCTCCACATGTATACAATCGCCCAGGCCAGCGCGGTCGAACAATTCATAACTAAGAGCACCTCGAAGTGAAGGGCTCGAGGATGTGGAGGAAAAACGTGGGAAGTTCAGCGCTTATTTCTCCCTGTCCTGCTCCTACTATCCTCTGAACAACTATTATCAAAAATTATCAATTGATCCGGGTTAATGAACTACTGAACCATCTAGGCACTTCTACATTGTCGAGTACCAAACCCTTGGGCTATTAGGAGATGTAGATTAGCTTGTACTCCTGGAAAATGATATCTGGCTCCGATCCACATGCATTTGCATTCGTGCTGCAAACCCCTTGACAATCCTCGCATCAATAACGGGGTTGTCATTATTCCAGGGGGCAATGAATAGCAATATCCACTCGACCAGCATTGGCCGTGGCTCGTCTACCACGTTGCACTGTGGCTCACTGACGTCGGTCCATGCCAGACTACCTTCTGGACGGCTTGATCATGGCCAAGGTGAGATATTGAATTACAGGTCGATAAATTCGCACTTTGATAACTACATGTATGAGGCGTGTATGAGATGTGTGCGAGAGAAAGCGGCCAAAATTTCAGAAATGAGGAAATATCCAGCACGCCTATGTCAAAGAGAGGATATGCGCTGCGAAGATGCCGACGACAACAGATATCATGCCCCAATAAGGCAGAAGAAGTGACGCCCTTGAATTTCCACTAGCCGTAGTAGATGGGCTGTATAGCGTCCCAGTTGGTGACGCACTCAACATGGTCGACACACTCTGGATCGGGTACTGCACTGTCGTTGTCACCGTTGCATTTGTGGTGATATTCTCCGAGACCATGAATTGGCTTTGGAGAACGAAGAATTCGCTTGATCCAATGCCTGTGCATGTTACGTTGTTGTCCGAGGTGTCAACGGAGGAGGGGAAGATGTAGGTGAAGTTCCATACGGCCGTATACATTCCCGCTCCCTCTCCAGCTTTGGAGATGGGGTCATATGCGAACAAGAAGGCGCTATCGACATTCGAGCAATCGACGGGGGCGCTCCCAAACGTCGTCGCGTTGTAGTTTGACGCCCATGCGGCAGAAGTAGTGGCTCCGGATGGGAGGATCAAATACACTGAACCATTAAAGTATGCGCCCGAAAGCAGAGTTTTCTCGAAGTACCAGCCAAAGTAGGCTTTAGAATCTATGATTGTGAGAATGTTCTATATAAGTAGGCTGAAGAAGGGTGACGGCGGGACGTATAACATCGCTGGAGAATTGTGCAGCAACATGAAAGTTGCACAAAGAAAGGGACGCTGAGACGTACTAAGGGGGACTACTCCATTAGGATAAATGAGCTCGACGTCACTCGGGAGCGGGACAGTGGACACGGCTATGGCGGCAGCTCTTGGTATAGCGGCGGCTACGAAAGCCAGTAACGACAAGTGTAGCCCGATCATGATCGTGAAAGTTCGATATATGTTTGTCTTGCCTTGCAACGGAGGCCTCCTAGTATATGACCGTCTAGTGTGAGCACACCGTGGTCGATGATGTCATCGTGGTGAGCCAAATATTTGGAGTGCGGTAAGACCCGATGCAGATCCCGCTGGCTGACTATGCTCCATTCATTGGACGAGCTTGAAGCAGGACAAATTCACGGGCGCGAAGTTTCACAGCAGCGGGAAAGGCTTGCACGGAATTTGTGGTTGTGGTTCCAACACGAGGAGACCTCGGCGCTTATATGCGCTTGGATTTTCCCACGTTCGTCCTCCTCACCGTCCCTGCCTCCATCTCCCTTATAGCACTCATTTCTTGAAGGCTTGCTGTTGAATTGCAACAGCGGCCGCCACTAGTGGAAATTTCTGACTTGGATGAATATCCTCCTCATTTGACTGACATTCACACTCCGTATGTTGGGAGGTGACATGCAGCGATGGTGTTGGGCAAGCGTCGCTTTCCCTGCTTTTCAACAATTTATCCACTTTTGGGGCCTATTTTGGGACGTTTACAGGCATATTGGCGTTTATGTTTGATATTGTGAACCATCTGAATACATGTACCGACTTGGACCCCCCGCTCCACTGCGGGCGGTGACATACCATCAACCCTTCCAGTTCTGTGATAGCCCAGTTGTTGACGCAGCTGACTGCGTCATGCAAGGATTCAAGCGTGCATCTATAAGGCGAAGCATTGTGGGGCCCTTGGTCCGACAGACCAGCGCCTCAAATAGGCGGTTGTTCGCGATGCCGCCACACTAACGACCATACCCCACTTTGCCAACTATCCATCTCTCGTCGCAGCACTATCGATATGCCGAAATATCAAGAGCTCCCATCCTCAGTCTTCTTACTAAGCGAACGTGATCACAAGGATACAGTCATTCGCGATTCTCATGGCTGTATCATCTTCTCAATCGAGACCTCGTCCGACAAGATCACTCGGGTCTATAATTCGCACCCAAGCTCGCCAGAATGCTGCATTGCGGAGCTTGATTTCCATACCTTTCATACCAGCATGATCACGTACATGGGATATAAGCAGCCGCTGAAGGACATGTTCCCCAAGAGACACTCACTCACTTCCGGGTATGTCCTCACTCTCTCGTTGAAGTATCCGTCATTCCAAAACGCTAATTCCATCTGATCCATTTTTGTAGGCGGAAAGCTCAGACTCCCCTCGGTGAATCCATTTGGTCCCCAGGAAGAAAGGCACCCTTCGTACGTGCAGATTTCTCTATCATTTTTTCACGCGCTTTGCTCACGTTTAATCGTTGATACGATTGTCAATATCTAGCTCAGAATCGAGAAACGGCTTCTTGCCAAGTATACCTCCAACAAGCGCGTTTTCCACAAGTCTTCGCCAGCAACGCTCACTGTCGCCGACGAGATGTTGCCCTTCCTTGATCTCGTTGTCGTTGGGTGGATTGTCCTGATGCGAGACGTGGAACGCGGCGAGAAAGGCGAGACGGTGAACGATGGACTCGACATCGCCACAAATGTCCTGGATTTGTTGTCATGATAGCGTGGGGATATCGCGATGACATCCTGGCATCAACTAATCGGAAAGAAGAAAGACTGTTGTATTATATTTCTACATATTAATCTCGTTCACAGCACGTAGGCAACAGTGCATTCGCTTCTGCTATACAGGAGAGCCCACATCAGGCTCGAAGATTCAGAGCTACAGAAACAGAGGATACTGACCTCAGCACGCCTGAATCAGAGCGGCGCACAGGCTCATCATGAAAGCTAGCACGAGAGTCCAACCTTGCCGAAGCGGATTGTTTCCCTCTGCACTGCTGGCGGAAGCGGTGGGGTTATAGGCAACCCCTGTTGGTGTCGCTGAGAACGTTGCTGATGCGCTCTGGGTGGGGTACGACGACGATTGGGCCGCGTTCGCAACCACGCTGATGTTGCGTTGGAGTAAAAACGTCTCGCTTAGCCCAAGACCCGTGCAGACTATTTTGCCGTTTGTGACATCAACAGTGGATGGGAACGCGTAAGTGAAGTTCCACATCGCAATGTAGTTTCCTTCGCCTCCACCCGCATCCGATATTAGGTAGTTTGTGGCAGAAGTCAGGATCGTTTTCGAACAGTCGGTGAATCCAATCTCGTTAGGGTTGGAGTTGGAATCCTGCGAGATTGATGCAACTTTGCCAGATGGGAGGATGAGGTCGATGGACCCCGTGAAATAGACACCGGCCTGAGCGTCGTTTGTAAAGACCCAGCCAAAAGTAGTGTCGCTATCTGCGAGATTGGTGGTAGCGAAGTCAGCTATAGTATGAACATAGCAGCGATACGGGTTTGAAGGAGCCTAGCGTACTCAGAGGAATCGTAGCCTCTTGAGGATAGATCAACTCGACATTGCTTGGAACAGGCGCCTTAGAATAACCTACTACCAAGCCGCTCGAAAAAAGCGCGCCAAGCGCCAAGACCTTGAACGCGAACACCATGGTCGAGAGTGCCTATCGATGGGGTATCTCCGCTCGCGATCTCGCGGGGAGTTCAGAAGCTTTATAGCTTTGGTAACCGGAAAGGGCCTGGTCATCTCATCACCATTCAAGTCGGCAGAGGAAGAAAGGAGTGATGATCGTTCTCAACCAGATGGTGGAGCTCGCCGAGTGAGCTACGCACCAGCATGAGGCAGCGCGGAGAAAGTCGACCAAGGTGGTTCAAAGGAAGGCGCGATATATTCTTAGCGTACATTAATACAGAACAACGAGTGAGATGAATCTGTATGGAGACTTCCTTGGCAGATCCACAAATGAAAAGGTGCCGCACATTGAGCCAAGAAGTCGGACAGCGTCTATGACATGATAGCAAAGCATGTCTCGCATACATACCTAGTAATGAAGTCCAAGTAGGTATCATGGAATATCTTTGAGAACGATTGAGGTAGATCAACCCAACGTTATCCAGAAGCAATTCATCAGTGATAAAATAGGCCGAGATAGTTGGAGGAAGTGCCATAAGGCCCAGCATCGTGAGCCCGAGCACGAAGTGTCTATGAACCATAGTGGCAAATGGCTATCAAGAGGTCATCACCTTATACCATCCTATGAAGATATCAAAAGCTTTGTAGCCTCGGATGGATGTAAATCCCCAAGCCTTATCATCAACATTCAAATCGGTGCAAAGAGCAAGGAGGAAGGATTGGTTCTCGGCGGATGATGAAGTTGCTGGGAGTGAGCTACACACTGGCACGAGGGACCGCGGCGAGACACAACGAGACTGCTCCGCGAGGATATGTGAAAGAGTCTTGGCGCGTATCAGTACGTACAGCACGGCGATTGAAACAGATCCGAATGGGAGCTTCCCGGCGGATCAAAGGGATGAAGACATTCGTATAATGATTAAACGAGGAGAGCAGCACCTATGATTCATGGGCCTTTCTCATATGGTCAACAAGATTGAGGCTGCTGTATGGAAGATCATTGGGACGTCGGGAATCTTGGGCCCTCCCTAACATAGTGGCGGCGTTACTTGCAAGGCCGTGATAGTCAGGGAAGGAGTGGGGTTTCTTTGAGTACAGAAGTTCATGCAACGTTGGCTACAGCTCATTCAGGAGAGAATGGGGGAGTTGTGTTCAGACACAGCCAGGTTTGGGTACAGGCGCCATGCAAGGATTACCAGTGAATCAGTGATGATCTTCAGCATTCAGATGGGCAAGTTTTCAGGACCGATCATGGATGGAGCTCAGAAGGTATCTAGAAGGCGGTTGGGTGATATTATGTTCTTGGCTTCAATATTTTGTTTCGATTGTTGCGCTCTGGGTGTAGCAGTAAGAGGCAGATGCCGCAGTGGGCGCTTATTCTCGTCACTGGCCACCGTAGTACCATCTTTGCAGTGACAAGCTCACTACAATATCATCATGTTGGCACCACAGTATTGGCCTCTCTGTTTTGCTTTCGCAGCGTCTAATGCAACTTTCTTCTCCCTCCGTGCCTTAATATCACCTATCAACACCCTCCAAAGCAGACGCCGTGAACGGCTCCCTCACATATTCCCTCGCTTTCCTTGGCTCATTAAGTCTCTTTCTTGGCGCTGCTGTTCGTCCTTGGCGCCATCTTCCTGAGTTCGTAAGGATCTTGGTTCCCTGGCTCCACTGTGAGCCTGGGTGTGGGGCGAAGCCCGAACGACGCCGACGCGGCGGTATCTGGATTGCTGGAACAGCCTCTTGCGTCATCCAGGATGCATATCTGGGATCTTAAATACTATGCCGAAGCAGCTCATCCTCCACTGATCCATTCAACTATAATCACTTACCCTCCTCAACTTTTCCGACTGCGTCACAGAATATCATCCCAACCAGCATGCCATCCAAATATCAAGAACTCCCTTCGACTATCTTCACTCTCACTCAACGGGAATATAAGGATACAAGACTTCGCGATGCTGATGGTCGCGTCATGTACTGGATCGAGACTACCAACAAAGTCACCAGAGTCTTCCGACCTTCTCCGAACTCGCCAAAAGAGTGCATCGCGGAACTGGAGTTTCATATGTTCGACACCAGTACCGTGAGTTATGCGGGAACTAAGCAGCCAGTCAAAGACATGTTCCCCAGGAAAAAGCTCGCTACGGGGTACGTTACCTCGATTCATATTCCATCAAGGAAGAGAGATGAGGCTGATCTTGGATATTGTCGACCCTTTGCTTTTCTCTAGACGGAAAGCGCAGACTCCGATGGGCGAAGGCGTCTGGAATACAGGGAAGCAGACCCCCTTCGTAGGTCCCCTCCCTGCTTAGTATCGAATGCTGTCCCTTATATTTCTTGCTCCCCATCCTGGAAATCCAGCTCCGAATCGACAAACGCCTTATTGCGAAGTATGAATCCAACAAACATACCTTCCAACAATCCTCTCCAGCGACCCTCTCCGTAGCAAACGAGGCGCTGTACTTCCTCGACCTAATCATTGTAGGATGGGTTATGGTCATGCGTGATCTAGAGATGGGAGAGAAAGGCGAGGCAATAGGTGGTGCAGCCGATGCTGTTGGGTCCGTGCTAGAGGCGTTGGGCTCGTGAAAGGCCTTCAAAAAGATAGAATTACACCAAAATCAAATATTGTAAACTCGTATTATCTGGACTTGTCTATTAGGCTGGCATTCCTCTGTGTGACAAACAATGTTCCTGTCTATTCGATATCCTCACTCACCATACACAGACACACCTAACTTACTCACAAACGCAGTTCTGAGACATGTTTACTGGAAGACCCTACCGTTAGGTTGAGCCTCCTCTGGCCCAATGTTCCGGCGATGGGCTCCAATGCCTCGCACTCCACTGGCTGCCGCGCCCCTGATTTATTACGAGTTGACGCATTATCCTCATCGAAGCGAGTGTCTACGCACACCCCGCAATTTGCTACTCTCGGCCAATGATCGCCTTGCTTTCAGTAGTTGATGACGTCTCTGTCAGTGCTATGAGTGTCGTCTCAATCTCTCCACTGGCCTGATCCACTACTCCACCGCGGGGCGGCGACGGAATTCCGCCGACTCGTCGCGAAATACTCGTCCAATTAGCACAGCTTTCACCTTGCACTCCGACTCGATTCGCCAAAATCACCACCACCATTATGCTTGCAGCGGCATCATATATGCATCCTACATTACCCTGTATTTGGCTTTGGAAATCTCTACAGATCATTGTTGCCTTAGAAATAATGTTCGTACATTCATTCGTAGCACAAGAGGGATCAATCAAGAAGCATCATCTAATTTCTATCTGTACATATGCAATAATCACGAGAGAAGCTATGGTACACGTATGCTACACCTGACACCGCCTGGGTGGAGTGATGATTTGGAACTTTGGATGGTCTGGGGGCGGTATCAGACTTCAGTCCAAGTGTAGTTGATGAAGAGGTAGAATAGAGAGGGTATTCACCTAATGGTCATGCTAGCCACGTTGCTGTCAGATTAATCAGAGCAAGGCACAGCATAGCATTGAGCCAGTGATTCGATCCATTGCTCAAGCCCTTGCGTGCAGAAGAGGTGATTTTGTATGCGGTGCCAGTCGGTGTTGACGCGAACGTTGATGTCACGTTCACGTTAGGGACTGTGGACGCTTGCGGTACATTGTCCACCACAGTAAATTGACGCTGAAGCACAAAGGTCTCACTTGACCCCAGCCCTAGGCACATTATCGAGTCCCCTGACGTGTCAACCGACGTAGGGAATGTGTACGTGAAGTTCCAAACAGCGGTGTAGGTCCCCGATCCTCCGTCCAGAAGTCCGACTTGTGGGAGAAATACGAGGCCGCCAGCATCGGGATGTGTGCAGTCCACGGGAGCCTTCCCGGATGGTGGTGAAGAAGGGTTGTCGTAGAAATTAGGCCCAGCAAAGTTGATGTCTCCCGATGGTAGGATGAAATAAAGAATGTATGTGAAGTATAGACCACCCAGGGAGCCTGTATTGATCTCCCAACGAAATGTTGCAGAGTCGTCTATTGATAAGAGAAGTGTTAGGTCCAGTTAGTGCATGACGAGTTGGGGGCAAGACGCACTGCGGGCAATTGGTCCGTCTTGTGGATAAGAGAGTGCAACCTCGCCAGGAGGAGGTAATTTGGTGACAGCTGCTGCGGAAATGGTCGGGATAAGCGTGGCCAGCAACGCTAGTGTGCTAAATGAACGATGAAGTTGCACCATAGTGTTGGGGGGTATCGAGGAGGCTTTACTGTATCCTACCAACGCCTCGGGATAGAGGTACTTATAGCAAGAGAGTGGTAATTCAGCGCAATAATGATCCCTTAGTCGCCGCCAAAAGTTCTGGATGATCAATGCATGATGCTGGCTCGAGCGATGCTCAAAGGCTTGGCACATAAAGAAGGAGAACACCTCATGAAAGGGGAAAGAACTATGGAGGTTCAGCTTAGCAAGGATCAGAGCTGTTTGATGAGAGTATTAAAGTAAGAATAGGAGTGTGCATGTGCTTGGCAGATCGCTGGATCATTTCATGTTAGCTGCAGATCATGTTCATGATGTGCAACGACGGACAGGTCGTAACCCTGCTCAGGATAGGATGGGATGACGTGACAAGCATCCCTTATACTCAGCGGGGCGATGTTCGGTCGGGGCTGAACTCGACACCCTAAATGAACGCTCCGAACGTTGACTTCGGCCACGGTTGGGATTCGAGCTGAAAAAGAAATATGCTATTGAGGGTAGCTCAATAGTTGATGCGATAATATATGAGCTAGAAGTCGTGGGTGAGTGATGCTTGGAATTCCCTTTTAGCGTCAGGATGTTGGTCGCACTTGCGTTGTGAGTGTACGAGTCACAAAGCTGATGGCTGGCGTCATGTGTTTGGCACTGTGGGCCACAGACTCGGTTACACTCTGTCTTCTGCGGGTCTGTTTGCCGATGTGTTCACAGTGTCGCCATACAGACCCTGGACTGCCGGATTCTTTCTTGGACAGCAAGAATCCTCAGGCTGTACTTGACAAATCAATGTCGCCCTGATTGATCACAAATCTCAGGCTAGTGACTAGTCTCGTGCCCAGGCCCTCTGCTTGGCTTTGTATCGCCCTATTGTTTGTTTGGACGGGACGGGCGGAGAAGCACAGAGGGTCTGGTCAATTTCGTCTTGTGGCGCCCCCCTGTCACCTGACGTAAGCTTTTCACAGCCTATTACTGTCCTAATTCGACCATAGTTTCACGTCACGGTCACAGCCCCCCTTGAATTGAAACACCGCAAAAACTTTTTGGTCATGGTCACAAGCTTTGGGGGGCCCGGCAAATGCCGAAAATCGTCAAAATTGCCCAAAAATACCGGAAAAGGCAGTAACATTTGAAATAAGCTTGAGACATCGCCAGAAGATTTCACAAAATCCGTTCGGGCTACCTTTCGCGACCTGAGAAGGCTCCTCAGCCTGAAAAGATCTTGATCAATATATGCTAGATGTCATCAGAGTGCGTGTAATAATATTGGACAGAGATGTTACTATCTACCACAATCAATCCCTTTCCCGTTGTTTTTAGGGAAACAGGGGGAGGAACGATCCCACTAGCTCTGAGGGTACCAATGCATATGAGACAATTCTGTCGATGAGGGAGGCGCGCTCCAGCAGCTCCTTTGAGATAAGGGATGGCCTGACAAGGCAGCAAGAGTTGGGTCAAGGAAGAAAAAGGTAGACGTTTATTGAACTCAGCTCTCATATGAACAGAGTGAAGTCTTCACCATCATAGCGGAATAGAGCTACAAACGACCGCACAGGCACTCATAGCAATGGTCACGGATATTCACCTTACTGAAATATCATCAAGAGATCGAGATCGAGACTGAAG
>WIDE01000025.1:249359-300365 GCA_015039315.1 Clavulina sp. PMI_390 | reverse complement strand
CTAGAATACCAGCGAGTACCATGTAGTCGCAGCTCCGGGCAGTTCGGGCTCGTGAAACGTGTTCCTTGAGGTAGGGACAGTTGCAGGTCGAGCGTGGTATCTCATAACCCAAAGTTAGCCAAACAAGGCCTTGGGGTTATATTTGTAATCGAATCCGCAACATCGAATCAATCCTCCCCCCCAAAACCCCATTCGCAAGCGATTTTTCTTCGCTCATTAGGTCAAGGCGTCATATCTAGAGGGGTCCCCCACCAAAATCGATGTTTTCATCGTGCGCGGCGTGCACGATCGAAAGCCCAACGCCATGTGAAAAGCTTACGTCAGGTGACAGGGGGGCGCTACAGGACGAAATGGACCAGACCCTATAGGGACTTTTCGCCGTCCGACCCAAACAAACAATAGGCGAAAACAAGTCCCGACTCAATAGGGTCTGGTTACGAGACTAGCTAGTGACTACACCTTGTCCTCCATGGAGTAAACACTACCCCACGAATAACTATACTTGCGCTTTCCGCGATTCCTACCTCTTGATCTCATTGATATGTGATGTTCTCATCTCTAATCTGGTCGATCTTCTCGAAAAGCTGCAAAATCGGTATTTCTCCACCAAGCTGATCCACGAGCTCCACCGCGGGGCGGTGACGGACTACCGCCGGGCACGTCGATTTTTAGGATCGGTGGAATAGCCTCCTACGTCACTCAGAGGGTCAATTGGGAGGTTAAATACACGTGGTGGCTCTTCAACATCGCTACTACATATCTCGCCCCCTTCTGATCCCCTCAATTACATCCCATAACATCATGATTGTCGTACCAAGCCCACCTTCGTATCAGGAGCTCCCGGAAAATTCAACAGTTTTTACCTTCACTGAACGTGATTATAAGGACACAACACTCCAGGATGCTAGTAGCCGTACTCTCTATTGGATCAAGACCTCAAATAAAGTCACTAGAGTCTTCCGACCCTCCCAAAATTCACCCAAGGAGTGTATCGCAGAATTCGAATGGCATACCATCGACAATAATACCAGCAAAGTGACGTATGCAGGAGCTACCCAAACGCTGAGGGAGATGTTCCCTAATGACCTCTCTGTAGCTGCAGGGGGGTGAGCGCACTTTACTTGCTTCGCTTAACACCGGGACATGTACTGATCGTAGCTACCGACCACGCTCTACTATTGATTTGTGTAGCCGGAAGATGCAGACCCCCATCGGCGACTGTGTGTGGAAGTCATCCAAACCAGATCCTTTCGTATGTGTTCCCTTGTGTATGTAGTCCACTTATCCTGAAATTTGCTGTTGCGATTATCGAAAATAGCTCGTTGATATCAACGGGAAACGAATTGTCGCTAAGGCCTTATCCAACAAGCACATTTTCCAACCGTCTTCTGCCGCAACCATATCTGTTGCCGATGAGGTACTGGCGATGGGTTTCCTCGACCTTATCATCTTAGGTTGGATTGTTGCGACACGAGAGAAGGTCCGTGCGGAGAAGGTTCTCAAGGCAACCACTAAATTGGTAAATTGGGCTGGGCCTTGAGGGGTCCCGAGAATGCTCGTTCCGATCAATATTTTCCTTGTGACCCCTAATTCCATAGCATTACATCGAGAGGTTATTGGAAAAAACTTGTTTCATCCTATCAGGGTCTTGGAATAATGGTGCTCATGGCCAGAGAGTGGATGGTCGACGTGATACTGATGCTGTCACCGCCACAAAAAGTTCTCGATAATCAACAACGCATGATGGTAGGTTGAACAGCGGTAGAACGCTTGCCTTACGAATATGGAAAGCATTTCACGAGAGGAGGCCGAGATTGAGAGTAGCAAAGACCAAGACTGCTTGATGAGACTATTGAGGTAAGAATTGGTGTGTACGGGTGCTGGGCAAGTCCCTGCGTTATTTGATGTGGGCTGAAGCTCGCGTCACGACAAGCGATGGTGGAGAGTCCCAAGTATGCTTGTGATCGGATGGCATGGTCTAAAGAAGGTCCCTCATGCTGAGGGAAGCGCGATTCGGCCGAGGCCAAGCTTAGCCAGGCCTGACAGTTCGAACAAAAACTACGAACCACTATAGATCATTGAAGATAGTTCGGCGGTTCAACGAAACTTTGGCCAGAAAATCGTGGATGACACCGAGAATTACCCCTTGGCTCCACCTTGCCGCCGAATTTGCATTGCGAGCGTGTGAACCAGCGGCTGGTGCTGCCGTCATGTGGTTGGCACGCTTGACTGTCAATGGGCCATGCTGCAACTGGTGTTCCACATACGCCAGTGTGCTTACAGCGAGATCACACAGATTCTAGATTATTAAACCCTCTCTTGACCTCGAAAATTTTTATGAGTATATTCTCCTGGTCAGCGTCACCCTGATTGGTCGCAAAATCTACGTCCTCCCCTCCAGGATAGAGCATATTATAATGGCACTCAGTCTACAAATGCATTAATCTAATGGCGCGTTCGACAGCCTGCACAAAACTAATGGCATATGACGTCCTTGACTTGGTTTGTGGTCAATCTTCTAGAAAAGCTATGAAATTTGTATGTCTCCCCCAAGCCGATCCACAGATTCCACCGCGGGGCGGTGACAGACCGCCGCCGGTAGGTCGATTTCTTGAGTCGCTGGAACAGCATCTCATGTCACTCAGTGGTAGGTATTGAGAGCTTAAATGCATGCCATGACTCCTCCAAAGCTCCCCCCTTCTAACCCTGCCATCATCGTCTACACCCCTACTTCTAGCCGATACTATCATGATCATCGCAGCCAGCGCGGCGCCTTCATATCAAGAGCTCCCTTCAGCGGTTTTCACCTTTACGGAACGCGACTACAAGGACACGACACTCCAGGATGCTAGCGGTCGTGCTCTCTATTCGATCGAAACCTCCAATAAGGTCACCAGAGTCTTCCGACCCTCTCCAAACGCGCTAAAAGAATGTGTTGCGGAATTCGAATGGCATACCCTCAATAACGACGCTAGCAACGTGACGTATGGGGGAGTTACACAAACGTTGAAGGAGATGTTCCCAATGAATTTGGCCATGACGGGGTAAGCGTCGTTTATCTGCTTCGCTTCGCTTGCCATAGAGAGCTGGATTGACATCACCTATCGCCGGCACCTTATCTCCGCTGTACATAGCCGAAGGATTCAGACCCCGATGGGGGAGTGTGTTTACCAATGGAACACACTGAAGCCATACTCTATGGTATGCATACTATCTCTCCGTCTCGGATCCATAATGAGCCATATCTAAAATTTCTTGACGCTATCTTCAATGTTCAGATCACGAATGGAAACCGAATTATTGCGAAGTCCTCATCCAACAAGCACACCTTCCAAGCATCTTCCCCCCCAACACTCTCCGTTGCGGACGAAGCCCTGGGGATGGGTTTCCTCGACCTCATCATCCTAGGATGGATTGTGATGGCGCGGGACAGGGACCGCTCAAATAAGGCTCTCAAAGTAACCACTAAACTGGTGAATTTGTCTGGGTCATGAGCATCATCAACAACAACGACCTTGGGTGATATATCTCTGTACGATATCCAACGCCATTCAATCAATCTTTCTTTAATATTTATGTACACCTTCGCTTCTCGCGATGAATGACGAACACTGTCTTTTCATCCACTGAGACGCGCGACCAATCACTCTGTCTCTGTCTATGTCTAGACAACATTTTCGCGTTCTCTCTTTCAGAGAACTGATTGCAGCGGTTGGCAGCCATGAAAGGCATGATCCCCAAGGCACACGCCGCGTGCTGTCACAGGTGACACCAAGCACCTGAACACTTTTTCCTGCACTCCAAACACAGGCCCAGCCCTGGACGCCCCATGATTCCTAGAGCAAAGCAAATCGATTTACTATATCATAGACTGGGTGATTTATTGCTCAGCCTAAAGATCTATAACGTCTCTCTTGGCGCTGGTTGACTTGCAGGACAAAACACAGATTTCTCCGCCCACGCAGCTCCACCGCGGGGCGGCGATGAATCACCACCAGAAGCTCTGACTTTGGGCTACTTGAGTGGTCCTCCACTATCAACTAAGCGAGCCATATCACTCCTCTCAAGTATGCTCCAAGGCTGTGCCACGCCCATCAGCAGCTGACTACGCTCTTGGCGTTCACATCGTCTACCCTTACCCTCCCAACTGCAGCCCTTGATGGTCTAGCAGCAATATCACGACCACTATGCCTAAATATCAAGAACTACCTTCCACGATCTTCACGCTCACGGAGCGAAACCATAAGAGCACAACACTCCATGATGACTGTGGTCGTGTTGTCTACTGGATCGAGACCTCTACCAAGAAGGTTATCAAGCTGTTCAAACCATCGGCAGACGAAGAAAAAGAATGCATCGCCGAGCTAGATTTTCATGTCTTCGGCACAAGCACAGTGACGTTTGCGGGAACGAAACAAACGCTGAAAGAGATGTTTCCTGCGCGAAAGCTTAAAACTGGGTATGAGTTCTCGACTGTGACCTTACCCTTAAAGATGGAAACTAATGAGGTCGGATCTCCCTGGCTCACTTCCACACTTTATCCAGACGGAAGGCGAAGACTCCCATGGGCGAGTGTGTTTGGAATCCAGGGAAGAAAGCCCCTTTCGTATGTCCTCCTCCCATCTCACTTTCCATGCCACAGGCTAACATCCCCGACTCCCTATGATACTGAATGTCTAGCTCAGGATTGAAAAACGACTTCTTGCGAGATACGCGTCCAACAAACGCGTCTTCCATCAATCGTCTCCAGCTACCCTCGCCGTTGCGAATGAAGCATTGGAATTCCTCGACCTTATAATTGTGGGATGGATTGTGACGATGAGAGATATGGAGCTGGGAGAGAAGGGCGAGTCGATCAGCACCGGAGTGGACATGGGTAATCTTGCGATGGACCTGGTAGGGGCATTGACGTGAGAGCAACCAAGAAGAACATTTACATCCCACACGCGATACTTAAGATCAACTGCACCTGTATTCGACATTCCCACGTGCATACAACCCAGCTATCGGGTCCACACTAGAGATAGTGGGATAGGTATTTCTGTCGCGACATCATTCTTGCTGAGGTCTCGGACAATCACTCCTTGTCGATGGTCACTCATTATATTCTCAAGCCACTAGTTCCTCGTGTCCGCAACTGGATCCTCTTCAGCCTCGCACGTGATTGGGGCGGATTTTCGATCTTTGGAGATGGGCATGATATGATTTTATCCAAAAGTGCTTCAAGCACAACGAAAGACGCCTCCCAGCTCTAGATATTGAAATACCTCGACCTCAAAGCTTCTCCGATAGCGTAGCGCAACGTTTCAACTCCTTTCTCAACCAACCCTGGTCGTAAATCTCCAGCATCAGTACGCTGTCGTGCTCGTCTCCTTCATGCCCGTCACATTTCTCAACATGACTTCCACCTTTTGGTCCAACTCAAGTGCGGCCTGCTTGAGAAGAGCCTCCTTTCTCGCATCCCCGAGTGCGCCAGGCACCGCAATGAGTGAGCTTGGGAGGTCCCATACAACACGGCATCCACCTGTCGAGAGGTTCTCCACCAAGAGCACCCGTAGCGGCGTATGAAGCGCGGCAGCCCAATCGTATTGGATCATAGTTTCGGCGACCATGGGGTTTCCGAGCGTGTAGGATGTCACTTGTGGTACTATCGGTGGGAGGTAGAGATTGAGTACGGGAGTAAACCTAAGCACGCCAAATGACCTATGTGTCAGGCACAGCGGAAGAAAATATAACAGAGTCAGCGCGCGAAAAACTCTCTCCAAGAGTGAAGATACATTATGAGACCCATTAATAACGACAGAAACTTACATCATGTCCCAGGGCCCAACCCTCGTGCCCACGGCTTCCTTAAACAAGGTGAGATTCCCTGGCGGAGTAACAGCCGCTGCCTCTTGTGCTTGCGCATCGCCAAAGATACTGCATGAATTGTAAGACGGCTGCAAAATTGCGTTTCCTAACAAGGTGCTGGTGACATTGTAGCTTTGAGGAGTGTTGATGGTCATGCGCTTCACGCTGACAGCGAGCGAGCTCAAGGCTGGGATTACAAGCAGCTTCAGCGCAAAAAGGCATGTAGAAGAGCTCAGGGGACTCACTGGTTGTTCTCGACAGTTGGGGGTCAGCGAGGGATGGTTGAAGAACGGAGACGATGGTGGAGACGAGAGCGAGAGCAGTAGAGATCATAATTGATGTGGGTGAACACTGATATCGCAGCACTTCGACAGCTGCACGTTATGGTTATATGGGGTCTCATTCAAGAGAGTGAGAAATGGGTCGCTGGAAGAGGATTGGGCGTGCTAATTTGATAGGCCAACCATTCGTCATGAAAATCGCTTTGGTCAGCAATGCCAAATTGAAAACTTGTCCCCTAGAGACATGGATCTATGTACGTTGAAATTCGCCCCTTGAGGAATTGAGCTTGAGTTATCTTTGCTTCTGAAACTGCAAACCACATTTATGATGTGAGCCGAAAGAAAGAATCCTGAGGATGATATTTGGCGGCAAGAGGAGCGCTAACGGTCGTTGGAAACTTCCAAAAGCGAGCCCCTCGAGCCCCTCGAGCCCCTCGAGCCCCTCGAGATCCGATGAATTATCTCGGCCTGAGTTGCGAAAAACGTTGGATTTGCTGGGAATACGCCAATATAGCCTCCTCGAGATTGCAGACCACACTCGAAGATACAGATTTGGGCTGCTTTCATGCGGAGAACTTGATTAGGCTGCTTGATGTATCCAGAAAAGAGAGTGAGAAACCACTCGGGATGTGTACCGGGATAAGCGCCGCGTGATTTGTTGTGCTTCACCTCAGAGTCTGTCTGCTGTTGACCACGCTGATTGTGCCGCTGACATTGGGAACATTATCAAAAACGTTTTGGGATGTCGTCTGTGAAGCCTTTCTAAACGGTTTCACTTCCATGTTCAAAGAGAATCCAAAAGGAACTGGCCATCTCTCGCCTCAGTCATGATATCCACCGCGAGCCACCAGTCTATCAGCCTATTTCAGCAAATCAAACAATACGACATCATCATTAAGCATGCATATCCTCGATTGAATCTAGTCTAAATTTTCATTTGACGACGTGGGCTTGGCACTACCTAAATGGCGTATATCGATGCAACTCAGCATGTCTGCTGGAACATCAATCTGGGAAGACTCACAATGAGTCAGTGACACGATAAAAATTACCGTTAGCCTAGCGGCGGTGGAATGGCACAGGGTCATGTTCGGCACGTGGCGAAATATGGGATCGTGGGAGACGTGGCGATGTTGGCTCCAACTTGAGCGCGCGGCATCAACGGAGCTGTCGAGGCCGCGAAGCGTGGCGACAGCGGTGCATGCACGGTCTTCTCGTCACAAGCATGATGTCACCAGCCAGTCAGGCAGTGGATATATATTGCACACACTGAAAATTACCCAATTTCGAGACCCTCTGTACCAAAATGACCAGCCAAATCACTTACACCTTCTCTTCTAATGACTATCACGACACTGCCATCATCGGCCCAGACGGCGCTGCCTATTATTTTACGGAGACGGAGCATGGCCTCTTCAAAAAGCCTAAGACCACACACGTTTACAGACCTTCGTCCACTATTGTTGGGCAGAAGGATCTTGTGGCCAGTATCAATCACCGACGACTGGGAGATCCGGGGAGCATAATATATGGGGGGCAGTCGCTAACAATCGATGGTTGGTTCCCCAAGCAGTCTCGGCTCAGCAGGTCAGTAGCAGAGGTTGAATATTCACGCTTGAGAGTCACTCTGACCGTTGGATGGTATATAGGCAACGATCCATGCGTGGCCCCTCTGGAATGTACTATTGGAATCGAGATCGATCAGAAATTACGGTCCGTATCTGATCAGCTAACTAGAGTGAGGCAACATCCAACTCACCATGCAATGCGACCGGTTTTTAGCTTTCTGACTCATTTCGTAATACACTGTTAAATTATTCTTTCAGTCGACGCAGATCAGGCCCTCCTCCAACGCTGGCAGTGAATAGTAGCGTGTTTTCGCTTGACATGGATATTGTCATTATCGGGTGGATTGTGATGTGCCGTGATGTCGAGTTAGCTCAGGCAGCAGCAGACGCAGCAACAGGTGCCTAGGAGTGGCTTCTCCAAACTCTTATTCCCGGCGCTATACCTCTACTCCAAACCCTAGCTTCGCGCCGGGGAATCAAACTTGTACATTGCAGCTCGTCATATCCATAATATCGTCCAACAATCTACCAGAAGCCTTTTGCCTGTCACACCTTATGGATATTACCTTACGTTTCTTCCCGGGGAATTTCCCACACGCAGCTAGTAGTTGGTCATCTCTCTATTCAATAATGGTGCTGGTCAGAATGTGCAGGATGTGCAGGATGTGGCACTGCGCGAGGTACACGACTGAAAATGACGTCACGTACATTCATTCATGTGGAGCCGACATCCACAGCCCTGGAGCCTCGACTGCGATCCAATCTCAGTTCCAATGCAGTGTCGTAGCTCTGCGGCCCGTGGAGTCGAGCGGAGTAAAAAGCCGTCCAGTCACAATTCCTGAGTCATCTTGGAATGATACATATAGCAACTATGATTGCCACCCCACATTCATCCCCGTTAATCAATCTCCTTACTTCCTCAAAGCACGCCACTCAATGTCGTTCGCGATCACCTACCACTTCGCCTCTACAGATTTCCGTGACAACGTTCTCACTGACGCAAATGGGCAGATCCTTTACTGGATCGAGACTGAACGCGGCGGACTTTTCAATGGCCCTCGAACCACTCACATTTCCAAACCATCTGGCTCGATGTTCGGAAAACGAGAGCCTGTAGCTAGCGTCGACTTCCGCCGAGGTCCCGGCGACCCTGGTAAAGTAGTCTTCAGAGGACAATCGAATACCCTCCAAGACTTCTTCCCTCGAAAAGGATGGTGGAGCAAGTAAGCGAAGCACATCTCGAATCTACTCGTGAAAAGAACTCATAATATATTCTATCTAGGAAACGATCTATGTCTACTCCATCCGGAACCTTCTACTGGTCGCGAGACACAGCTGGGATCTCGGTTCGTTCTACATAGCTCGCCTTCTCCGAGGTTGTGCTTCTAATCTTCACGATGGTATTCATCCTCTCCAGCTCCTTGATGGGTCGAATAATATGATTGTGACGTATATGTCTAACCATCACGTTTTCTCAAAATCTTCCCCGCCAGCTCTCACTCTGGCTGAGAGCGCACTATCCCTTGATATGGATTTAATCATCCTGGGTTGGGTGATTATGAGCCGTGACGCTGAGGCAGCTCGGAGAGGAGCGGCAGCCGCAGCAGTGGGAGCTGCAGCGTAGTGGAGTAGCTAGATTTTGCCAATTTCGCGTCTGTCAATTCGATATGTATTTCCACACTCCCAGTAACTCAAGCACTACACGAAGCTATCGAGATAACAGAAAAGATAATCCTGTGGTGAACTCCTAATAATACCCAGTCTTGATGCTTGAAATGTGATTTCTTGAATGCAGTATTGCAGAATCGCAGCACAGTGCTGAAGCGTAAATCTCAGGAGTTATGACGTCATCGACACATGTCGAGATGGTACAGGTCCCAATCTTGAAGGACTATACTGCGGCCCATCAAGATGAGGGTTTGTATAACAAGGGGTGAAGACCGGTCTGGTAGCCGAGACCCAACTGTGATCACAGCGCTAGCACAGCCTTTACGCCTGTACCGCCAAGACTGGCGGGGATGTGGAGTGAGCTTCGAGGACCGAGCGGAGCACCACAGCCTACCTGATGAGGTCGTGGTATAAAGCATAGGGGTCAAAAGCGATATGCCAAACACCGTTCGTCATTACCATCACCCATCTCACTACCATGTCGCGCGCGATTACCTACTCCTTCACATCCACGAGCTTCCGGGATAATGTCATCGTGGACGAAAACGAAGACGTCCAATATTGGATTGAGACTGAGCGCAGCGGGCTCCTCAACAGACCCAAAGATACCCATCTCTACAAGCCCTCACACAAATCCTTTGGGACACGAGAGCTCGTTGCAACCATCGACTTCCGAAGTAGCGCATCAAGTCCTGGGAATGTAACAATAGCTGAGACTACCACCTCAATCAAAGAGCTGTTCCCGAAGAAGGCGTGGTACAGCGCGTGAGTATCCCAGCTGCTACGTGAAGGATGTCCTCGCCTCCTAACCTCATAGATGTCCTCTGTTAGAAAACGTACTATGCCCACAGCATTTGGAGATTTTCATTGGTCAAGAAAAGGAGAGGTATGCACGGCTCAACACTACTGGCTAGAAGTAGGGATGTCACTTACTACATCCTAAGTAGCTCGTCGACGAATCTGGGAACACTGTCGTATTATTCAAGACCAATCGACATGTGTTCAAGAAATCATCCCCTCCCACCATAATTATCTCCGGCCATGCACTTCCTCTAAAGATGGATATGATTATCCTTGGGTGGATGGTCATGATGCACGACCAAGAACAGGCCCGAAAGTCGCAGCAAAGAGCTACAACAAATGGTGCTATTGCTTCAAACGCTGCAGCAGCATCAGCAGGAGGTGGTGGAGGCGGAGGAGGAGCTTGCTAGTGATATATTCGGCTTTTTATCAATCCGGCTTAAGAGTAAAGCATGGGCATGCCGATTTGGCAGGAAGCCCTGCACGCTTGGACGATTCTCACGATCGACTCTCCACATACCCTCCAGTCTTCACCCTCAAGCGTTTTTTTTATCCGGATGTTAAAAATATTGACGACATTGCTTCTATACCAAAGCTAATGAGCTGATACTCAACCTGAAAGGAACGTGACCTGGCAAGTACTCTACTGGAATAACTGAGCATAAGTGAGGGGAGGTACCTAGCCAATGAGAGAATGTAAACGAAATTTGTCGAAAGATAGGCCTTAGCCTAATGACACAACGATGAGAAAGGAAGGTGATGTGAAACCAAAGCTGTTGTCCATATAAGGAGGTAGAAGAGGCATCAAAGTTGATACTCTAACATAAATTTATGGCGGACAATCTGGCCTCCGAGAGATAGGCGCTGATGATAAATCATTTTAGAAAGGCGTACGTCCAGTCTTAACTCCGCTCGGGTCCAACAATCCAGCATCCGCCAGTGCAGCGATAAGGTCAAGCAGGACATAGTCACACCCGGGCCGTGCAAGGATGTCGATGGTCACGGGGGAGTACTCGGTGTGGTTCGAGATGGTCGAGTTGAAGGGGACTTGGCCGATAGGGACGACAGCCTCGGGCGAGCCGGAGAAGACAGAGTAGTAGAGTTGGCTGAAGGTGAGCGCTGTCTCGTTCACAACGGGAGCGGCAACGGGCTCGACGTTGATATAGCCGATGCGGCCCGGGTTCGATGGTGTAAGCCAAAGACCCTGTGAGGTATTGAGATGTGAGTCATATAAGCGAGGTCTTGAGCTGGGAGCGGAAGGTAAATTGCGTACGGAAGAGCAGCTCTTGTTATCAGGTTTGACGACCTTCTCGGTGAAGAACTCTTTGAACTCGAGTTGGCGGGTACGGGATTGATTCCAGCGCTCCGAAGTTTCGTTGATATAGTGGTCGATTCGTGCAGCAACCGTTGGATTCCGGAACGGCATGCGACCATCATACTTCTCGGCATACTCCTTGTAGAAGGGAACGAAGACAGTCTCGTACTGATATTTCCTGATGGAGAGACACATTAATATATGCCATGGCATCATGGGGATCGGAAATCAGGACGCTTACCACTCCAGGTCGAAGCCAACCAGGTGCAGGTAGTCGTAGATGTTGTAGCTGCGAATCGATTCGCTCGCATTTGCGGCCCACATTACCGAGATATTACGAGTGTCGATGTCCGCATCGAGGAAATTGGCAAGCTTGCTAATCCACTCGTTGTACAGTGCGTACGCGGCCGGATTGGTCGCATTCAGGGCAGGGAAAAGATCGTCGGGGACGTAGACGGTTTTGGGGAAAGATGGGTACGACTTGTGCTTCGAGCCCATCCAGGTTTTGCCGAATGACTGGAGGGTGTAAGGAGAACGAGTGTGGTAGCCAACAGCACTGATAACGCATAAGCCAGGGTCAGTACAAGTAAGGAAATTTTGGGGAGCGAATTGGAAGCGCCAACATACTCGAAGAAAGGGCCCTCGGGCATAACACCTGTGGTGGAGAGCGAGTCGAAGGTAGGGCGAAGACCGTAAATACCGTTGTAGGAAGCAGGGATGCGGATCGAGCCACCAGTATCGGTACCAATGGCAACCTGTTTGAGAATGGAGAATATATCAGGTTCCTGTACCTCGATAAGATGAAATGCAACGATGGACGCACATCGAGCCAATAGTAGGCGCCGATTGCCGCCCCAGATCCAGCAGAGCTAGCACCAGGATCCTGGTATCCATCGGCACGGGCGTTGAACGCGTCGTGGTAGTCAACTGAATGGCACAGATTCAGCCCGAGTTCGATCATATTCTACCAGAGTATAGCACTCACCCCAATCGGCAGTAGGACGATCATTGTTAGCAAACTGAGCGCTATATGGGAGGACTCGTCGGTAACTGGTCATGAAAAATGTAATGAAGACTCACGTCTTGGTCTTGCCCACGATCTCCGCCCCATAGTCCACAAGCGTCTGAATCGCGGGAGCGCTCGCATTCACAGGCTCGTAGACTTCGTACCATGCGCGGTTGCCGTTGCTGGTCCTCAAGCCTTTGATGTCGATGATATCCTTGACGCCGACGCGAATGCCGTGCATGGGGTATTTCTTAGAATCAGCGTACAGGCTGTAGAGGCGAGACGGCACCGCAACGCCGACAGTAGCATCCGACTCGGTGTTGAATGGCGATGGGATGAAAGCTGACTCCGTGCTTGGCAGAATGGACGACATGAACGCTTGCTGGGCATCGCGGTAGACTCGGTAGACTTTGCCGAGCGTACCCTTTGTCTCACCAAGGTAGAGCACGTACGGCCCAGAAGAAATCTAAGCAGTGGGCATCAGGAACTGGGACAGGAATGAACAGTCGATGTGTGGTGTTTGCGCACCTCTTTAAGAGCCGTGACCTGGATAACCTCAGGAGAGCGGTTGCAACTAAGTACTGCAGTAGTGCCGTACGCTTCTTTGAGGCAGGTGCGAAGACCATTAGCGTAGGAAGTAGCTCCATCAAGGTAGATATCTGCATGATCAGCAATTAGTAGCAGTTGAATTGAAGGAATGATATAGATCAGAAGCTCACACTCGAGGAATTTGTCAGTAATGACATCGTCCACCTTTTTGTAATGCTCGATCTGGTTCTTGACCCACGCGCAGGTTGCGTGTCCGACATCAGTAGTGCGAACAACAGTGAGTGGAATGAAACCACCCGCTGTATGCGCGCCATCGAGGGATATGTGCGCATCCGTGGCGTCTGCCCATGAGGCTACGAGAGTAGAACTGCCCTCGTGCTCGACCACAATTCCTTTGGGGGGTGCGGAGGCGGAGAGCAAAGCCGACGAGGCAGCAATGGCGCGGGTCGCAATAGCGCCAAGACGAGTCATCACTTTAGGGTGAACCGACTGAGAGAGGGGGAAGAATGCACAAGAAATCGCGATGTGCGCACATGATGCATTTTGTACTCTAGGGAGGCTCGATTCTGCATGCACGAAAGATTTTCCCTCGGCCGAAGCAGTCCTAGTTGTGTCTCATTCGTTGGAGGAAAAATGAATGAACGATGATAGGAAAGGGTAGCTCTGTGTCAATCACTGCAGATGGCCGCTGGAACCTCGGGCTAGAGCCCAAATTTGTTGTTAAGAGCGAGATAAGCACGAGCACGTTCGCTGACGAACTGAAGTGTCGGCCGGACTCCCGCACGAGAACCCATGAATTGCCAGGAACCTGAAATAAGGTTTTTGACAGATAAGCAGATGTAGATAGGATGTATGATTCAACCGGAGCTCCGGGACGGTTCGACGAAACTTGTTATGACAAGGTCAAGGGGCAAAACGTTGACGAGCTCCGTTCAATTATGATGGGCCCCGAGGCCGGCGAGACTCTGAGTACTACGAGTATATTCACTATTGATCAACTTGACGTAGCAGATGGATTGGTGTCCAGAATTGTTTTCGTTCAATGTAGGCTTTAGCAAGGACCACCTTGGCATTTGCGTGCCGAGTCACATTTCGACGAGGGTGCGGCTCTATAGAGTCATTTCTCACTGAGAGAGAACACGGCCCGGAAGAAGGATTCGAGGCTGCCAGTCAAACATTTATGCGACGCGGCCCACCATGTGGATGCAGGATGATCGAGGTGGACTGGTGTTTCAGCCTTTTTGAACGTGTTCATGGCTTGGCGTGTTTGGCCTGTGAAGCAATACATTTGCCTCGATAAGCTGGAATTTGTCTCCACTGCCTCAGGGCCTTGTCCTTCACTGCAATGCACTGACTCAAACTCTCTGATTGACATATCGCTGGCGTTTGTACTGATGCCTTATCGAACGGCAGTGTTTCTCATTCACAGCTATGCATCGTTCCACCTTGGCCGCGCGACGGACAGCCATCACCGCTGTCCGCCAAAAACAACCATCTGAAATTCATGTGAACTTTTTGTTATAACCTGGGGAATTGGGAGAAGGACATTTCCAACTGGCTTCTATTCTATGAGCAGATGGCATCGGTCTTCCGTACCATATCGGAGTTGCTGTGCCTGGGCGCGTCCAGCACGTTTTCACATCACCCCCTAATGCTGGGCCACAAATAAGAGCATGTCAAATGCCTACCCGCTTACGCACTTCCAACTCGCCCTCATTGTGTCTTTGTCTATCTGCTAACAGCTTGGAAGGTACACATCGCCTGCCATGCCTTCGTCTTTTGGCACAAAGACACCTGTCATCTACACGCTTTCCACGCGTGATTATCGAAACAACATGGTTCTCAATGGGGTTGGGGAAGTCAGATACTGGATCGAAACGGAGCTCCCGCATGAGGGAATGTCTACACACCTGTACAGAGCGTCCAGAACATGGGCGGATTCCAAAGATCTTGTTGCTACAGTCGAGTTCGTGAAGGGAGGTGCGGGGTTTATAACTTATGATGGGGAGACGAGGGGGATCGATGAGGTGTTCCCCCGAAAGAGCTGGATTGGGTCGTGAGCAATATACCTGCCCTATCATAACCTTTGTTCGTAGTCTAACTGGGTCTCACAGAAAACGACTTATGCTCTCACCATATGGAGAGTGCAAGTGGACAAGGGAGGGAAAGGTTCGTATCCCTACTATATTCTCTTGCCTTTTCCCTTCAGCTGACTCATTCTTTTTCAGTTGTTTGGCCCGTCTGGCGATCTCATGGCATCATATGCACCAAACCGTCGAGCATTCCGACGATCATCTGCACCAACAATCAGCGTCACTTCTGAAGCCGCCTATTCCTTTATGGACACAATCGTGCTAGGCTGGATGGTTATGATGCACACCGAAGAGAGACGATAGGGTCACCAAACCGAATTGAACCGAACTAATACCCGATGTATTATACCCATAAAGGTTTGCTTGATTTAATGTACCCTAATTCTTCGATAATTTGTTTCTGACTCGAATCAAAGTCCATTCCATCCCTTGTCCATTTGTCAACATTAGAATACCCCTATCCCCTTACCCCCCTGCGGAGCTTTGGTGCACCTCATCGTCACGCATCATAACGAGCCAACCGATGACTACCATGTCCATGTTGACATAGTTGCCAGTATCCGGAGCAAGGTTGAGCGTCGCTGCTGTGTTACTCCGGAAGAAGTGCTTGTTGTCTGCGTATGAGACGAGCTCTCTGCCGTTAGGGTCAAACATCTAGAAATTGCGAAAGGAAACGACACCATGGATGATATGCGTAAGAGGATCGAACGAAACAAGACGGGAGACGCTGGCGGGGAGAGGAGAGACGTACGTTTCCGGAATTCGTCCACTTGCAATTGCCGTATGGAGTGGGCATCTTTCGAGCACTGCAGAGCAGGGCCGAGACGGGTGAGCACTTCAACGATAATGAGCGATGCGGTAGTATGAGAAAGGACTCACGTTGCCGTCCATCCCTTGTTAGGCATCATCTCCTTAATCTTCATCTTCCTCCCACCATACACCACACTCCCCCCGCGCGTCCCCTTTAGCTCGATCTCCGCCACGAGCTCTCTTGATGCCGTGCCCATCCAGTTTCGTGATGGTCGGTACACGTACGTGGGCTTTACGGATTTGAAGAGACTTCGTGGCTCGGACTCGATGTAGTATAAGACTTCGTTGGAAAAGGCGTCGAGGATGAGGGTGTTGCGATAGTCATGGGTGGTAAAGGTGCATGAAGTCGGGAGGCCGTTATAGTTCGTATTATTGTTGTTGTTCTTGCTGCCAAAGACCATGTCGTGTATTTGTGTGGATGTTCTTTCAAGTTTGAGTTTGACAGGGAAGGGATTGCTATGAAGAAGACGACGATTCGTGGTCATATATATGATGAAGGCTTTGGAGCCATTGGGGGCCGATGAATATAGATTGCACTGCACGCAGTGGGGGTCACTGGGAGGTGACATCAGTGACAGTATTGGAGGCGAGTGTGTGCTCCACCCCAGGCCTGTGCTCCAACTGTGCCGGCTGCATGCACTGGCGCGCTGTCCTGATGGGCGGCCCCAGCTTGAACCAGACTGGTGGGAACAGTGCTAGTGCATGAAGTCATCGGAGGGTCGTCCGGATTAGTCAAGTCAATTGCGAGATCATGGGCGGGTTCGTTCTCCGTCGCGTGCAGAGAAAGCTACAACTCACGCGCTGTATACTGGAGCCCACAGCTATGAGTTCGATGGGAATTGAATGTTAGGACTCTTCAGGTAGTGTTGTGCTTAATAGAGTGGATACTATTCGATACAGAACTGAAAGCGAAGGCTAAAGGCTATTATACAGGGAATAATGATAAGCAATATGATGAGGGGAATAACGAAAAGTTAAAAACAGCATCAGCCTGCCAACTCTACAGCAAGCTTCAGCATGCACCCATACGGTCTCAGGCCTTGACATCAGCAACCCCGCCAATAACCCTCCCACCACCATTGCTAGCACCACTTGTGGGACTAGTAGCTTCTTCGGCGGCCTTGGACGACTCTGCGTCGTGCATCATAACCATCCAGCCCATCACGACCAGGTCCATGTCAAGGAACGTCGCGTTAGGAGCAAACGTCAGCGTAGGAGACGTTGATCTCGTCCAGAAGCGTTTATTTGTAGCATAGGTAACGAGTGGACTGCCATGAGGATTGTACAACTATTAAGGATGAGACAGACGTTAGTGAACCGGCAGTGAGGTTAGTGGATGACTCGAGATTTACGTTTCCTTTGGGCGACCATTGACACTTTCCAAGCGGTGAAGCCATTGTTCGGGCCCTAAGGATTACGAGGTTGAGAATCGGCGTATACTTCAATAAAGGGATGACTCTTACTTTCCAAGCCATGATTTTTTGGGGAACAGCTCCTTGAGCTTGTATCGTCGCCCACCATACGTGATGATGCCGCGACTGCCATGGCGAAAATCAATCGTTGCGACGAGTTCTCGCGACCCTGCTCCACCCTGCCAGTCTTTTGAGGGCTTATAGATGTATGTCCATTTTACACGGTCGAAGAGAGGTGCGTGCTCGGTCTCTATCCAGTAAAGGATATTTTGGGTGGAGGGGTCTACTATGACATTGTTGCGAAAGTCCCGCGAGATGAGAGTGTACGTTCTGGGAGGTGGTGGAGGGGTTGCAGTTCTTGGAGGAGGAGACATTTCGGTGGTGGTGTCAGTGGTGGTGGGTGAGAGTAAGAGAGCAAGACCGACGGGACCCATGTATTGTAGCCATGCGAGTGTATAAAATGCCGTCTGATCTTATGCCCCGGTGGCCGCCTAAGAATGAGTAGACGCAGCCAAGCCGTGGGCGCCCCGCGACCATAGAGCGATTGAATTGATCCCGGGGTGGTCTTGGCCACGGGATGATCGCAGTCATTCTCGGTGGATACAGTCGAACGGGGGAACACAGCCTCAAGCGACGCGCAGACTCGGCGCAGCTAGACGGCGAGCTCATAGTTAGTTCTGAGTACACGCAGATCCATCCGCAGGGATGCAAGGATCATTTTTGGGGTCAGAAGCGAGTCGCCGCTGCTAGTGATAGCGTGATTTGGATTCAGAATGAGATGCAACTGTCAAATGCCCCGTTTAGACTTTCGGCGCGGCACCGGACAGGCCGACGTGCGTTCCGTGTTTGTTTCCTTCCCACGACCGACAAACTTGGCGTTTCCTGACCAGACTCCCAGAGCCTGGAAACTACTCGAGCCTCGTTCAATCATCGTCTCTTCGGGGTCACCGCTCTCGGCCGGTAACAATATAAATCCTATCACTTTGGGATGATGCTCGGATGTTAGCCAACTGTGACATCCGAGACGTGGCCAACCCGACCAAGAGGCCGTGGCAGACCGTCATACAATTCACTCCTCCCGAAGAACCGTGATATTGCTGGGCTCATAGATTCAGCAGCCACAGTCGAGAACAAATGTTTTCCCAGCCGAAGCTTCTCTCCATGAAGTCCTCGGAATTCGGCCGCTTGCTCTCAGCACCTAGCCAGCGTGGCCTATTTCCACAATCATTCATGCGCGTTCTTGGCCGCATGTCATCGTAATCAGTCATCACTATTACTGAATCCCCCGTCGGTGCTGGCCCAGTCATAATACAGCTCGTGCGACGTGGGCGGCCGATGAATGACATCCGAAAGTTGCGGAATGAATCCTCAGCATCCCCCCTTCCTCAGTGGTCTCATATATATCCTAGACAATGCCCGTCCCGCGAGGTCTCCCCGACTCCACCTAATCGCCTTTCTTCTTCACTGGCACCCCTCGTCAACTCTCTGCCACCGACAGCATGGCATCCTCACCAGAATTCCCGACCACATTCTTCTTCACATCTCGCGACTTCCGGAACAACACTATCCTGTCCGCATCCGATGATGTTATGTACACCATCGAAACGGAAGGTCCCGTCGGGTGGTTCACAGACGCACGAGTGACAAATGTGTATCGTCCATCACGAGCGTGGCCTGACTTGAAAGAACTAGTGGCGACGATCGAGTGGGAGAGTGGCAAATCGGGGAGAATCGAGCTGGGGGAGATCACCTATGAGCTGAACGATATATTTCATAGGAAACCATGGAGGAAGTGAGTTGCTATTTCCCTTTCTGCTGCTCAGTCCAAGGCTGAACACGGTTCTACTCTAATGAAGAGCTCGCACAATGGATACTCCCTACGGCGTATGCAAGTGGACAAGCAAATGCGAGGTGCGGCATCATATGCTACTACTCTTTTATTCTTACTCTTTGTCTTATATTTGCCTGCATTCTTGGCAATAGCTGCATGACGGCTCTGGCCGTTTGCTTGTGACCTACAACTCGAATCAACAATTCTATTGGCGGAAAGACGACTCTTCGCTCAGCGTAGCAAGCGACGCGCTACCGTATCTGGACAAGATCATACTTGGCTGGATGGTCATGATGCGCGATAACGAGCACAGGCACAAAACAGCAGCCGACGCTGGGCGCCCATATCGGGAATGAGAAGTCCCCAGTACCTAATGCTTGTCTGAGTCTCACCCCGTTCATTCTTATACCGCGCACTCATTATTTCTTGGCCCAGTCTTCCTCTTCAGTCCTCTTTTCGGCTCCACTGTAATGTTGTACAACACATACCTGACTTCATCAATGAATCAATGCTTCCCAACGACAACCGAACACTCTGACATGACTATCAAGATTATCAATCTGCCCGGTACCACGTGCTGCAGTCTCGGTCTACCCACACTGGGCCCACTCCATCATCACCGTTCAGTGCCACTGTCCGAAGAACCTCCTGATCTTCGGGTTCTTCTTGGCTCATCGCGCTCGCTCGCTTTAGAGCCCCAAGGTCATGATCTGCAGCGTCGGGCTATCTATAGCGCACGAATGAGGAATGTGGGGTATCTTCAGTCCAACCTCTCAACTCGGCGGCCTCGATAAGCTGGGCCCATCTTAGAACCCCGGAACTCCAACTCTCTAGAATGACATTGTGCTGAACGCTGATCATTGAAATTAGGGTAACTATGGACGTAATAAGGTTCCTATGGCTCTAGAATCTGCAACAAATCTCAGCACTCACTGACCGTTCCGGTTCATAGTTGGGTTCTTGACAACTAATACCATAGCTCTCGGCACAATACGTCCCTTCTGACCTCAAGCGCTCAAGAGGTTCTAGAGAATGTTTCCACATCGAGAACAAGCCGGTAGCAATACGCTCGACCCTCTCTCAGAGCACCATAAAAGCTCATTCTCTCCTACTCTCACTGGGTTTCTTCGCTCCCCCTTCTCTTTAGCCCCCCAACTGCTTCTAAACACCCCTCAAACATGGCTTCGACAGACAAAGTGTACCCTGCTGAGATCTCTATCGGAGACTACCTCCTAGAACGTCTTTCTCAGCTCGGAGTGACATCGCTGTTTGGCGTCCCTGGCGACTACAACTTGGTGCGCACATATATTCACAAGGCACCTTCGTCACTTGCTTATTGGGCCTTGCGGCATGGTTTTAGACATTCCTTGATCTTGTTGAAGCTCATCCGTCCGTTCAGTGGATTGGAAACGCTAATGAGCTCAACGCAGTAAGCTCCTTTCTCACCCCACTGCACTATCTATCTCACTAGCTCACTTGCTGCTCCTTTCATAGGCGTATGCTATGGATGGGAATGCACGCGTGAAACGCAGCCTAGCTGCAATGGTCACTACGTTCGGTGTCGGTGAGCTAAGCGCCGCCAATGGAGTCGGTCAGTCTACCTTTTCAGCTTCTAGACATATAATATCAACTGAATCGAATGCTCAATTGGGCCACAAATGTAACGATGTAGCCGGATGCTACTCGGAAAGGATTCCTGCACTTCATATCGTCGGCGTTCCAAGTACCAATCTCCAAGAAGGCCATGCACTCCTTCAGTAAGTTCTCCACGCCTTCCAACACCTTCTTATGCTAATGGATGTTGAATTCGTTTCAGTCATACGTTGGGAGATGGAAGTGAGCATTCATCCCTTCTGGTTTTCGCAGTAGCTGACTAACTATTCTCTGTTTGGTAGATTTCCATGCGTTTGAGCAGATCGCGGGACATATCACCTGCAAAACTACTTTCCTCACAGGGGCCGACAAAGCTGGGAAGCTCATTGACGAAACGCTCATTGCAGCGTTGACCGAGGTCAGCTATCTGCATCAGTTTATGCGATCCTTCACTAATGTCCTCCCTCTCTCAGAGCCGCCCTGCATATCTCGCTCGTATGTCTTATCGATGAGACTAAACATTTTATCTTATCTAACCATATTATTTTCCCACAGTTCCAATGAATCTTGTGAAGTCTGACATCCCATCCGAGGAACTCTCGAAACCGCTCCCGCCTAGCGCGTCATCGCCCCATCCAGCTCTTCTCTCGAACTCATCACTTCCCCCTCCGAAGAATCCCGATGCGCTCTCCGCCGCCACCGAAGCGATCAAGCAGCTCTACGCAGCTGCCAAGAATCCCGTTGTGCTTATCGATGTCCTTGCCGAGCGACAGGGTGTCGAGGATCTGGCGATCGAGCTTGTAGAGGCTACAGGTATGCTGATGTTCACCAGCCCGATGGCAAAAGGCTGTGTGGACGAGAGACATCCCCAGTTCGCTGGAGTAAGTGTTGACTCAGTGGCAAGGATGATTATTTAGGAGTCTAACTGATTTCACCTGGCATAGATCTACATGGGCAACATCACGTTGCCTTCTGTACAATCATTGATTGATTCCGCGGATCTGATTATTGACGTCGGCCCTGCCAAGGTGAGCCTCATCTTAATCGAGTACAGCAAGTGTCTCTGACCCACCCAATCTCACCCAGACCGACTTCAACACAGGAAACTTCTCCTACAGCTTGAAGAACTCGCAAACTGTCGAGCTTTATATATCTCACGTCACCGTAGGATGTGCCCGTATGTCCACCAGCCTTTCACGTCGGTCGTCTTTACGCTGACAACCGGTCAAACCTCAGAATATCCTGACGTAGCTCTCCGTTCGATCCTCACGGCGCTTAAGGAGTCCCTCCCCGCACTCGCCAAGAAAATACCCTCCAAAGTGGCTAACACCACTATCATCGAAGTTGCCGAGCCAGTGGACCCAAAGGAGGCAATCATGCACGCGTATTTGTGGCCCCGCCTATCAAGCTTCTTCAAGGAAGGCGACGTCATCATTGCTGAGACAGGGACATCCGAGTTTGGGATGTTAGATACGATAGTACCCAAGGGTGTGTCGTTGTTGATTCAGGGTACGTTCCATTTACGTGTTACTCTTCCAGGCATGATGCCAGCCTATGCGATTATTTGCAGCGCTTTGGGGCTCGATCGGATGGAGTGTACCGGCCACACTTGGAGCAGCACTGGCCGCCAGAGAGCAAGGAAGGAGGACAATCCTGTTTGTTGGCGATGGAAGTTTGCAGTTGACTGTGCAAGAAGTGAGTGGGTCGCAGATCAGCGAGCATCGCGCGCACAAATTTCAACGCTAATCATCGTGGAAAGATTGGGACCATGATCAACCACGGACTAAAGCCCATCATCTTCGTGTTAAACAAGTCAGTATCATTGAACAGGCCGGCTCGCTCTATGGGCTGATCACTGTTTACTTTCCTCCCACTTCCGCTACGGCTACCTCGTATCTATCACATGCCCTTGCTATGAAATTGCATCTCTCAGCGACGGCTACGAAATCGAACGCCAAATTAACGGCCCTCGTGCTCAGTATAACCAAGTGGCTCGCTGGAACCATCAAGCTCTCTTGCCCCTTTTCTCGCCATCGCCAGACGCAAACACTTTCCCTGCCAACGCGTTCCCTGTGGACGTCGATGCGTTGCGCACCCACAAGAGCTATCGCGTCAGCTCACAAGAAGAGATCGACCAGCTATTGAACGATGCGCAGTTTGCTAATGCGGAGTGCATTCAGTTGGTGGAGGTTGTGATCCCTAGGGTGAGGAGCAGATGAGTTAATACTTCAAGTGTGATGACGTTTGCTAATCTATGCGGCACATTATAGGATGATGCTCCTCGAGCGTTGAAGATGTCCACCACCAATGACCACTAAGACAATTTTCAGATCTCTTGGTCCTACTAGTCAGGGACAGCACCTGTCGCTGCAACGACCGGCTTGATCCAGGCACAAACTGCCAATATGTGTTTGCCTGATCACTCTCAGAATAGACCCTGTTCACTGATGCTAGTTATTTCATGCGAGAGCTACGCCTATACTTCCCCAGCCCCCTAACACAATTACATCATTTCTGACAATTCCTTCATTGCCTCCTCGAAATCCGTCCTTTGGCTACCCCTCTCCGCGATGTCCATGAGGTCGATCAATGCCTCTTTGAGCGCTTTCTTGAGTGGTGGCTCGTCTCTACTGCTTGAGGCCCGCGGTAAATCCTCTGGCATTGCCCATGCCAAACGAGTCAGAAGCACGTACTGCTGGGCAGCATCGAGAGCCCTGACGGGATCAGCCTCAGAATACACGAAGGCTTCTTGGCGATTTCCTTCTGCCAGCTCCAGAATACGATTTACCGTTGCGCCTTCAAAAATACTTTTCATTAGGTCGAGCTGGGAGCGTAACGCAACTTTTGCCGCGTCATGATCTTTGAGCAGAACGTGAAGTCTGGCTTGACGAGCGATGGCTCGAGAATATAAATGCCCTACATTCGCTTCTTGGTCGAACAATGCTTCGTACCAATCAAGGGACTCCGTGTTGGCAATAAGCGCTCGCTCGAATAATCCACCATCTTGAAGATATCCCGACATCGTCGACAAGCACAGCGCGAGCTCAGAGAAGGATTCAATTGAAGGCTCAGCTAGCTCGCGGAGCATAATGATGGCATCCCCTAACCTTTCGGCAGCCGCTTCGTGTCTTCCAGCGTTGTGGAGAGCTCGCGCGTGCCACCAAATGGCGGCAACTTGAAGGTCGAGTCGATGCGCAAGGTGGCTCACACAATGATCGGCAACAGATTCGGTAGTATTCAGAACAAGTTGTTGGGGACTACCCTCTACCTCAGAAATTATTCTCAACAAAATGGGACCCAATCGTTGTTCATCCTCATTCTGGTTTCCGTATGTTTCAGATTGTCGCCCTACCTCTGCAGCTTCTAAAGTCAGACGAAGCCCCTCTTCAGAGTCCCCAGTATCAAACGCTATTTCGGAGCACCTCACTAGCGCCTGGTGTAGCGTTTGGGAAATGGAGGATGATTGGCTTTGGACGTTAAGGTCACGGAGAATAGATAGATAGCTAACAGCCTCATTCATGAGAGGTCTTGCTTCGTCAAGGCGATTGTAATAGTGAAGGGGCCCAGCACCCTCTCTCAGACATGATATAAGTTTCAGCAACTGATTTTCATCCAGACTCGAGTTTTTCCAATGACGCCTAAAATTGAGTCCGTCGAAAAATGCGACGATTGCTTCGTCCGGATCCCCAAGGTGCTCGAGCAAGGCCGCGCGGAGTGTATACGCTTCACATATGCCTTCCATGACCGCAATAGGATCTCTTGCGTGCTCATTCATCGCAAGGTATGCGTTGATTGATTCATTGATGTGCGCAAGAGCGTCCGAGTGTTCACCAGTCCCAATGAGAGAGGTAGACAAAACCCTAAGTAGGCCCCCACGGGTCTCCATGAGATCCTGAGGGTCTATCTCGCGTTGTATAGATATGGCTTCCACAAGATCTTTATTCCCAGATTTGAGATCCTCAGAGAAAAAGAAGGCGGAACTACGCATCCATAACGAATAAACAAGCGCGAACCGACACTCAATACCACCCCCTCTGAAAAAGCGAACCACTTCATCAAAAGCGCTTATGGCAACCGCATATTCTCTAGCAGTTATCGCGCATCGGCCTAGAGAAAAGATTGCACCGATAACACTATCGCCGAGGTCTTCGGGGTCAGGGAGATCGCGTCGTATTGACACGATTTCACTGAAGACCATAAGGGCATCCCTATATCGGCCGGAGTCTTTTTGTGCTTCGGCCAGTATGCGAAGGATGTCAGCTCGATTCGAGAGTGTATCAGTCCAACCATAACGATCAAGATCATCCAATAATTTGAGGGCTTTCTGCAGCGCATTCACTGCCTCATCTAGCTGCCCATTCGTATAATGATCGAAGCCTAATCGGGTAAGTATGATCACAGATGGCATTGCGTGAGATTTCTCATGGTTCAAAGCCTCGTGGAAAACAGGTGTGGCTTCGTCATGGCGCCCAGAAAGGCGCAAAGCCTCGCCCCATACTTTGAAAGACAAAAATAGCATGTTGTCTTTACGTGGAGACCTCTCAGGAGATTTCTTCAAGAGTGCTATCGCCTGTTTAGCATCATGAATTGCTTGATCAAAGTCTTCTTGCAATGCTGCTGCGTGGGATTGTAGCACGAGCACCTGCGCAGTGTGAACTGTTTGGTCGTTCGGATGGAGGGAAGTTGTTGGGAAATTATCAAGATGCTTCTCTAGCATTGCTCGAGAGGGCAGAAGCGAGGTAGCCTTACTTTGCGCCATGTACAACAAGAGTTGGTTATCTTGTTCAAGAGCGTGAGCTCGCTGATCGAGAAGTTTTGATCCTCCAAAGCGCTCCTTCTGAAGCTTTGCAAGGATCAACGCTGGGGGGCTCTCTATTCCCTTCCAACTTACAGTATACGGGACGGGTGCAGCATCACACCACTGCAGGGTACTCAGGAAACTTTGCCGTGCGTACCACCTGCAGTTGCTAGTGAAGAGCTCGTACTTCTCATTTGAAGCGCCAGTTGCAAAGGTTTGGTGAGCTATGGCTTTGAGGAAGAAGGGAGTAGGAGTGGGAGCTGGAAGAAGAATTTTTGCAAGCTCAGTGGCGTTATTTGCCAGCGTTGATTTGGACTCAGAGAATGATATAGTTTCTCGAGCGTCGACACCTCCGGTTAGAGGACCGAAAGATTCTGCACGGAGCAATGTGCCCATACGATCATGTGGCATCTGCGCGGAACGCTCTAGTCGGATCCAGCTTGCCGGCGACTGAGCATCGGAGTCATTGCCAAATCCGAAAACAATGAATTCGTGATGGAAGGGAGCTTATTTACTGCGGAAGAGAGATACCTCCTGGAGGCGCCCAATTGACCTCTCGCTGGATGACGAAAGCTCGTCCCGCGTCCATGATATGAAATCATGTGTCCGACAAGAGGGAGGACGGTTTTGTATGCATTTAATCATAGCGGGGGGAAGGAGACCGAGGAGGGTGCTTGGCACTTCCTATGAACCATAACATAATATCAAGAAGGAAGTTGCTATCATGGTAGATACCGACCTACTGATGGCGATTTACCCCAACCATCTACAAAACGATCTTGGTCGTCTAAAACCCCATATTTCTGGAAATTCCACTATGCTACACATGAGTAAGAAAGCAGAGCCTAATACGAAGCAGATAACTTACGACAGTATTTGTTCGCCAATCGGAGAGCGGCTGCGGATCCCAATCGCTCAATGAATGGCTTAGCTGGTCACTGCTTGCAACAAACTCTCTCAAAGATAGAAGACGTCTATCGAGCGGAGATGTCAGAGAATAACGAGAAATTGTAGGTGAAACTCACTTATAGCCCTGCTTCAGAAACCAAAAAAAGGGTGATTTCCTTTGGTGAGCCTGAAAGGTTTCACATCGCGAGTGTAATTCAACACAGTAGTCGACAATATAGAAACAATCTTTCAAAAGGGATTCCCACTTTTCAACGAGAGCCACTGAATTGGTGGGGGTGCGCGCCACCGAAGCCGCGACAGTTGTTGATCGTGTAAATGGAAGGGATCGCGGGCGTCGGCGTGCTGGCTGCGACGAGTCACGCCCGACACCGCCTGCATCTGGGGTAGCAATGAAGATAATTTTGGCCACTTCCAGTCCTAGCGCAGTGTCGAGGGCTACAATGACTTTCGTCATGTCTACCGCTAGTGCTTCGATGAGAGATTGCGATGCAAAGGGGTCCTCCGCGACAGGGTCTGGAGCAGAGGTGGGTTCATCCTCGAGGCCCAGGCCCCGCACGGACTCAGCAATAAAGTCAAGTTCCTCTATCTCCCCACCAGCGAATGTTGTCATCGTCTTTGTCCAGATGCAAGTGTGATAGAGGTTAGACAGAGATCCCTGCTGGTGGAAGAACAGTTCTGTTCGTCCATGGGGGTCTGAGACTGCGCGTCTGTCCAAGAGTGCACTGCTTCCAAGAAAGTTGGTGAAATTCTTGTCTCACAATTGGAAATCGGGCAATGACCAAGATATCAATGGCAGTATGGATACTGCCATTGGTTGGTGGCAGATCTCCGAGGTAAAGCTGATAGAGGAGCTCTCTATCAGGAATCCAGAAGCTCGCGTTTTACACCCTGCCATCCATTTACTTGGCATCACTCTTGATAGTGGCAAGTTGACGCTGTCTCCTGCCTCAATTGGGTGGTGTGACTTGTGGTCATCGACGAGGCACTAAATCGAATCTGCTTCTCACGGTTGCAAGAAATCGCTGCAAATTCCCAAAACCTTTCAGGCTCTTCGGAAACGGACGAAATCATCTGCTAAGAAACCTTTTCGATGGTGCCCTGGTTTATTGATAACTCTCGACCTGCTCCGTTTGATCTCGTCGATGCTGGTCTGGGCCCCGCTGACTGCATTGACATAACTGAGCAGGATCGAAGCTCGAGACCCGATCCCTTCCGGCCTTATCTTCTGGTTCCCTAGTCCCATACACCGCCCTACCCTCGAAAAAACCCCGCGCCTCGTCTGCTGATGTCCCAACCCCAGAAGTCGTATCCTGCTCAGATCTCCGTTGGAGACTACATCCTCGAACGTCTCTCCCAGCTTGGAGTGACGTCGTTATTCGGCGTCCCGGGCGATTTCAACTTGGTGAGTGCCTGACCTTTAGATCGTCCATCGAAAATAACGGGATAATTTGCTGCTCCACTCGCAGGCTTTCCTTGACCTTGTGGAAGCCCATCCGTCGATCAAATGGGTCGGGAATGCCAATGAGCTCAACGCTGTCAGTGATAGTGCTATTAATAAGTCTCACCACTAGCTGCCGATTGACATCCCACTCTTTTAGGCTTACGCTATGGATGGCAATGCGCGCGTGAAGCGTAGCCTTGCTGCAATGGTCACCACATTCGGTGTTGGTGAACTGAGTGCGCTAAATGGAGTCGGTGAGTCCCTTGCACATTGAAACGAGTATCACACCGCCATCTGACACCTCTTTGGATGATTACATAGCTGGATGCTACTCAGAGAGAATTCCTGCTCTTCACCTTGTTGGTGTCCCCAGCATTAGCCTCCAGGAAGGGCACGCTCTGCTTCAGTAAGTTCTCGACCAGAAAGTTTGACATTACAATGAGATATTAATGCTTATATGTTTCTACAGCCATACATTAGGCGACGGAAGTGAGTATTCGATCGTTCTAAACCGGACTTGACATCCATGGCTGATGGAGTGTGCGACAGATTTCCATGCTTTCGAGCACATGTCTGGTCACATCACCTGCAAGTCGACGTTCCTTACGGAGGCTGAAAACGCTGGAAAGCTGATTGACGAGACGCTGATCGCCGCCTTGACCGAGGTGAGTACACGAATCTCATGGGCTTCTTTCATACTTCTCACTCCTCCCACAGTGCCGCCCTGTATACCTCACCCGTGAGTGCTGGCTGCTTTGAACAACTCCGCAAACATATATCATCCTCACGCTGCGAATCCTTGGTAGTGCCAACGAACCTGGTCCACCCTCTGATCTCCTCCGCACCGCTCTTGACGCCGCTCCCACCAAGTTCGTCTTCACCTCACCCAGCACTTCTCTCAAGTGCACCTCTCCCTGCTCCGAAAGATCCTGAGGCTCTCGCCGCTGCTGTCGAAGCGATCACTCAGCTCTATGCATCCGCAAAGAACCCCGTGGTGCTCATTGACGCGATCGCCGAGCGGTTGGGAGTGGAAGACTTGGTGATGGAGCTGGTTGAAGCCACTGGTATGATGGTGTTCACTAGTCCCATGGGGAAAGGGACTGTGGACGAAAGGCATCCACAATTCGCTGGGGTGAGTTGAGAGGTCGATTGGTGATGATGTCGTGCTAATCAGCCTGGTATTATTTCTGTAGATCTATATTGGAAGCATCACTGTGCCTTCTGTCCAGGCGTTGATGGATACTGCTGATCTTGTCATTGACGTCGGACCCCTCAAGGTATGTTGGCTGCTCCCATCCAGGGATTCGAGTCACTCATGACCTACCCACGCCAGAGCGACTTCAACACTGGTAGCTTCTCTTACAGCCTCAAGAGCTCGCAGACCGTTGAACTTCATATCTCGCACGTCACTGCCGGATACGCTCGTAAGTGTCCTTTCCCTCCATTACGTTTTCGCCGTGTCACCTATGCTAATAATATAACAATGCGACCTGCCAGACTACCCTGACGTCGGCCTCCGCTCAATCCTCACAGCGCTCAAAGACACACTATCTGCGCTCCCCAAGAAGCTTCACTCCCAAGCGACCGCCGCCTCCCTCACCCACGCCACCGAAGATCGACGCCTCGCCAACGTCGTCCCAGCTGAGAAAGAACCGCAAAACCCGATCTCGGAGGAAATCACCGCTGAGGATGCCAAAAAGCGTGAGACAGAGAAAGAGGCGATCACCCATGCGTACTTGTGGCCACGCCTCTCGAGTTTCTTCAAGGAGGGTGATGTCATCGTCGGCGAGACGGGCACGTCAGAGTTTGGCATCCTCGACACGACGCTTCCAAAGGGCGTTTCGTTGCTGCTCCAGGGTGCGGCGTCTTTGCTTCCGCAATAGCGAGTTTACTGGATCTGACTCTTCCTTTTCTATGGGGCCTGCGGTTAGTTCTGTGGGGTTCGATTGGATGGAGTGTCCCAGCCACGCTCGGTGCGGCGTTCGCTGCCAGAGAACAAGGCAGGAGGACCATCTTGTTTGTAGGCGATGGTAGCTTGCAGTTGACTGTTCAGGAGGTCTGTCTTCACCTCCACATATACTCGTTCATTTCTCACTCATCGTTCTACTGCGACAAATATTCCACAGATTGGGACCATGATCAATCATGGGCTGAAGCCTATTCTCTTCGTGTTGAATAAGTGAGTCGTGACTTTCCCTTTCCCTCTTCAAGCCAGATCTAACGAATATACACTCTGCTCGTGCGTGTTGCACGGCTTCCATTTATCCTTCAGTGATGGCTACGAAATTGAACGCCAGATCAACGGCCCTCGTGCTCAGTACAACCAGATCGCTCGCTGGAACCACCAAGCCATCTTGTCCCTCTTCTCGCCCGCACCAGATGCCAACACTTATCCATCGAATGCCTTGCCAGTGGACGTCGCTGCGTTGCGCACTCACAAGAGCTATCGTGTTAGTTCTCAAAGTGAGCTTGATCAGCTCTTGAATGACGAGCAGTTTGGGAAGGCGGAGTGCATCCAGTTGGTCGAACTCGTCATGCCTAGGGTGAGCCTTTAGGTTCTCAGTCATTGTATTAGGAAGTGTTCCAATGATCCTTTGGACCAATATAGGATGATGCGCCCCGCGCTTTGCTTACACAGGCAAAACTCTCCGCGAAAGCCAACCAAGGCTAGCTATCACATCTCTCAGGAGTAGATTCCGAAATATATAGACGAACCCCCCTCCCTCAATTTGATAATCCCTTCGAGTTCCTTGTAGTCTTGTACCAGTAGAAATACGAACGTGGTCGAAAATTGATTGAGAATTGCATGGTGTCTCTGATCAAATGAGCCAGTTGAAGTACACTACGAGGGCGACGTATATGCGCGAGCAGTCATATTCACAGGAAGTGATAAATGCAAACACGTCGGCAGGAACAAACGAAATCATGCATTGAGTCAGAGGGAATAACACTTGAGACCAATAACTATCCTGCACAGCGTATATTTGCGCTAACGTCCTGGATCCTTCTGGATAGCGCTGGCATCTGTGTTTGAGCTAACGTACAACAACACATCATCAATGGCTATTGGCAAACGCGGGAAGAGTAGTATGTACCGAGAACGAAGCGAGATACTCACCCGAAGTTCAGGAAGTTTGTCCAGTCAAACCCAGTAGGCTCCCTACCTGTGCCGCCCAAGAACGCTTGTGCCTCTGCAGCAAACCCCAACGAGCCCCCAAATCCATGATAGCCTAGATAGAGGTCCTCATATGTACCTGGAGCGGCGACATAAAAAGGTGTGCTATTAGGGATTGCACTGGGAGAGGTTGTATTAGGATGCGGCCCGACTCCCAGAAACTGGCCCCAATTCAGGGACTCAGTGGGATTTGCGTCTGGTTCGGTAACAGAAGCGGAGCCCCCAGTGGATATGGTGGGCGGCTGACCTGGAGGCTCTGACCCTCTTGGACCAGGCTGATGACCAAATGGAGTGTCAGGCGCCATGAAAGAAGCCTTGAAGCCTGCAGCTACGCCCTCTAAAGGAAGAGTAGCAACATATGAGTGTAGGAATTGCGTGGTAGGCGACATGGGAGCTGATCCGCCAACTAGACTCGAGTGATCAGAGTTAGAGGGTTGCCCAAGCGGCCCTGGGATATGAGTGCCTGGATCGGTCAGGATAGATGAAGGGTGCAAAGGGATAGGCGGAATAGGGTCAGGAGGGCGCGGCATGATAGCTAGGGTGTTAGCACCCGGATGCGGAAAGTCAGAATATGGACTTTGTCCCGCGTAAGGTTGCCTATCGCCAGAGCCGGTTGCATCAAGAGGCCTGTCCTGGATTTCGTCGTAGCTCCGTTTCGTAGTTGTTGAAGCCTCGCCAAGATCGAGATCCCCGCAGTTCGCTAGATCCTCCAAGATATCCACCAGCAGCTTGGCGCATTGCCAGCTAGGGCAATGTCAGTGACACGTAGAATAGATAGTTGTGAATGGGGCGCACTCTAGTTGACAATCTTTCAAGAACGATATGCATTGGTTGACATCCCGCATGACCCCTTGAGCATCAACCGAAGAGCCTGTTTTATTCGAGCTCCAGAGTGCCATGAGCAGGACAATCCCACTATTGATGGCCCCTGCAAGCACGCCAGCAGGGGCACGCTTCCCCCGGACCTGAAGAGCCTCCAACACATGGCTACATGATCGGGCAGCATTTGTGCAGATTGACATTGATGGGAAGGAGAGAGCACTTGGTTCCTTTGACGAATGAATGAAGGGACGATGGATAAAAATCTGCCAGGTGTGATATGCAGCGTATAGGATTGCGGATTGCACAAAGTGTTCGTCGTTTTGCAGGTTTGGGTCCCACTTGACTATACTCCCGAATGATTAGCTGGTTTTCTTTGGTGGGACGTTTTGGGAATGTAGCAGATGGGGCAGCACTAACGATGTTCAGGAATAGCATCAACCCATTTATTCATCCTCGAATCTAGAGCAAGGAGTGAGACGGCCTATTAACACGAACCAAATATATCTCACCTAGCTCAGAAACAATAAATTGATTCCATTTCTCTCCTCCCAGTCCAAGAAGTGCTCTAGACTTATTTGTTGAGTAGATTGTCCTCAGTGTCAAGGCCATAATATCGCTGAGCTTGAGAGAAGCCACGAAACACGACATATTTGATGGCATTCCAGTGGGTTGACGAGGAGTGGACGTCATATAACCCTCTGGATCCGGAAGGCCCCAGTATTCGTCATCCACTTCGACTAACGAGACAATGGTGAGAAGAAGTTCGCATAGAGCTCGTCAAGAAGGCACACCTGGCAAGTCAAGGTCAAAACTATATATATATATATATCGCAATTAGTGTATTGTGGGTCGAGTGAATGAAACAGAACCCTCACTCCTCATCTTGACATGCGAGGGGTCGACCAAGCAATGCGCTCAGCTGGCGATCCATGAAAATGAGACACCTATCTGGAGCGTCATTCCTGCTCACCATAGCATGTGAGGGGGGAATTTACCAGAATGCTCGTTTCTGCTGTTCATCATGAAGAGAGATAATTCCTTTACTAGGTCTCCTTCGGTGCATGCCGGTATCCTGTGCAGCGCGAATTCCATTCCCAAGGACAGCCCAGGCCGAATTATGCGCATATGTTGTTTGGAGAAAATAAGACAACATCTATAGAAGAATGAGAGGTTATAGTGACGCACACACCAAATGTGGTGACCAAGAAGAATGGAGACTTACTACATAGCACTGTATGTCATGGAGCGTCGCCGGGACATGAGCGAGCCGCTGCAGGTCACGAGCTTGAGTAAAGAAGATCCACCCAGCACTCTGCCGCCCAATCCCTTTCAGGAAGACTCTGGGATCATCGCAGTATCGAGATGCAATCGCGCAAGCCAGAAGAACCGACCTCCCAAATGATCTGTCCTTGAGATGGAGTCCAGCATTGTACTGCGCCTCAAATGTAGGACGATGGATCACGGGGAGGAATGTAGTAAAATGACGGAAGAATAAATCAAAGAGAATGCGGATAAGGTCCTCGGGAGGAAATGTAAATATGTTGGGAATAGGTGTTGCCATTAGTCGTTGCTCCCACTGAAAGGTTAGCGCATATAAAGATCGAATGTCGTGAAATTAGTGATGCAGAAACTTGAATAGCATAGCTTACTTCATGTGCGTATTTGAAATCTGACGCTTCTCGATCACGAGCTGGTTGGATGCCCTGTTCTCTCTTCAGCTGGGTTGCTTCTTGTACCAACCTGAAACCTTCATTTGGTGGTCAATCAAAATCAAAAATATAGCCCCACGAACCACAAACCGCTAGATTTGCCGTGAAATAGCCTCCTGCTCTCATGGACTTCGATGTTGAATTTGAGAAGTGCTTGGGAGATATTTGAAGGTAACAAGTCATCGTCATAATCACTTTCACTCAAGCTATTATCAAATTCAGTTTCTTCGTCGGGGGTACAGCAAGCTATGAAGTGGCTCTGTGCAGGGAGTGAGAGGTGGATGGTGGCTGTCGACCCGGGGTCAGGTGAGTGTGACAACTTGGATTGTTTTGGTGAGGGTCCGAATGTCGGGGGAGTTAAACCTAATTCCGAAGCGTGCTGAACCAGGTCTGCCTCAATGTCGCTCCGGAGGGCCAGCTAGGTAAGATCAGATATGAATGAAATGAGGGGTTCGCAGAGAGTTTCAAGACATACTCTACGCAAGAGCTCCTCCATATTTTCAAGCTTCTGTTCTAATTCGCTAACGTATGATTTGGATGGGCCACGTTTTGTTGTTTCATTGAAGAATGTGCACTTTGAGCCCGCGCTAGCACAGTTGCTGCAATTGCTGCCGCTAGCGAGAGCTTGAGCGGCGTCACACCGAATCTAGCTATCAAGTATAAGGAACATGTCGATCATGAGTGCCAAGACGGCACCTTTTTTCGGCGACAACTATCACAAGCCCTTTGGACTCGTCGCCTCTTGCTCTTCGCTGAATCGGTGCCGGCGCCGGTACGATCAGCTTCAAAGGCCGCAGAAGGTTTTGAATGGCCAACACCGTCCATGGTCTTGTCTAATATTCCGAGGAGTGGGTGATCTACAATATTGGGTGAGTCAAGACACCTTACGCAGCGACAAGGGATCGGCACCGAAGATACACAGAGACAAACAGTTGCGCATCGGAAGACTTCCATATTCACGAACGAAACCATAAATATAATGAATACATGCAAAACTAGGCAAAATATACGGCGACGCTAATGTGCTCGCTTCAGTCTTGTCGGTTTTCTATCCTGATTGAGGAGAAGGGGTGCATTTGCTATTCTTTCTCCGTACTTCTTTTTGACTAATTGGGTCTTCCCACACTGGGCCTGCGGCCAGTAGTCCATCCGTAAGCCTCTAGAGGAGTAGCGCAACGGCAAGGGAGACGTCTACTTACTCCACGTCTAGAAGGCACTCCCAGTCAAGCGCATCAGCATTCCATCCCCCACCGCCACCTGGGAGGGTCTGTTCCTCTGTAGCGAGGTCAACAGAAGTTCCGAATTCTTGAGTGGAAGCTGATGAGTTAACAAGGCCGAATGCGGATGGACTAGTATTGGGATAAGTTGTATGGTTGAGTCCACTGGCGTCAACATCGTTGTTGCTTGTTCTGGCACCCCACTCCAATGTTCCTGCCGGGTTTGCGTTCACGTTTGTATATGTTGACAGCAAAGAGCCCGAGCTGGGGGATTGTAGTAGTGGACTGCTTGAAAAACTTGTTTCGATTGCGCTGCTGGGGAGCGGATCAAAAGCTCCAAAGTATGCGTTCAAGCCAGGCCCGAAAGCTTCCAAAGGGAGCACTCCCAAATAAGACCTGAGGATCTCGGTAGCTGGTGAAATCGGGCGTCGCTCGGCAAAGCTTCTGGCTGGATATACCGAGGATGGAGGAACGTCACTAGCTCATCAAAAGCGACGCGCAATATAAGAAAATATAAAGAAATATAGGGGTTTGACTACTAACAGTTGTTCGCTGCTTTCCGTCAAGTCCCCAGAACTGAAAGTCACTTCATTCTTCGCTAGGAGTGGATCAACTAGAGGCACAGTCGCAAAACTATCCTGAAACTGAGAATGGCTGCGCTTGAGGTTTGGCATCTGTTTCGGCGGATTGCTCATGTCGAGCTCACCGCCACTTGCAAGATCTTCTAATATCACAAGTAAAAGCTTTGCAGTGTGCCATCTAAACAGACGATAGTAAGCAGACATCGGCTATATGGGGATTGAAATGAATGCTTACTCCTCTTGGTAGGCTTTTAGGAAATCAACGCAATGGTTGACGTCCTGCATATTTATTCCACTGTTGACGGATACCCCTTCCCGCTTAGCCTTCCAGAGAGCCATGAGCAGTACCGTGCCACTGTTGATGGCCGCACTAAGCAAGGGCGAGGGCGCCCGTATGCCACGTTTTTGGAGAGCCTCCAGCACGCGGCTACATGACCTTGCAGCACTAGTGCTGGCCAAAACCGGGTCGAAGGAAATTGGACTGGGCACCTTTGTAGGATGGACGAAGGGGCGATGGATGATGGACCGCCATGTGTAGTACGAGGCGTAGAGGGTCGCTGACTGGACAAAATGTATTTCATTCTCCCGGTTCGGGTCCCACTTTACTGGATAACAAATGATCAGCTTCCAAAATAGGGTCAAATTCCTGGACGGTTCTACTGACGATGTTCCGGGATATTGTCAATCCAGTCTTTCAACCTCGAATCTAGAGTAATGTCTAAGGATAAGAATAAGCCAAAGGCGAACGAGAGAGATGACGAACCGAGGTCTGATATAATGGCCTGGTACCATTGTTCATCTTTGGGATCAAAGGAGGCCGTTGACTTGTTCACAGAGAAGAGCTTCCTCATTGCGGAGGCGACGATAGGATTGAGCCTCACAGCCGCGCCAAAGAATGAAACTCTAGATGGGACACCATTGGGTTGACAAGGAGCGGGACCCGGGGAACCGTCTGAAGTCATTGAACTCCAGTATTCATCGTCTATTTCAACTATGCACGAGTTTGGTGGTGACAAGCAGGAATGATTATTCCCAAATACATACCTGGAAGGTCGAGATCGATGCTATGTGGTGGAGTGAGTGAATTGTTGGTCGACACAAGTGAGAGTCGCTCACTCCTCGTCTTGACATGCTAGCGAACGACCGAGCACCACGCCCATATATCGATCCATAACAATGAGACACCTACCAGATCATATCAATGAGTACCGAATACAGTCGTGGGGGGAGCACAGAACTGACCAGAACGATCGCTTTTGAAACTCGTCATCCAGAGTTATCGGTCCCTTGCTAGGTTTTTTCAGATTCATTCCAACATCTTGAGCAGCACGGATACCATTCCCAATCACAGTCCAAGCTGAATTCCGCGCAAAAGTTGTTTCAAGAAAATACGCCAGCATCTAGGGATAGTTTTGAGGATAATACTATATTCATACGCCTCATTGCGGGGGCAACGAACTTACCACGTAGCACTGTATGTCATGCAGTGTCGCTGGAACATGGGGTGCTCGTTTCAAATCACCAACCTGAGTAAAATACGGCCAGCCAGCACTTTGACGTCCGATGTCTTGTAGGCACACCCTGGGATCGTCACAGTATCGTGAGGCGATCGCATAAACCAGCATAACACACTTGGCGAATGACAAATTGTTAAGATGGAGTCCAGATCCATACTGGGCCTCGAAGGTCGGTCGATGGATAATAGGAAAGAAAGGGGTGAAGTGTGTGAAAAATAGATCAAAAAGAACCCGAGCAAGTTCATCCGGGGGGAATGTGAATACTTCAGGCGAAGGAGTTTCCATCAGTTTCTGTTGCCACTACACGAAATAAACACATAGGGGGAGAGAAGGAAATAAGATAAGTGATAAAAAAACTGGATAGACGACAGAATGCTACCTCGGAAGGCACAACAGGGCCATCTTCTAAATCAGGAGATTGTTGGATGCCTTGTTTCCTCCTCAGAACCGCGGCTGCTCGCAAGAACTGTAGTCCTAAATCGCCCGGTTAGTTATGATCTGGATTTGTAGATTCTGAGTCACAAACCACTCGATCTGCCATGATACGAACCTCCGCATTCGTTCATGTTAAGTTCTTGAAGTGTCCTGGTAATCCGGAGAGGTAATTCATCCTCTTCTTCACTGCTATCACTTCTGGAATCAACGGCATATTCATTTCTAACATTGCTAGACGTTCCATTATTTCCCAGAGGTCTTGGAAATATAAGATCGCTGTTAGACGTCTGGCGAACGCTGGAGGAATGGGACGGATCCGAATGGCCTGGAACAGGATACAACGGTGATGACCCTGAAGGAAAGTTGGACAACTTTTGGGCCACTTCGGCCTCAATATCAAATCTTGTGGCGAGCTACAGGGACGAGGTCAACGGAAGGTGCTCTTTCGCTCAAGTAAACATCGAAGACATGCTTTCCGCAACAAGTCCTCTAAGTATTTGATCCTCCCTTCTAATGCTTTCACGTGCGCTCTAGATTGACCATGCATCGTGGATTCATTCGAGAAGGTGCAATCTGCGCCGGAAGAAGCACAGTTGCTACAGGTGTCTCCTTTGAGCAATGCTTCCGCAGCATCGCACCGAACCTGGTGTTGAGCATAAGGTGCAGGTTGACTGCCTATTCAAATTCATTATCACCTTTTTGCGACGACAATTATCACAAGCCCTCTGAATCCTTCTCTTCTTCGATCTCTTCGCGTCCTCTGTCGTATCAAGGAGTTGAACATTATTATGAAGCAACTGCCAAATCATGTTTGACAGACCGTCGCTATGTCTATCAAAGCTTGACATCTCATAGATAAGGACGCTTGCTCATCTAGACGCGGTTGAAAGAGAGAGGAGGTTATGGGATGCAAAAGAACAGTCCCGAGGTGCCGTGGTCACGTCCGCGTCACGTAACGAAACGGCGTGCCGAATTTGCACATCTAGATGATGTAAAATGCATCCCCTTGAATTCACAATTCTTACGACCCTCAATAGTTTCGTTACTACCAAGCGGTGAAGCTGAGAGCAGGTAAGAATATTCCTTAATATGATATATTACAAACTTATACGCATCCCCACCAATGCCACCAGTGAGTGGCGGACCCAGGTAAACAACAAACTGTTCCTGACGCTGCCCAAGTGGGATGCAGGCGTCGTCTAAATCTTTCTGATTGCAAAAGCCCTATAAATGCCCTGCATCTCCGCCTGATGTGCCGCCCTGCTCTATGTTGGGACTGAGACTGGTTGGATAAACCATGCGTGAGCTCATGTTGAGACAAGGGGCATGGCAAAATCGAAACTCATTGACAAGTGGCTAAATAAAACGCTTACCCTAAATGTAGAAAGCTCCTCCAGTCAAAGGTATCGGTACTCCAACTCCCACCACTACCTAAGAACGCCTGCGCCTCGACAGCAAAGCCAAGGGAGCCTCCAAACCCTTGGTAACCGACATATGGATCGACAAGCTCGAACGTGGACGGAACGCCATCTCCCAGATTTATGCCACCACCAAACCTATTGCTGGCCACCTCGCTCGCACTTGGCTGGGGTCCGATCCTGAGAAGATCCTCCCAATTCAACCCTCCAGTTGCGATTGGGTTTGGATTGATGAGAGGGACGGCAGCACTGTTTGTAGATGCAGCCATGGGGCCGTTTGGTACGCTTATCCCAACCGTGCTATAGCCGTTAGAAAGGGTGGGATCAAGTTCTGGTGTCTGTGTCAATCCAGCAGCAAAAGGGAGGGTTCCCAGGTATGACTGGAGGAATTGCGAGGTGGGCGACATAGGGGGGTACGCTGTCGGACCAGAGGGGGTGGGTTGAGTGAAGGAGATTGGCCCATTGGTATTGGATGAATGATGTAGGGGAGTGTTAGGAAGCCTTAGAAGCGAATCGGGAGCTCGTGTTGGCTGGTTATTTGAGCCGACATCCTGGAAGCTCGAGTCATCTCCCCTCGTAGAGTGAAGTCCCGAACTGGAGACTGTAAGAGACTCCTCCTGGAATTGCGAATGATTTCGCTTCAATGAAGGAGGGATGAGAGCATGCGAGTGGTCACCATCAACTTCGCAAGTAGCAAGGTCCTCTAGGATCTCAACCAAGAGCCTTGCCGTCTGCCAGCTGGAAATACACCATAGGTTAAGCCTCAAAGATTAGGCGAGCAAATGGTTACTCACTCTTCGTTGCATGCCTTTAAGAAGGATATACACTGATTCACATCTCTCATGGTCGCCTGGCAATCTATGGATACCCCCGTTTTACTGGCGCTCCAAAGTGCCATGAGCAGAACAATCCCACTATTGATCGCAGCGCCAAGGAGTGGCGCAGGGGTACGCATTTTCCGGTTTTGGACGGCTTCCAGGACGTGGCTGCATGACCGAGCCGCGTTGGTGCAAATGGACATGGATGGGAAGGAAAGGGTGCTTGGTCCCTTTATTGAATGAATGAAGGGACGGTGGATGAAAATTTGCCACATGTAGCAGGATGCGTAGAGCATCGACGATTGCATAAAGTGGACGTCATTTTGCCGATTCGCATCCCACTTTACTGTTTCGGTGATGTTCAGTTGATTTTTTTTCGGAAATTTTGCCATTTGGGAAGTAGCAAGAAGACTTACGATGTTCAGGAACGGAATCAAGCAGCTTGTTCATCCTAGAATCTACAGAATGAGGTTATGAGAACCATCCTTCAGCGACAAATGCACGACTAACCGAGCTCTGAGACAACGAGCTGATCCCATTTTTCTCCACCGAATCCAAGAAGTGCCTTGTTTTTGTTGAATGAGTAAATCGTCCTCAACATGAATCCTATGATCTGATTAAGCTTAACATAGGTGACGAAGAACGAAATCTTAGAAGGTAAGCCGTCGGGTTGAGTCGGGGTGGCGATCGATCCGTCTTGGTTTGGCAAAGGCCAGTATTCATCATCCACTTCCACTGAGGACGAGATGTCAGAGGCATCTAGCAAGTCGCAAACAACACGGCACACCTGGGAGATCAAGGTCGAAACTATACGATGTGGTCAATAACGTGAAGATGTATAGAGAAGGATCACCCACTCTTCATCATGATAAGCCATCGGTCGACCAAGTATTGCACTCATATATGCATCAATAGTGACAAGACACCTATAGCATCATTTAGTAATCGGCTCGCGAACAGCTCCCCCGAGTTATACAACTGACCAGAATGCCCGCTTCTGCTGCTCATCATACAGTGAAATCGGTCCCTTACCGGCTCTTCTCCGATGCATCCCAATGTCTTGAGCGGCGCGGATACCATTCCCGACAACCGTCCAAGCGGCATTGTGGGCACAAGTCGTCTGGAGGAAATACGCTAACATCTACGAGTGGGACAACTATGAGATGGTAACAAAGGCCATCATAGTGCAGGATAAGGATTCAAACATACCACATAACATTGTATATCATTCAGCGTTGCTGAGACATATGCTGGTCGTTTCAGGTCCCCGACTTGAATGAAGTAACGCCAGCCAGCACTCTGTCGTCCAATCTCTTCAAAGCATACACGAGGATCCTCGCAATATCGCGATGCGATCGCACATACTAATAGAACGGATTTGGCGAATGATGTGTTTTTGAGATGCAGGCCGGATCGGTACTGAGCTTCAAATGTGGGTTGATGGAGCACAGGAAGAAATGGCGTGAAGTGGAGGAAGAATAGATCGAAGAGCACACGGATGAGGTCGTCAGGGGGGAAAGTGAATTCGCTCGGTGGAGGAGCCTCCATGAGTCTTCGCTCCCACTAGGGCCAGGATCAATATGGGCAGAATGAACGGGCTGAGACTCATCATGGCCATACCTCAGAGGACATTTGGGGCTGTGGGGTTGGATTAGGTGAAGGTTGGATGCCTTGTTCCTTTTTCAGGAGCGTCGCTGCCCTTAGTAACCTAAAACCTGGCCTATCTAGTAAGCGATATTTCAATCCACGAGCTGAGATTCATTACACACCACTCGATTTGCCATGGAACAGCGTTGGGCTCTCGGTCATATTGAACTCTTGAAGCGTCTTAGTTATTCTCTCGGGCAATCCGTCGTCGTCGTCACTGCCACTGCTCTCGAACTCAACCTCATAGTCTCGGCCAAAGCATGAGGAGAGATCCTCACGGCCACGTGTCTTGAGAGGACCGAGGTCGATAGTGCCTGCCGATCGAAGAACGGTGGCCATAATTGGTCGTTCGGGAGGAGAATCAGACATGTGCTGAGCTAGCTCGGCCTCAATATCCACGCGAAGGGAGAGCTATACAATGGCCCGTCAATACAAAGCAATCGACGAACAAGACTCGAGACACACCTTCCGTAACAGCTCTTCCATGCTTTCCAGCTTCTGCTCCAATGCACTGACATACGCTTTTGATTGACCATGAGTGGTAGATTCGTTGAAGAAAGTGCACTTGGCCCCAGAAGCAACACAGTTGCGACACATCTCCCCAGGAGACAGAGCCTGCGCAGCATCACACTTTATCTGATAGCAAGCATAAGGGCCGAGCTATCTATTGATTCACTCCTCAAAGATCACCTTTTTGCGTCGGCAGCTATCGCAGGCCCGCTGAACTCGTCTCTTCTTGCTCCTCTTCGTATCGATCGCTCTATTAGGAGCCAGAGTTTGAACGTCGCCTGGAGATGATGCCCAGGGAAGGGCTAGACTAGCATCCTCCCCACTAGTGTTCGACATGCGCAAGGAATGTTAGAGGACAAGCAACAGTAGAGGCAAACGTTGTCACGGCCTGGGTGTTATGCTGACTCATATATTGGGGTTTGCTGAAGAACTGAATTGGACTTGCCGCGATTGAACGCCACATCCGCCCCTACCTCATCCCTGGCGTATACCAGTCGATGCATACTTGAAATAGTGCTTCGCTTGTTTCTTCTTCGGCCGGAAATTGTGTAGATGAAGCAAAGCCAGAGTTTATGATAGCAATCAACATATGATACACATAGGATACAAGGACGGCTGAACGTTAACTAAGCAAAAAAGAGCAACAAAAGCCAGGGCGTAAAACGTGAGTAGCACAGCGGAAAGTAACGACAGCAAGTGAATGAATGGAGGTCCGTAGTGAGTGGGACTCATAATGCAGGTAAACCAGCGAAGTGGTAGTTGTGGATGTAGTGGGTAGATATGATTGTCATGGAAGGCAGAGCAAACACGAACACTGAACGGAATAGCACGATACCCAAGAAAGGGACACCAAATATTAATGCAGAGCAGCCGAGGGCTACATGGCGGTAGACCCTCGCAAAAGGGGTAATCGTGGTGTAGTTGGTGAAGACGACCCACCAGCGCTGTTATTTCGCTGCGATCGTGGGCGATGGTACGAGTCGCTCGGAGGTGTATCATCTTCAGTTGGCCCAGGGTGGCCTGGTGGGTAATATCCAAGATCTACTGCGAAAGTAGTGGCATCGGCCGAGGGGGTGCGGGGATTCGGGTGGGGTCTCCGATGGCCCAACGAAGAAACTGCAATCGGAGATGGGGGTTGGGGAAGGGAGTGACGGGCAAACGTGGGATAGCGGCTAGACGAGAGGGTCTCTGGTGTCATTTCTTCCAGAGTAGGGATGTTCGTGAGAAGAGAGACATCAGTGACGAGAGGGACTGGACGGTTGAGCTCATTACTCGAGTACGATTCGAGCAACGGCGATGATACCGAGGTAGCCCCTGGCCCTCTTGACCTCGATCGCGATGCGCGCGAAGCTCTTACAGAGAGCTCCTGCGGTCCACGTTCCATATCATCAAGCCCTGCAGCAGCAATAAGCTCGCCATACTCATTTACCGACTGTGTGGTACCAGCACCATCCCCTGTTCCTACCGCCGTTGGGCCCGTGCTCGCATTGCTTGATAGGAAGCTCGCATTGGACTGATGCTTCGCAAGCGCCCACGAGCCAGCCCAGCTTCGCGAGTTTGTTGAGCTATTGAGATCATCTGCATCACCAACAGTATGCGCTTTTCGACGCTGCACCCCGGTATCCACACTGGCAAGACTAGAGAGCGCAATAGCAGCGTCTCCGCTAGTGGAACGGTCCAGACTAAGTGAGGTCCTGTTGGCGCTCTTTACGCGCTGTCGCCTGCGCACCAACCAGCGGGTAAGGAGAGCGCCAATAATCAACCCAAGGGCAATCACGACGCCGACAAGGATCCAAAGCTTCCCTAAACCGCCCGACTTATTGTGGTGCTCGCTACTAGTTCCAGGGGTAGGGGTAGCGGAGGAGGATGGGAGAGGTTGATGGTTGATGCGAACGGTGGTAAACTCGTTTAAAGCTTCTGTGATGTTAGTCACGGACAGGAGAGCAATGGCTGGCTCGTTGTCAGGAAGCGTTAAGTTGGGCCACAGCTGTGAATCATAGCGGTCGTAAGAAAGAACGGTATAGACATTCCGTAAGAATGCTGCACCGAGGACGCTATAGGGAGGAAGGCAAATCAGATGAAAGCGCGAGATGAATCATAAGAGGAAACGTACAAATCGGCAGTAGTCAAATTAGCACTAGCTTGGAAGGCACTGATACAATATTTTGAGTCTTGTACGTCAGACGAAACGTACGTCACATCAAGGGGGTGGATGGGGAAAGTTTGATCATATAAGGTGATACTCATGTTGACTGGTGTCGTACATGGCACATAATCTGTGAACATTTACGAGTGAGCTATTGGAACCAAGTGAAAGAGTCAATTTCTCTCACATGATCCATCGGAGCCAGGTCCAATACCATACGCTCCATAGAAGGCGTCCACGATGGCACTCGATGCAAAGATAAACGGACTTCCAGTATCAAGGATGGCAACGGGCATGATGGCGTTTGGGTCAGCAACCGAATTGCCAACAGGGATGGGGATTGAGGTTCCGTTGATATACGCTGTGATTCCTGTCACTGCACTAGTCCAAAACAGTGATCCTGCAGAATAGTCGACTACTCTATTGAATTCGAGTACTTCGGTCCATGAATTGTTAGGAAGGCCGGTGATAGATGGGAGTAGATCGACTGGCTGTTTCCCGATCCCAAGCATGGATGGTATTCGGGTCACTCCTGGACGCTCGAGCAGGATGGAATAGAAATGTTCGCGAGGGCCGTAGGCTCCCAAGCCAAATAAGTTAGAGGATACAGGTGCCCCATCTGGAATGTTTCCATCTTCGGGAGGTATAACCTGAGATATCTGGGAGTTGAGAGGGAACGCGAGAGCGAGTAGCCCCGAAAATCCGAGTGAAAGGTCCTCGTTGTCGATGGTAGACGCAGAACCTGGATATCGATTAGAGATGTCTGGAGTGTGAGTGCGAATAAACCATCGTACCAAAGGCCTGCCACGACAATGCATATGGACCTATCGTAAAGGTGTCCCATAGAATTTCACCAGAAACAGAGCCTTGTAGGTATTGAATGCTGAAGCTTTTGTTTGTGTCGACTACATCTGAATTTTGAGAAGGGTCGAAGCGGGAGCCAGAATAAGAGGCACAGGGGTCGGTAGAACAGGATGGAGAGATGATCCACTAGAATTTAGAAGTTTTAGGTATTAGTGGTATTGAGCTGAACGGCATGTTGGCTCACGCTGTCAGACGAGCCAGTATCAACCTGGACAGGATACGTCGTCGTTGAAGACCCCACTTGGAGACTATAGGTGTACACCGAGCTGATGATACCATCGCCTGTTGATTTATATGTTAGCATTGGATCCTTGTTTTGCGGCGCAGAAGTTGACTGACCAACGAGTGTCAAGTTCAAAAGAACACCATCTCCAAGGCCCGCAGGGGCTTCATCGTCAAATTCGTGGTCTTTCCTAGGGGTATGTTGAGAAACTGGTAAAGAAGTCTGTGACCATCAGCAGCGGTGAGCATCAATTCAAGGTGGACCAGGACAAGTAGCGATGAGACGAACCATTCATAGAAGAGGTATATAGCAAAGCCCAAGAGAGTAAGTTTGGTTCTGGCGATGCCAAGGTATGGCATACAACGCAGAGAGCGCCTTCTCAATCGTGACTAGTCACCCAGTGAGTTATTACGTCTCAGTCGGAGTGGGCCCCGGGAACAAAACTGGAGGGCGAGGCTTAGAGATATCAGCAGTGTTTCTGGTAGGGGTCGCAGTACGTGCGCCGACGCCGGGGAGGTCACAGGTCGGCGGCGGCGGACCCCCCGGCCCAGGCGTTCCGGAGGTTGGGGAGGCTTTTTTGCTTTTTTTTGTTTTCATTCATTCATTTTTCCAATTTGTCCCTTTTGTGTGGTTTTTGGGGGTTCTTTGGCCGGGTTGGGTCACCCCTCAGTCCTGATTGGGGCGCCAAATTGCCCCCCAACTGGAACCTTTTTCGTTTGTTGGCTGGAAAACATACCTGTCCGATCACTTCTTGATGTCTCAGGGCCATCAGAGTCACCAACATGTTCGAACTGTGGCCAACGCTTTTTGAAGCAGTTCGTGATGGACTGGCGCAGACTGGACAGTAATATATTGGAGATATGCAGCATAGCCAGAATACGGACCAGACGACGATCCTGCTTCTCTAGCACAGCTCAGCTTTCAGCAAACGCGTGATCGTTGGGTGCTTTTGGCCGAGGTGGCCAGAGTCTTCGTCTCGGCGGGGGACTGCCGGGTCTCCTCCTCTATATGAAACCTGCAAGTCGTTACGACCTCGTGGTGGTCGCCACAAGACGGTCAAAACAATATAGATCGCTTTATACATGGAAATTTCCGTCACCAACGCCTCAATATTCTGGCAACTCGACCTGACGCCGCCGTAAATTCACTTGCCCGGGAGTGTCATCGCCAGGCAAGAGAAGGCTGTCTCTACGTCTGGGGTTGACACAGCGTGGGCCGTCGTCACCCAATTAAGATGGAGCCAATCACCATCCCCGGTGCTTGATGCGCCTCAGCTTCTCCAGCGAGGCGTCGTCTATTCCTTCTTTTTCACGTCCGCTCAGGTAGCTTCTCTTGCGCACACAACTAGGGAGGTGATGCCGAGTTGTTGTTTCCCCTTGATACCCTCAGCTGTCCCTTATTACCCCTTGTTACCCCTGCACAACTCGGCGTCAGTTCCTTCCGCCCCGTTGCTCTTCTTTTCCTTCGTTTTTCTGCATTTTGAGCGCGTTTTACGCCTGCTGGATGACGGTCTCACGCTTGTTATAATTCTGTCGTCTCCCCCACAAACCTGAAGCCGGCCCGTCCCCAGATCTCCCCGTTGAGCTAGAACTTACTGGCTCCGTAGCACCATTGAGATAAAGTAAGGCCACCGCTTGAGATGTCCTCAACACATTTGCTACGGACCGCCACGCGGTCAAATGCCCCCAGCGTCCTTTGTATTAGTGCCACACCAGCGATATCAGCATAAAGACCCTTTCAGTAGGCTAAAAGATTATCTCAATTGACATCTCCACAAGAATCCTTATCGTTGGAGCAGCTCTGAAGGCGACACGCTCCTATTCAAATAGTATTTTGCCATACTCGCTAATCTCAACACGTGGGACCCTCGAGAGTGTCAGTGGCTTTGACGATGGGAGATTGCTACTGAATTTGGTTTTTGGGATGATATCCATGACTCATCGTGTTCCCATAGCCAGCCACTTTGGCAATAACTAATCCCCGCCGATCTTCGAATCTCCCCGGCGAAAGGATAGGCTCATGCATTTATTGGCGCTGTTATGTCAGATATTTTGACATTCTTTCTCGCACCATCTCAGGATTGTGGTCCAGGTCGCTATTGACACCGCCTCAACTCACCGCCGGTGTTATGGCACAATATCACCGGCTATGTTGGAAGCATTACATGAAGAATGATTACCATTGCGCGGGCCAGTCACAGAGCCATCATAACGATCATGCATTATCGATCAGCCCTAACAGTTGCGGCTTCCGGACTCATGGAGATCTGCACGATTGTCTGACCGGACGCAAATCATGTTAGCATAATGGGACGCTCCGTGCCCGCGCATTAACCCGACAACGGCCCTGCCAGAATACTCCGAACAGCTCTGGCCAGGTGTAACTCGCAGACTGCGTTTCTTGAAGCTGGTCTTAACACTCCTTCGGATAAGATCGGTCCATATCTCAGATTTAATTAATAAATAAACCCACGTTGCCTGGGGTTGTCATGATTTCGAAGGGCCGTTTCGTGGGTAGCGCAAGCGACGTAGAAGCAGTTCCCTTCTCTACTAGGCCCTTTCCCACAGATTGTCTTTCGCCTAGCTAGAACCGATCCGAAAAAGGACGAAAAAAGGCCATTCTCTTAAACGGTGGCCCAAATACATGCCTACCTTGTACTATGCAACGCGAAAGATGCATTAGTGTCGCATCTCACCTCACCTCGGCATAAGTCTCTCCGCGCTCCGCCGACAACGTGGTAGATGTATATAAGTCTCTCATTCTTTAAGCTTCATAGAAGTGCCTTGAACTCGATCCTTCTCCTTCTCTCTCCTCCCCCCGCTCGTATATTTGCAACAAATGGCGATGGTATGCCGTCCTCTCTCCTGGCTCAATCTCTTAGCAAACTAAAATCTCGCACGCACCATGCTTGTATAGTCCCCAACGTTTGCGCTTTATTCTCAATACGTCCATCCCACTAGCTCGTCCCCGCTAGTTCAGCATGCACTGGACTGGATCGCAGCCTACACGTGCTGGAACCTATCGGATATGTGTTCACTCACTTCAACGGCGAGTGACTTCCGATACGAGTTCCTCCCTACAAGTGGTGGACTAGGCACAAAGGACTGGGAAGCGTGGCATCTCTACAATACACAAATGAAAGCCGTTATCCCAGACCTTTGGGTAAGTTATTCGTGTATTCAGACTATCAGGTGATACCTTCTCGGAGGATTAAAGACTGTTCTTTATTTTTGTCTCGACTTTCGAATATTAGGTTGAAGTGCTCGATCTACACGAGCCCTCGCCAGGCTCAGACGCTATCGTCGCACATGTGAGCCTATGTATTCTACTTTAGGTCGACTCGACGATCGGCTGACTCGATCGGCTTCTCTCTAGATCATAGGACACGCCACTTCTGTCACCGGGGGAGATTTCCACCATGAATGCATGTTGACGGTCCATGTCCGACAAGAAGACATATCACCACATCCCACAGCTCGAGGCTTTAATCACGCTCCACCTGCATCAAGGCCCGTATACAAGGTGTACAAGGTCGTAGAATTTATGGACACCGGGTACACTAGCTCTTTCTTTGTGGAGGAGAAACGGAGACGGGCAGCTCGGCACGCCAGACACCGACGATCGCGATCGACGAGCTATATATTGTCGTCTGCAGCTCCACCTCACTCTCTTCAAGACGAACTGACTGCGTCTAAGCTATGACTACTTGCCCTCTTGTACCCTGTACTTGTACTTACCTCAGTGTTGTGTGATCTAATAAATGTGTACGGCTTCGGCCAAGTGATCCCGCCACGTGTCCTTCTCAACGGGCATTCCCAGCCTCCACCGAGGCATACCGTGCCACTCGCGCAAGTCGACAGCCCTGTAAACGGAAGCCGCTTTCGAAATGATTGCACTGGAATGATGACCTGGTACTGCTGGCCAGCCAGATGGTGAGGTTCGGGACACGTTTATTTCTTAATTGCGGTGCATTTCACGAGGCCTAGATGGTGCAAATCGTTGGAGCGTCCGAAGCTTTGGGTGTGGAATTTCAACCGTGCAGGCTCACGGTTGGCAAATCAGCCTGTAGGCGAGGCGGATATGACGATTCAGTAAGCCCACATGCTCCAACTAGCCAGTTGCAGAGGTGGAACTTAGCGATCAGGAACCTATGAATATTAGTGCCAGCTGTAGTGTTCGAGATCAATAAAGTGAGACATGTTTGACGTCATGTTTCTCTAGCAAGCCGCAGTTTCCCGCGTTTGCTGATTCTCCGCATCTCCGGACTTCGCCGTCAACTTGACAGGTTGCCCCTGCTACTGTCTGCGCGCGTTGGGGTGGATCATAATTGAGTATCAACAGTTTTCCAGGCTATATGGCTATCTCACGATATTAGCTCAGTGATTACGCTCGGGCACTCTGATCACGACGTCAACCTTCGCATTTGTGCGCCAGCTGTCAAAGCTGTGTTTGTACCTGATTTGATGCCAGGCAAGTGGTATCGAATATTGGAGACCTGGCTTATGGGAGTAGCCAAGCTACGTGCACATGGCGGCGAACCCCTATAAATGGTCGCTTGCGTGGTTGTGATGACCACGACTGGAATTGTGTCATAGCGTGGATACGTGTCATATGCGAGGCCCTTTGTTTGGAAGCGAAAGTCCATCCCAGATGAATCAGAACTCTCAAGCATGCAACTTCGTGAGGCCAAAAATATCAAAATACAAATCCAAGACTACGTTTATTGTCAGTACGAGAAAACGTCAACAGTCTATCTTAGCATCCCAGCAACTACCTGTACCCTCCATGAATCGCCATGATAAAAGTATTAAATGCGGCAGGGATGCCTGAACGCCATGTATATCTCTTTGACGCGGCCTGCTGATTCTCGATATGATGCGTCATAATCACCCAACTTATCACCACATAGTCAAGAGTTGGAGGAGTGAGTGTTGATTCAATCTCAAGAATGGTTGACGGATGCTTCTCTTCAGGCGCCGTGAGCAGGTAAGATGCCGCGGTTTGTTTGTTGGTGTCCAGCAGCTGGTAAACGGTACCAATTGATGAAACCAAATTTAGGGGATGAGGAGGAGGACACGAACCACTAGCTGTGAGGCAATTTTGGAACTACCCTTCTTGTATTTCCATTTCCAGGTCATGCCAGTAGGCATTGGCACAGTTATAGAGCTTCAAAAAAGTGAAATAGCCATGTGTGCATCAGATGCACCAAACGGCAGTGATTATACACTTACTTGCTTGGCCAATCAGCAAGTACAAAAATATCCCCCACCAAACCTTTCCTCTCGGCTGTTCCTCCTGCTGTATCCTCGCTGATGGTGATTGATGTCTGAGCCAGCTTCTTCCACTCTATCAGGGCCACCTTGTGGTCGTCTCGGAAGACAGCAGTGGAGGTGTTGGAGATGTCATCATCACGCATAGGAGCCCCTAAAGTCTCGATTTTGTAGGTTGGGAGACTCCTTTTTTGCGGGGAGACGATAGTATTCAAAGGCGCTCCCGACGAAACAACAAACTGAGTGAGCGAGACCATGACAAGCCAATTTATGCTCTCCAAGGGGGGGGCGCGAATACCACACTGAGATGGAGCAGAGTAGACGAACGACTCAAAGCTGTACTTTTAAACGAGAAGCCATTAAATTGCAGAGACCGTGCGAGACGTCAGGAGTATATATTAGATGTGAGATGGTCTAGATTTTCTGGTGAGTAGCACATAGCATTGATATCCAAATTGCGTGTGCGCCATTGCCAAGAGAACGTCTTATCAGGATTGACAAGGGCGCAGCGCCAGGGGAAGAAATGCAGCCGAACCAAGATCCCAGTGAGCATTCTTCTCAGGAAATGCTAGCGTTTCTTCCCTTGCAGGATCGCCGAATATTTTGTATGGAAGATTCCTGTACAGTGCTCCACTGTTATGTAGCGTAGTTACAGGTCTTGATATAGGGTTTGGGCGTCCAGCTCTGAATAAACCTCAACTTGACAGGTCGTCGCTGTCACTTTCTGCG
>WIDE01000025.1:151308-248952 GCA_015039315.1 Clavulina sp. PMI_390 | reverse complement strand
CACCAAATATTGGAAGCCTGAGTCTACTGAAGTTGACCAAAAACGGCCGGGGCAGATTTCACATGGTTCTCTAGGTATGTCTCATCTGCGTGAATGCTCCCTGAATACCTGTGCCAAGAGCCGTAAGTGCAGCAGGGATATCTGAGCCCGATCTACCTCTCAGGGGATGTATTGCGAGACTGCCAATGGTACATTTGAGACCGCTTAAAAAACCTTGATCAAGAGGTCTGTAAAGAAATTACGTTGGAACTCCGGAGCTCCAAACGGCCTCTTAATACCCTCTTAAATCTCCCTTACCGGTTCCTTAGTGGCCTCAAACTTTCTGTAAAAGTCGCGCTACGAGACCGCTAAAGATCATTCGTGAACCCCCCAATGTAGCGTTTAGAGTACCCAATGGGTTCAATACAGCTCGATGTACGAGGCTGGCCCACATACGCGAAGAAATTTCCGATGATAGCTGGCTCCATAATTTAGATAAGCGTTAGTCGCTTTATGAGATACCCGATTACCTTAGGCTTCCCTATCCCTCATCTATTGTTGAATCTGGAAGAGAATATGCTATCCTTCGAGGTTACTTCATATGGCCTGAAGCTGTTGTTATACTGGGCAAGTAGGAAAGATCGGGGCGACTTCTAACATATACGTTCCATGTTATCGCACTTGAAGCGCAAATACTCACTTGGATCAAGCAAGGGTACAATAACACGTGTTGTCCAAACCCGCCACTGAGAGCCACCCGCTCCCCAACCGTCAACGTGAGATTCATATGTGATATATAGCACCTGGTTCCCCACAAAACGTACACGTTGCATATTTGAACACAAGCTAAGTCACTGGCAACGTTCGCCACATCTCGCGAGCTGTGTAGGGCGTTCTGACCTCTATATAAGCTCGCCCCCCATAGCGTACGCCAAAGCAGAAAGCGCGCCTCCAATTCCCGAGCTCCAGTACTCTCTAGTACCCGAGGGTATGAAAAGAGACTCCTTATCGTGCACTTTGGCCACCCAACCGATGATGACCCAATCAAGGGTAGGAGTGGTCAACGTAGACTCAATCTCGAGCGTACTGGTGTATGGATACTCTTCCTTGTAACCTATAGCTGGGAACAGTGCCATATTACGCTCTTGAGAGTCCCGGAGCTATAAAAGAAACAAGATCTGAGCTTGATTCAGATCTTATGGGGTGGTGGACATACTGTCAGGAAAAGACGGTCGTGGGATTCACGCTTCCTGGTGGCCCATTCCCACTTGGTTCCATCAGGCATCAGTATTGTTCGAGAGCTAGCGGCGAAAAGAGCTGTAGGTTCATGTGATATTTCACGATCAGCATGCTTACAACCAGCTTCCGGACACGAAAAGTTTTCCCAACAGCTCTCTAGTCTCCACCATATTCCCATCTACCTCCTTCTCAAACGTAATGGATGTTTGTCCACCCTTCTTCCACTCAATCAGCGCGATACGATGCTCCTCTCGTAGAATGGTAGTGCAACCATAGGGCGTCCCAGCTGCATCAGTCGTCGTCTTGATCCTGTAGTACGGAAGGCTCTTGTTCTTGGACCCTATGTAAATCCCTGACGGGCCGTCCGATGCGCTAGTGGTGAAATGTGTGAATGGCATGATGGTATCTTCGTTGTGATATCAGCCAGAGATCGGGGAATGGAGGAGGGTGTCGACGTATATAAATAGTCCATTTGATCTATCTCCCAATTTTGATAAAGAATTGGCGATAGGAGACCTCGGGGAGAGAGCTCTGCATGCCTCCGTCCCATGATGTGATGGCCAATTCACGACACACAGCATTAATCTTCCGAGGTCCATCCATCTAGTACTGAAAGCCAAAAGGGGTGGGATGGCGCAAAGAGAGGGAGATTGAATGGGCAGGCACTGCTGCCGATCACGATTGAAAAACGACATGGGATCGCCAGAGAGGGTGGGATGGTTGGGCCGTCAGAATCGGTGGAACGATGGCTGGTATGAAAAAAAGCCCAAAAGTAACATGCTACCACGGTCATCAAAAAATTATGGGTAGCTGCAGATATTCACATGACGACTCAACATCGTGCTGGTCCCAACTGATGCTAGAAGCCAGAAGTATCAAGTGGAGTGGTGTGGTTTTGCCCAACAGCATCCTCAATTGGATCGGAAACAATACGAAGCATCATCTATATAGGAGCAGATGAACGATAGAATGTTCTCTAGAACCTGCAAAGCGCGCAAAAATGAATCCTCGGGCATGAAGGTCTGCTTTGGGCGACAGCACGAGAATCGACACGGGCATGCACGCTGAAATCCATGAGATTGTCACCTGATGCCCTCTTTCGAGCTACGATTAAGTCCGAGGTCGATAAATTGATGCTGGCCGTAGATGATTTTCTAATTGTCTCCCGTCCTCATTCAGGCTCGCAAGTTTTCGTATTTTTATGATATGGCACGTGACACAAACCGCCCATGTGGAGAACGGGCTCAAACCGCTTTGGAAGATAGGAGAGATTTGATAGGTTCAAGATAGTTCAAGATAGGTCCAGAAATACTGACGGAAAGAGAAATCGAGGAATGTGATGACGGAGGAGGGAAAAAAAGATTAGGATAGCCCATGATAATTAGGTGGATCGGATCGCCCTCGCCAAGCACAAAATGTACGGTGAAGCAAAGAGAAGACGATAGAGGAAGGAATGCAATCAAGTGTTTCGGAAACATCAAGGGCAGGCACAAACCAAATAGCAAAGGTAATAGTAACTATACTAAGACATTGGGTGCGCGAGACGGGGAGTACTGTATCGGAAGGGAGAGTTACTCCTCTTAGGTCGAGTGAACCCGATGTTTAGACGACAATGCAACCCTTCTTCTTCTTCTGGGAGCGGGAAAGAAGGGCGGCGCGGGTCGCGTACTGGAAGACTTCGCGAACACCCTCGCCAGACTTGGCAGAGCATTCGAGGTAGTGGCGAGCACCAATCTTCTGCATTACAGCCATACCCTGGACGATTGAAAACGGCAGCATTCGTCATTGAGGAGGATGGGCGGTATTACGCACAGCGGTCATGAATTTGACGTCATGTCCGGTGGAAAATGACAAACAGTATTCATCAGAACAAACAGTGGCTTGGTGGGGATCGAGATAAAAGACAAGATAAGGTACGAACCTCCTCTGGCGATACAGGGCGCTGATTTGTCTTCCGTAGCTCGTCAATGGTCTTGGGGTCGCGACGCAAATCCTTCTTACACCCAACGAGGATGATGGGAAGGCCAGAGCAGAAGTGCATGACTTCGGAGATCCACTACAAGGGTGAAAAGGATAACAAAAGGGATGCCGAGTCAGTCAAAATGGCGCTACGACCTCGCTGGTGGCTCCGAACTCCGCAATATTGCCGCGTGGGGATGTAAGACTCACCTTCTCTTGCACGTTGTCGAGTGAGTCAGGACTGTCAATCGCAAAGCAGACGAGGATAACGTGGGAGTCGGGGTAGCTGAGAGGACGGAGCCTGTCGTAGTCTTCCTGGCCTGCCGTATCCCAGAGCGCTAGCTCCACGCGCTTACCGTCGACTTCGACGTCGGCGACGTAGTTTTCGAACACCGTGGGGACGTAAACCTAACGTAAATGAAAATTTTGACGTCGCAGGTGGATGTAGCGCCAAATGATACGGTCACATAAGCATCATCAGATTGAGATATATGTCATGGGGTTGCAGAGCGTCAATTGTTGGTCAGTGACACGATTGCAGGGTGCGGTGACGATAGTGGAGCCAGGTCGGGCATAAGCGCAAGCCGTGGCCGTGAACAGGTGCAGTATAAAAGCGAAGAGAAGGTTGCAACGTCAGAAAATATGTTCAGCTACATCGTGGCTGGAAAGCATGGTTGTGAGGCATCATGATGCTGCAAGCACACGACGACCGTGAGGCCGATCAATCGGTTTGCCGCGGCGAAACTTGGGCCCCGCTCGAGAACGAGAGCAGTGTCTCGAGTTTGCCAGATACAGAACCACGGTTTCAGGATAAAAGAAAGGGGTCGTCTCACCTCAGGGAATGTCCCTTTCGAGAACACGATCAATAAACATGTTTTTCCGCAGGCACCGTCGCCAACGATGACGAGCTTTCGGCGAATTTCAGTCATGATGTCGTAAAATCTGGTGGGAGGGGAGAGTTGTAGAAAGAAAGATGGGCCTAAGGGGTTGTAACCTTAAGAGTGGCTCGCTAACCTGTGTCGAAACTATGGCGGTGCACCAAACAACAAACTCGAACTTGCGGTCACGTGGCCCGCCGGAGCCTGCCAAGAATTCAGGGAATATTGTCTGCGCTCGCATCGTTGTTGGAAAGTTGACAAATAGCATAGTGTGAGAATATGCCAGCTATACTACCGCCACATCTCGAGCAGATTTCTGCAAATTTCCCATATTTTATGACCTTGCAATCCATCACGAATGAGCCAAGATGATGCTGTGAGTCGGCCCGCCTTTTTTTGCAATCGCAATAGCATTTCCTAATCATTCGTGTTTCAAATGTCCTCCTCAAGTGCCCAGCTTTTGCTATGACCTTGAGGCGATTGGCTTGATGGGCTGCGAAATCGTGCACAGGATCCATGTTCAGCTGTCTTGATGGATCACACTCCTAACTGAAGAATGTGACAAATAGCTGTTCCAGCTCACAATCATGGCATTGATGTTTTCTCAACTCTTATTCCTCCCCTTGCTGGCTCAACCCAGTCTATTTCAGGGACCACAAGCTTCGGGTGATTTTCGGGCCGTGGGGCAATCGCCTCCGTCCATCCCATGACCCAGCTGAGCAGCCTCATACATAAGCTTCAGCATCCGCGACTTGAACCTTCTAATGGCATCCGCGCCTCCCCCTGCTTCTGATGCGGCCTCGGCTTCGTCATCCCCACTCTTCACAACATTTCGTGTGTCAAAAACTAGCAAAGGGATTGAGAATTTCTTGCTGTCAAGCACGACTCCATCGGTGGACCTGCGGTATCAGATCGAGACACCTCCACCAGCCTATTCTGTCTCTTCGCGCGCGTCTGTCTCCACTTTAATTTATCGAGGAAGCGGAGATGAACGAAGAAGGGTCGCAGCGGTATCTTGGCAGTACCCAGAAGTGCTTTGGCGGTTCGGACAGGGGGAGGATCATACTAGGGAGGACAAGTTCCAACTTTCGGATATATTACCGCAAGAGAAGTGGCCAAGCAAGTATGTACCTCCCTTTACTTCTTTTCCTCTCTAATGCGATCGGGAAGAACTCATACCCTCCTTCAGGAGTCGAGTCGTAAAGCTGTCGGATGATCGTTCGTGGATCTGGTCATTCTCTACAACTCACCTAAAGGTTTCTTAGCTAGTTCCACCAGCAACTATTCATTCGCGAGAGACTTCATTGACTATAAATCATCTCTTCCCTTCCGTAGCTGGTGGACGCTGCGAACAAGGCTCCGCTCGCTCGCTATGACCCCGCGCCTGCTGTAACACCGACCACTGAAGGCCCTCTGCCGGAACCCTCACTCTCTGTGTCGTCCAGTCTTTCCCTCGATGATTTGGACCTTGTCATCGTAAGCTTCCTGGCTATGTTGCATGATGCCGAGGTAAGGGGAGATCTTGCGAAATTGGAGAAAGTGAGGAAACAAGGGAGTCGTGCTCGACGGGCTGCAGAGGGAGCGTTCACCTCAGTCTTCGGGCATATCTTCGGAGGCGCCAACTTTACATAACTTGGGACTATCCCATGTTCCTCTGTAGACACTCTCCTTGGTTCACTCTATCAAAGACCTCACCCGTCGATTCCACGTTGGACGTTTATTCTCCATACTCACTACAATTTTTGATACCTTATAATCATTTACTTATTCTGTTTCTGTACCATTGGCGGGATTCAGTACCCGGGCTATTGTCATCCAACACATTCCTGAATCCAGAACCGTAAGAACCACCAACAACATAAACCCATCGACCAACCGCATGTCGCACGTGTGCTCACCTCGAAACATACCCTCTCACGCTCCTCTCAGACCGATTTACTGATCTGCAATATTTTCGTAGATAGGGAAACATTGTGAGCGAAGCAAAGGCTGTTCGACATCAGCGGAACCCCAGTTTCATTTCTTGATTTGCGTTTCCGGCTATCAAGCAGAAAATTACTTTCCTCATATCCGTAGCTCTTCTCGCTTGTAGCCGGCTCTTGTGTCCGCTTGCTCATAGTGAGAATTCTCTCTCGGTGGTGCCCTGCACTTTTGTGCACCTCTTTCGATGTACACTTTCCTCTTTAGCATAATGTTATCGATTTGGGGTCCCCCATCTTGGCGTATCTGTCCTCTTACAGCTATGACGCCACTATTATTAGTATGCTGGCATGCTACTTGTCTTCTCCCCAGAAAAAAAAGCCCAGAATGATCGGAGTTGCCAGGGACCCGATGGGCCGGCGGGCTCTTATCTGCAGCCAATAGAATTGAATGAAAGCTATAGGGAGATATGATAAGTCCCATCCATACAGAATAATTTCACATTTTTTGGGCGTCCCATTCAGCAAATCTTGACCACTCCATTCCATTTAGGCATTGTATGGCAAGTGCGCTACCTTGTAGTACGACAGTATGACGTCGGTGCGAGGTCGAGGGAAATGAGTGCGAGTCTATTTCGAGTTCGAGGAAAGCGTTGAGCGCATCGTCCCAGCAAACCTCGAGGAGCATCACCCGCCATGACAACACCACATGCCCAAGATACAACGAGTAGTATGTGTTCCGATCGGCGAGGAATGTGGCACACATAGGGGAGGGAGGATGTTCGAACAACCATGGTATCTCAGCTGACAACCTGTCAACGAGAGGCGAGCTCCTCGTTCTCCCCTCCCGCTCCATTTCATCAAAAGAATTATCGGTCTTGTGATAGCGCGGTGCCATAAGATAATTGTCACGGGAGATCTGCAACAGATCCAGTAGATTGGGGAGGCTTGCGTCTAAGCGTTCGCCTCCTTGGTGCTAACCGAGCAGCTAGGCGTGCGGATCGGTTCGCAGCGCAAAATGCCTCGGAACGCCAGTCGAGAAAAAGAAAATGAAGCCCGATCCTATCCTTGTATTCACAGCCGTGGAGCGGTAGCAGGCGGGCTCTATATATTACCTGGACGTTGACTCCACCGTGCCCCCCTCCCCCCTTCTTGTCTCACTTTCCCCCCATCCTTCGCGGACACGACCTTCGCTCAACGCCGAGTATATTTTTTTACTCGGCTGTGTAGCTGATCATCTCCCTCTCCTGCTCGCTCGCTATCCCCTAAAGCCACAGCAGGGCAAACAGCTCAAGTGCTCCACTACACCTCAGTCAACGCATCATCACCGTCATCCCCATCACCCGATTCCTTATCTCCAGCTCCACTCCCAGGTCTAGCTGATAAGTCTCAATCCAGCTCATCTCAACACCACAGTAGTACTTCTTCGTTATTGTTGAAGAGCCATGGATGAGCCAAAGAAAGGCATTTTTGGTCGAGCGATTGACAGCTTCAAGCCTCCGGTCAACCAAAAGGGTCTTCTTCCTGCAGCCTCGGCAGCTGCAGGGCCTCGCACATATGTCCAGGAAGTGCAAGATCCTGAAAAGGGCACCAGTCCTAACAAGGAGACTCAGACGGGTATCGTCGAGGACTTTGATGAGGATAACGGTGGACTCAAACGCGCTCTGCATGGGAGACACTTGCAGGTACGTTCTCATTCCCATCGTCTTTCTCCATCCAAAGATATTTTTCTTTTTTGGGTTCTCTGTCGCCGCTTGAGCATCAGCTGACTGACTGGTTCTCGTCATCCTTGTCGCCGCATATAGATGATTGCTCTTGGCGGAAGGTTTGTGATCGCGTTACATTGCCGGCACAGTTTCCTGATGGCCATACTCACACCCCTCTCTCCTCACGTCTCCTTTATTATGTTTCCTGCGCACATATAGTATCGGAACTGGTCTCTTCGTTGGTGCGTCGCCGTCATACCTTGGCAAATCAGGTCAACTTTGCAGCTAACTTGCCTATGCCTCTCAATTTGGTCCATTGTGCCCATCTTGTCCCGTCCTCTCTCCCTTTTATTTCATGTTGCAGCTTCGGGAGGAACATTCAACTCTGGTGGCCCAGCCAGTGTCCTTATCGGTTTCCTGCTCGTCGGTGTCATGCTATTCATGGTCGTCAATGCTCTGGGTGAATTGGCATGCGTATACCCCATTCAAGGAAGCTTTTCGATCTATTCCACTCGGTAAGCTTCATACATTTCCCACTTCATTTTCTGGATCGTGGATTTCCTCGCTGTTGTCTTTCGGCGAGTGGTTCCCGCGGTCCTTTATACAGTCACCGCGGGGTACATCACGATTCGCGGTGCAGCTCATTTGTGCTCCGCGTGGCACACAATCTATCCTTCTGATACTAATTCTTTCTGACACAACTCATACGGCTACGTTTGTTACAGCTTCATCCATCCATCATGGGGTTTTGCTATGGGTTGGAACTATGTGATGTCGTGGATCGTTACGCTGCCCACAGAGTTGACGGCCGCTGTGCTCGTTATTCAGGTACGGCTCCGCGACTTCATAGCGTCGTATGCACCTCTAAACGATCTCTCTTCCTCCCCTCCCTTGGTCTCACCATGCAAATAGTTTTGGGACACGACCACCACACCAGCAGCATGGATCACGTTGCTTCTTGGATGGACAATCATGATCAACATGCTCGGTGTCCGTGGATACGGTGAAAGCGAGTTTGTATACTCGTCCATCAAAGTCATTGCTCTTGTCGGCTTCATTATTTTGGCGATCGTCAGTAAGTAGGACCCCAAAAGCCGTGCTTTCGGTTGAAACTCTCGGCTAACATTGGGACTTTTCCACAGTCAATGTTGGTGGCGCTCCCAATCACCACTACTACGGAACACATACCTGGTATGATCCTGGTGCCTTCAACAGTGAGTCTAGCGTCGAGCCCGCCACAAATAACGGATCCCTCACAATGTGTTAAATTTTCAGATGGTTTCAAGGGCTTCTGCTCCGTGTTCGTCACTGCGGCCTATTCCTTCTCTGGAACTGAGCTTGTCGGCCTCGCCGCAGCTGAAACTGAGAATCCCCGCAAGACGCTTCCTCGCGCTACGAAGCAGGTGTTCTGGCGTGTGACGTTCTTCTACATTGTTTCGCTCCTGCTCGTTGGTTTCCTCGTGCCGTACAATGACCCTGACCTCCTCAACGGCACCGGCAGCGAGGCTAGTCCTTTCGTCATTGCGATCAAGAATGCAGGCATCAAGGGTGAGTCTCAAATGTTCCCCACCAGTCGATTCACTGAAGACCAACCTGACCTACCTATACGCAAAAACCTGCACTCTAGTCCTTCCCTCGATCTTCAACGCTGTCATTCTGATCTCCGTGCTTTCCGTCGGAAACTCTGCTACCTTCGCCACCTCGCGTACGCTCACCGCTCTGGCCGGTTATGGCCAAGCTCCTCGCATCTTCTCGTACGTGGACCGCGAAGGCCGACCCCTCCTCTCCCTCCTCGTCGTGCTCGTATTCGGGTGTCTCGCATACATCGACCTCTCTTCCAACTCGACGACCGTCTTCAACTGGCTGCTCGCGCTCGGTGGCTTGTCAGTCATCTTCACCTGGGGCTCAATCTGCTTTGCCCATATCCGCTTCCGCGCTGCGTGGCTTGCACAAGGCCATACGCTTGAGGAACTGCCGTTCCGCGCCGCGTTTGGTGTCTGGGGTAGCTGGTACGGTGGCTTGTTCAACATCCTCATCCTTATCGCGCAGTTCTACATCGCTGTGTGGCCTATCGGGACATCGCCAAACGCAACCAGCTTCTTCCTCGCCTACCTGGCTGCCGTATTGGTCCTTGCGTACGTATATCTCTCCCACATGATACGATTTTGCTTTGAATACCAGAACTAATCTCTCTCTTTCCATCTGCACTGCAGCCTATTCCTTGTCCACCTTGTCATCAAGCGTCCACCCCTCCTCAAACTGCAGGACATCGATCTCGATACTGGCCGACGCGACTTCCCCACCCTCGAGACCCTCCGTGCCGAGCGTGCAGAGGTCGACCAGATGAGCTTCTTCCCGCGGATGTACAGCCGCATGTGCTAGTTTCTCTCCCTCTCTATCCCTCAGCGACACTTCCCTCCTCTCCCCCTTCTCATTTCATCCGGTTTCTTCAGCACTGACATTGGCAACGAAACCTCGATTACCCACTCGTCCGTGTATTATTTGCACGCAAATATCTCCATATTCTCCTAATTTGTTCTGGAACTACACGCGTACATGTTTGTATACTGTGTCCAGTACTAGCATTGTTGGGCTAAGTTGAAAAATCTATCAAATTCATCAACTCTCAATGACGACGTGCCTGAGTGAACCAACATCTAGGGGTGCGAGGTCAAGGCCTGAATTTGTGATTACCTCGATGGATTGTGACAAGACATCTTTACTACCAAGAATGTAACTCCCAGTGAACCTAAAGTAAACTAAGCATCTAATATTATCTCTATAGCCAGCTCTGAGCCCGCTAGCCGCTTGATTAGTGGCAGGGACTGGGCGGCGAATGAAGAAAAGAGGGAAATGGGAAATGGGAAGAGAATACAATCGACAAAAGGAAAAGAAATTTGAACCAAGCTTCCAGAGGCAGGTGTAGGACTGCGAAGACGGAAGAATATAAGCCATCAATCCAGCGGTCGGTACCGGTCGTTGAGACGCTGGCACAAGCGGCAGCAGTCAGCAAGGAGCAACATCACTTAGGCCTTCTCATTCTGGGTGTCACCCTCCTCAGGCTGCGCAGCCTTGATTCGCGCTGCTTCCTTCGCCTCTCCAGCCTCGCGCCATGCCGCACCGCGATACATGACCAAGATGGTGAGAAGCTCGATGCAAATGAGAATGCCAGCCCAAAGTGTGTACAGGCCGCCATCTCCAAGGGCGTTCTGGAAAGATGAAATTTGCATCATTTCCGTTATGTCGAGGGTATTAGTTGCAGGAGAGGGGTCACAAAGGAGGGAGATGTAACGATTGAGTGAGGAGGCGATGAGATAAAGACGAAGGGTGCATGACTCACCTGAAGAGGAACAGAGATTTGCGCGACGACAAATCCCATGGTCCCTCGTGCGGAGGAGTTTGTAGCAATTGCAGTGGACGATCGCCCCTTATTCGCATCAACAATATAAGCTAGTGTGCTTGCGTATATCCAGCTATAAGTCCCCGAGGTGAAATGTTGGGAGGCTGCGGTTAAGAATCGCTCATATATCGGGTGGAAGAAAAGTAGACTAACGTGACAGAAAATCCGGCAACGAACAGGACGACCACAGGCCCGGCAATGTGGACCTTGTAGTGAGCCATCCATGCATAAGCGATGACGCTCGGCGGTAAGAAGGGCATAACGACGAGCGTGCTTCGTAATCGCATCTAATGCCGTGATGAGTTAGAGGGATAGAGATTGGGTCGCAAGTTAACTCAAGTGGCTCGCCTCGGGGGTGCTCAGTTTCGCCCTTCCTTCAGGATCTCGCTGCTTCTCTAGCTCTACTTGCTGGCGATGCAGGATCCTGTCGCTCCATCTCCCACCGAGAACGCTACCTCCCACGCAGCCTATACCGAAGGACAGGAGGATAAGGCCGATTACAATGGGGCCATAGTTGTATGGTGCCGCAGCAAAGGTGATGGCTGCGGTGTAGCAAATACCATATTGGAACGCAAAGTAGAGACCTATTGAAGCAGAAATTGTGGATGATTATCGTTCTCCAGAGCAGTGATATTATGGGACCTGTAGCCTACCAGTCGAGACTAGCGTGGTGGCGTTTGAGGGCTGTTTGATGACCTTCCATGCAGACCCGAGAATATTGACGTCTGCCAAACTGAGTTTAATATCCTCAACAACGTCATCGACCTTTGGGATGCCCACAGCCCCCATTGCACCGTCCAGCGAGGCTCTCCTCGTTGGTGAAACGGAGTGGGCTGGGGGACCATCGGCATTGTCATCGACAGGCTGTTTCTTCTCCAGTCTACCCTCCAATGCTCGACTAGCGTGTTTCAGGTTCTTTCGAGCTTGGTCACGCCGCGCACGAGCGATAGCACTCTGGTAAGCGAAGCTGCGCTCCTTGCGGAATGTATCGCGGAAGAAAAATATATATGAGAGCAGGGCAAGTCCGGCGAAGATGACCAAGAGCCAGAAAGTTGCACGCCAAGAAAAACCCGACGTGAGCAGTCCACCGATGACTATGAGGTCACAAGACCATCAGAATGGCGGCAATTACAACGATTGGACAATCGGCGACTTACTGGGGCCAAGCGCCGGTCCAAGCAGAGGGGCAGCGTAATAAATACCCATGATCGTTCCTCTCTCATGAGATTCGAACACATCCTAATGAAAGTGATAGATAGGTTATGGCCCTGCGCAGAAAGCTTTCTGGTTCATAGCTTACCGCTAAAGTGCCAGCACCAAGGGTTAACGCGGAAGAGGAGCCCAAAGCTTGGAACACTCGCATAGCGATGAGGATGGACATTTTCTTCGACAAAGCCGCCACAGTGGATCCAATCGCAAAGATCTAATAATATCCTAGTTAAACGTGATAAGCTATTGGGCAGTGGTCAGAGAACTTACGATCATCGAAATCAAGTATGGGCCCTACAGAGATGTATTGAGCGATAACGTTTCCTGCGAGTGTGATGTAAAGTGGAACGACCTACTTTTCGACCTTTGATCTCGCTAACCGCTGACCAGAAGAGAGGCGCGTTGCCTTGTACGATAATGAAAAGAGATAAACTGAGTGATATCTGCGATGACGAGGCATGTAGCTGTTGCTCGATCTGCTTGAACGCAGCTAGACAATCGCAGAGCAAGGAGTGGCGTCAGATTACAAGCTCGTGATAAAGTATACCCAGAGTCAGAAATTCAGCTCACGATTATACAAATTCACTGATAATGCAGGTGCAATAGCGGTGAAGGCGATCACGCCTAGTGTGATGAGCTAGAGAAGGAGCAGGTAACTCTAATTGAGCGAGATGAACATGCCGGGAAATGACTCGATCGACAGACCTTTCGTTTTCGGGACCACTGACGAGGATCGTCGGCGACGGCTACATGCTCGATGTCGAGAGCCACTACAGTCGAAGCAGAGGACTGCAAGGGTTCTGTGGGAGCACCAGACAGCGCTTGGCCTTTGGGAGATTCGATATTGATACCGAGGGAGGGAGAGACGGAATCGGATTGAGGAGACATTGGTTCAGTATGATTGTGCGTCATGATAAGGTCGTGAACAGGTCGTGAAGGATAGCAGAAGGCCTCTCTGCGCCCACTGGGGGGAATTTGAGGTTGAGGAGCAGCAAAACCCTGTTGAGCGAGCTATCTTTGTATGAATTTAGAGGCCATACACGCGCTTGGTCTCGGGAACCATTGAGGGTCTTCGGCAGAAAAGTCTTGCCGAGTCGGACGTTCATCGGTCGGCCACATGGCGGGCCAACAGACTTTTTAGTGGACCTTGGGCGCTCCAAGCTTATTCCAAAGATGCCCTCGAGTATGCGTTTAGCCTCACAGTAGTATTATCCTAGTTTGTGCCCCAGCATGGGTTTCTCTCCAGCTGAACAGTGTTCCTCGGAGTCCTTCGAACTTTACCGTCGTCGGACTGAGGGCTTTTCCAGCTCGATCCCGAAGGGCGGGCAGGTGGTGTGACCCTGAAAATAGATTCACACACTGGCACAGGGGAAATATGCATTAAGATTACCAGGAACTGTTGAGAGGCCGAGAACATTGAGCGGACCCCGATTTCCCCAATGAGTATGCCAGATCTGATGGGGAGAGATTCGATTTTCGAGCTTTGACTCACCATGCTCGGCACAGTCTTCCTAAATTCGGCGGTTTCTGGCGTGCAGTGCATATCTGGTTGCTCGGAACTTGTACATGGGGTGCCAGAACGCGCAAAAGTTTTCACACACGTCGTCGAGCCAAACAATCTCGACGCCGACACGAGCTCGTCAATCAGTCAGATCAATGTTTGGGAAACACAAATGAGCGTTGAGATATTACTCGTTCATGATGTCATTGCATCTATCGGGTTTCATTGAGCCCCCTTCCACCTGGAAGTCACTGTGTATGTTTAAGCAATTCCATCACCACAGCAAGAGCATCTGCCCAAAGAGCAGCATGGTTATTCCTCGAGCGACTCTACGGTTGCGGCCTCGTTTATACCTATTCGTTCTCGTTTTCTGTCTTACCTCCCTGGGGTTCAATAGTTTTGGCTCGCGCTGCCTCCCTAGCTTCCCCCGCTTCACGCCATGCCGCACCGCGGTACATGACCAAGATAGTGAGAAGCTCGATGCAGATGAGTATGCCAGCCCAGAGAGTGTAGAGGCCTCCATCCCCAAGTGCATTCTATGTGGCGATTGCCGTGTCAGAGGATGGAAGGGATGGGGTACACGATGAAACGCATTAGACACAGTCGGGTGAGAATGTCAATATCAAGTATCCGGCAGCATAACACGGGTGATGGGAGTTTGCACTGACCTGGAGGGGAACGGAGATTTCCGCAATAACAAATCCCATAGTACCTCGAGCAGAAGAGTTGGTCGCGATGGCAGTGGTCGATTGACCCTTGTTCGCGTCGACGATATACGCCAGTGTGCTGGTATAGATCCACCTATGGATCGACAATCGAAGAGCAAGGAAGGGAATCAGTAAGCTTTCAGCCTCGGAAAAACCAAGGAGGGCAACAGACGTGACAGAAAACCCGGCGATAAATAAGGCCACAAGAGGTCCCGCAATATGGACCTTGAAATGAGCCATCCATGCATAAGCGATAACACTCAGGGGTAAAAAGGGCATAGCAATTAATGTGCTTCGCAATCGCATCTAACACCGAAAAAATGGGTCAGCGGCAGACCGGTGGGGCAGAAGTCAGCAAAGTAAACTTACCTCAGGAGTACTCAGCTTTGCTCTTCCCTCAGGATCTCGCTGCCTCTCTAACGCCACTTGCTGGCGATGTAAAGCCCGATCAATCCACCTCCCCCCAAAAATGCTGCCCCCTACGCAGCCGAGGCCGAAGGAAAGAAGAATAAGCCCAATTACTATAGGGCCATAGTTGTATGGTGCTTCAGCGAACGTGATTGCCACCGTATAGCAAATGCCGTATTGAAACGCAAAGTAGAGACCTACGGCGGAGGACGTTATAAGATGTGATTTATTTCTCTGAAGTGCGACTCACCAGAACCGATCAACGTTGTGGCGTTCGAGGGCTTTTTGATGACCTTCCATGCAGAACCAAGGACATTGACGTCCGCCAAGGTGAGTCTGATCTCCTCTATTCCATCGTCGATCTTGGGTGAGCCGATAGGGCGCTCGGCACCATCCAGCGAAGCCCTCCTTGTTGCGGAAACTGCAACCTCTTTCAGCTCCACTGCATCGGTCTCCGCAGCCCCAGCGCTAGCTTTTTGCTGCTTCCGTGATCCTCCCTCTAGCGCTTGGCTCGCTTGTTTCAGACCCTTGCGAGCATTTTCTTGCCGTGCACGAGCGATAGCCCTCTGGTAGGCTAAGCTTCGTTCCTTGCGGAATGTGTCACGAAAGACGAATAGATACAAGAGAAGAGCGAGTCCAGCGAGGATGACAAGGATCCAGAACGTTGCGCGCCATGAGAAAGCCGACGTAAGTAAACCTCCGAGTACTATGAGTCGATATTAGTAGATATTTAGAAGAGAATGGTGAGCAGAGCCAATGGCTGCCGACGTACTGGGGCCGAGGGACGGTCCCATCAAGGGGGCAGCGTAATAAATACCCATGATGGTACCTCTCTCATAGGACTCGTACATATCCTAACGGGAGGCGACCTTGAGTTGCAGGGTGGAGAACAGTGTCGAGGTTGTAAAACTCACCGCCAATGTCCCACCACCAAGCGTCAATGCTGATGAGGAGCCCAAAGCTTGGAATACTCGCATAGCGATCAGGACGGATATTTTCTTCGCTGATGCCGATACTATCGAGCCCACCGCAAAGATCTAATGATATCAAGGTCACGACGAGAGGTTGTCGTGTGGAGCTGGTCGACGTACAGCCATAGAGATCATGTAAGGACCCTGTATGTCGTGTGCAAGAGTCAAAAACACTGGTATGCATGGTTATGAATAGAATGACCAACCTTTCGACCCTTTATCTCACTGACTGCTGACCAGAAGAGTGGTGCGTTCCCTTGTACAAGGATGAAAAGAGACAAACTGAGTGATATCTGGGAGGATGATGCATGTAGATCTTGCTCAATCTGTTTAATCGCAGCTAGACAGTCGCAAAGCAAATAATTTTTCAAGGGGCTCAGCTCGTGTGACCACAATAAACAGGATTCCCTGAGTAAGAGGTGCAACTCACGATTGTATAAGTTCACCGATAGCGCAGTGGCGATGGAGGTGAAGGCGATCACGCCAAGCGTTGTGAGCTAGAAGGGGTAGAGTGGCAACTTGAGTAAAGTTGCCGGTGAATGACTCGACTGATATACCTTCCGGTTTCGGGACCACTGACGGGGATCATCAGCAACGGCTACATGCTCGATATCCAGCGCCACTACGGTGGAAGCAGATGACTGCAAGGGTTCAGTAGGGGGCTCCGACTGGGTATTTCCATGGGGTGAGGCAGGATTGGGACGAGAAGGTGGAGATATGGCGTCCGGTTGGAGCGCTACTGGTACAGGATTGCTGTTCGCCATGAATACGTCTGACACACAGTTAGGGACAGCCCGAGTGCTTTCTTCACCAACTCAAGATATGTTTGCGAAGAGCCAGGCTATCATCGGTGTCCAAGCTGTGTATAAGTATGGGGGCCATAAGTGCGCATGGTCTGCAGACCATCGAGAGTTCGGCAGGAAATCTTGCCGGTTCGGACGTCCATCGGTCGATCCACATTGTGGAGCCACATGTATTTATTTCGCAAATGACTCGAGACCTATTCTCAAGCACTCCCGATGATGCGTTTAGCCATCTAGCTTTTATCGTTCTTGGCTCGATATTGATGTTGGCTGTTCCTGGCTGAACAGTGAACGCTTTTCCTTTTGGTTTTCCCTTCTTTCTGTCGGACTGAGACGGTCCCAGAGCTCGACACCAGCAGATGACCCTGAGATTGTTTCGCACAGGAGGCGATATGCATTGACACCACCAGGAGCAGCTGAAAGACCGAGACCGCTTAGACTGAACCACACCCCAGGTTCCAAAGAATACTATGAATTTGATCGGGAGAATCTCAAGTGCAGCCCTGGATTCACCCTCTGACTCGCACCATTCTATGTATTATGCTTTCGGCTTGACAAATTTATGCTGTTCGGAACTTGGATGTATAGCTGTTAGTGCTTGTTGTGGGCTGGCGCTAAAGCAGCTTCCTTGGACCCTGATTGTGATACTTGTCTGCTCGCACGATGTCTGGGATGTTCGACACGTCGGCGCTTCCGCCATTTGAGAGCCTTGTAGACGTTAGCAAGACTTCTCTGTATATTTCTTTGGCTGCCATTGCTTTCAACCCTACATTTTGGAATATTGTGGCTCGAAGTGGTGTGTGTTCCTGCCAAGAAGAATATAGCAGCACTGAAAATTGACTCATTTTTCATCACGCAGAATATAGAAGTAAAACAATCACCAAGATCTTTGGCGGAAACGCGTATTATGGGTGCTATGCGCTAGCTCTCACCATTTTCAGCTTGGGAATGGTTCGTGACGCACTGTCAGTATTCAATATTTCCATTATGAACTTTCCGCCCGACGCGCCTGACTCATGCTTCCTATTTGTGAATATAGCTACCACAACGCACTCCAGGACCAGCCTGGGTCGGACTTGATCCCCAAAGCCATTGCTCAACCATTGGCCGCCGCGTTGTTCGTCATTGGTCAAACCCTCGTCATCTCCTCCACTTGGGCCTTGGGGGTTACTGGTACGCCTATTGCTAACAATTTGTACCAATGGCCATGATCTAGGCTAACACGACATTCTATTAGGGACATTCCTTGGTGACTACTTTGGCATCCTGATGGACCACCGAGTAGAGGGCTTCCCCTTCAATCTTCTCTCCGACCCCATGTATGATGGCAGCACTATGTGCTTCGCGGCGACGGCTCTCTGGTGTGTTCTGGATACCATGATCTAATTGATGCATTAGTTAACTGGATCGTATAGGTATGGGAAACCTGCTGGGCTTTTTATCACGGCGTTCGTGTACATTGTCTACGGCTTCGCTCTACGCTTCGAGGGGTACGTCCAGGCTTATCTCGGTCGTCGCCCTGTTGAGTTACTAATGACCACTCTAGACCATTCACCGAGGCCATCTACGCTGCCAAGGCGAAGCGAGAGCAGAAAAGGGAGTGAACGCTCGTTGCACAACCGTTCAAACCTAGCAGGGTTCCCCATGCACCTGCTTGCTCCTTCCTTTTCCGTCTCCATTTCCGTCAATCATCACATCATCTAGCACACTTGCATCACTAGCTTCAACAGCTTACTCACGGACATAATGTTTCATCACATACCGATCCCATCGTTAATACCCTCCAATCACATCACGACCCCGTTTGCTTTTACGTTCTTTATTTTTTGACGCCAGAGTGCCTTTCGATTGATTCATTCCGTCATTGCTACTGACGTGAGTGGAGCGATGATGACTCCTGAGTTTGGGGTGACGAACCCCTGTGCAGAACGTGCACATGAAGATTGTCGGCAGCTTTGTGTTGAGCCCACGAAACCAGCCGCTGGCTCACTACAGGGTTCACAGAGTTTGGCGCCAGTATGTGTGATCACAATGTCTCCGCAGATAATGAGGATACGTGAGTAGCAATGCCACAGTGTAGTGGCTTCACATTATTCATGGGTACAATCCGTTTCCTATCTCACAAAGGTACTTCCCTGCGCAATCGTGGCCAGCCCAGACACCAGATCCGTCCCTTGAGACCGGAACTGAAACGGAACGGCGAGTTGTGGATCGGCTTCCAGGAATTGATCCGTCGTATCATCTCCAGTCCGGTCGTCTAAATCTTGAGAACCACATGGGCTGGATCGACATGATAAGCCATGTGAAACGGCGACGCTCCATTACACGACGTCCGTTGTTCCTCGATGACTGTCTGGATAGTCAATTCGGTGCCATGATGCTTGAGGTCAAAATGAGAGAGAATGTATCATCTTCGAAATTAGTATAGACCACAAATTGATATATCCAGCATACTCTTCAGCGTGTAAAACGACCTGAGCCTGTTGACGCTCTTAGTTTCGGTCACATGATCCACAATGCGAGCTTGATCTTCCTTGCACCACACCATCAATATGCTGGGCACTTTGAACGCGTGTATGGCAAACAACGAGGGTTATTACGAAATTAAGCTTTTGTGATGATGTCATGAAAGCTTGATGCGCCCCGTCGATGGCCGACGACGGTTGACATGTTGTACCGAACCAAAGCCACTTGGCGAGGAAACTCACCCAGAACTGGGTTTATTACCACCGAAACCGCATCGAATATATCCGGGTGATCTCGGTTTTGAATTGCCAAAGCGACGTGAAGTCGAAAAACCGAGGACCGACCCATCAGGAAGCGGTGCCGAGACTACGTAGCCAAGTGGTGCTTTTTCAGGGGAGTCATGAAGGGAATGTCTCGAGGCGTCGGGCTTCTGTGCCCATCTGCTCGAGACGCCTCTTAATGCTGCCCAGCCACATCGGTCTCGGAACAGCAAACCTCCAGATCCCCTCGCCATAATGAGCACTGACTGGAACGACCTTGGTCAATCGGTACCGTGGGCATCCAGCTCAAGTGATTTCCCCGCAACTAGTGCCAGCGCGAGCAAGAAGAGACGAATTCAGAGAGCCTGCGATATCTGTCGTCGAAAAAAGGTAACACGCAAACAGCGGAATGCTTTAACTACCTAGCCTGACTCTTACGCTTGGTTATCGTCCCTCAGATCCGATGCGATGCTACACAAAAGTTGTCCAAAGGAAGCAGATGCAGCAACTGCGTTACTTCTGGATCAAAATGCACTTTCTCAAATGAGTCCACAAAGCGTGGCCCGTCACAGATTTACGTAGACAGGCTGGAGCACAAACTCGCAAATATGGAAAGGCTCTTGCGCAAGGTACGTAATGTAATCAATGCCCTTTCGATGAATGTCCTTCCGATATCTTAACACTCTATAGCTCGCACTTCGAGTCGACATTGAGGCCGAACTAGCTCAGCATGCCTCGGAATTCCCCCCGTTCCTATCTGGGCACTCCTTGGATTCTGCCGCTGAACGAACGGCTACCTCCTCTAATTCGTCCGGGAGTCTTGGAGTCCTGACAGCACGAAGGCACAATCACCCCGTGACTGCTCTTGACCATGATGAGGCCGAGTACGATAGTACTGATGGTGACGACGAAGACGAGGAGCCATTACCTCAAAGGATAACCAAGACGTTTGAGGAATTCAACATCATTGAGACCCCGACTTGTTTTCATGGAAAATCGAGTGGTGCGTGAATCATGCCTCGTCTCCATTGATATCGACGATCACTCACCAACAGAGTTAGGGCTGGGGCTATTCCGAGCAGCGACTATTCTGAAGAAGGAGCAGGGTATTGAACCAGCTCCAAATCGTGGAGCTGGCACACAGGATAATTCAGAGGTGTGATTCGCTTCCTGCTACACCATTCGACACCGGATTTTGATGAGCTGTCGTGATTTAGTGGGAGCGAAGGCTGCTAGCGGTCCCTCCGCCAACCTCATTTACATTCCCCCCCGACGACCTCATTCGTATTCTCTTCGATCTATTCTTCCTCCACTTCACCCCTTTCCTTCCGGTTATCCATAGACCCACTTTCGAAGCTCAGTTCAGTTCGGGACGACACCTTCGGGATACGTCCTTCGCCAAGTGTGTTTTGCTTGTGTGTGCGATTGGATCGCGATACTGTGATGACCCCCGCGTCTACATCGAAGACATTGGACCAAAAAGTGCTGGCTGGCCGTATTTTATTCAGGTTGGAGATCCCAAACCACCAGCTTACACTCCCGCAACCCTGCACGACATACAATGTCATGTGGTGAGTCTCCCCCTTCCGATCGCTATAATACGGTTCGCCAGATCTGATCATTCCCCTGTTCATCCTTAGATGCTGTCTTATTTCCTTCAGACGACTTGCGCCGTTGGATCAGCCTGGTCCGTAGCTGGATATGGCATTCGTCTTGCCCAAGAGAGGGGTATGCATCGACGGAAGTCTGGCAAAGGACCCATCTCCCTTTATGACGAGCAAGAAAAGCGAGCGTTCTGGTTCGTCATTATGATCTCCCAAAGCATTCCTGGAGTTGAGTGCTAATAGATCGACATAAGGTGTCTCATTGCTATCGATCGGTATATGAGCTCCAGCATCGGGCGACCGCTTGCATGTCAAGATGAAGAGTGAGTATTCTATACTCCACGTCTTCCCAAGTATCTTACCCAATCCAATCCGACAGCTTTGATCTAGATTTTCCAAGTAAAACCCTTTTCTTCAATACTAGATGAGCTGTCTCTCACAACCCTCTTATCTTTAGTCGAGGTAGATGATGAATATTGGAGCGTCCCAGAGGAAGGTGCTCCGATTCCCACCCCTCACCAACCTACTGGCGTGCCTTCAAAGATTTCCGCTTTCGTAGCGGCATTGAAGCTGTACCAGATAATGGCCCTAGCCGTCAGGACGATTTATGCAATCAACAAGTCGAAAGCTCTTCTTGGTTTTGCTGGAGAAAAATGGGAACAACAAATCGTCTCAGAGCTAGGCATGTGACACTACACAATTCCTGATTTCAACTATTCGTCTCATATCAACTTATTTCAGACTCAAGAATGAACAAATGGATTGATGCTGTCCCAGCGCACCGTGAGCATGCTACGAGCATATCTGAACCGAAGACCCCTAGGTTTGAGCTAACTTAATGGTCGTGTCTCAGTCAAATGGGACCCGAATCGTCAAGACGAGGTCCATTTCACACAATCTGTAAACCTCTACGCGGTCTATTATTTTCTGCAAATTTTCATCCACCGTCCCTTCTTCTATCCCGATAAGGGCTCCAACGCCCTTTCCTTCCCATCTTTGTCTATTGCCACCAACGCGGCTCGTTCATGCAGCCATTTGGTGGAAGCTCTACAAGCCAGAGGCATTCAAGGAACTATCCCTGTATCTGATTCCTCAATTAATAGCGGAGTGGTACTGCTCATGGCGGTCTGGGGCGCAAGGAAGACAGGAGTCTCTGTCGACTCTCAGTCAGCTATGCGGGATGTGTCTCAATGTATCAGTTATCTCAAATGGTGTGAATCAAGGTGAGGTAAGTTCTCTGATTGTTATCTTCTCTTCAGCGTTCCACTAAGAACGGCATGGATACCCTTTCAGCTGGCAGTGCGCCAGGCTAATGGGCCAAGTCCTCCAAGACCTGGCAAACTGCGGAGACCTCGACCTCACTAGTAGTACATCGACACCACCATCCCTTAAGCGGAGTTATTCGCATCTAAAGGATAGCTTCCCTTCTCCACCAGAGTCTTCTGATACCTCCTCAACGACGAGAGATGTGAGAGTCTCTCGCTCCCCGGACAACCCGCCGCCCCCGAGAAGCCATTCCCGACCCTCGTCTACCCTCACCCAGTCCAGCAATCGTGCAGTTCCACCTATAACTTTGCCGCCGGCCACGGCTCCATCGGCACTTCCGACAGGGGAACTTCCGATATCGCCCACATCGCAGTTCCTCCAGTCATATGTGGCTACCCTCCCGCTGGATGGTATTACGATTAGTTCGAATCCCCTCTTCCAGCCATTTGATCCTGTTATCTTGAACGACCTCAGCACAGGAGGGACTGGAGACATTGCAACGTCTACCCCGTTTCCAATATCGACAGACTTCACTTCTAGTGGGACTAAGACGACAGACTGGGATAACTTGATTAGATTTGGGTTTCATTCTAGCAGTGCAGCGGCGAGTGATAGCCTTAGGTTTGCCCCTGGCAGTTCATCGTCAGCTTCACATTTGGTAGGAGATCCCTATCTAGGGATCCCAGGGTTCGGAGGGTCCATAGGGTTTGCAGCGGAAGCACAGGCGTTTGTGGGAGGTGGTGGCATAGGCGCGGATGATGTGGATTGGGGTAGTATTTTGAATTTCGGGTGAGTGTTCCGTGTCCTGGAAGGGTCAGTGGATAGAAGCTCACCAACGATTCTCTTCCGGGATCATACCAGCTCAAACCTAGATCATGCTAGAATATCCAAGCCTAGTGACGCATGACAGTAGACAGAGTTTAGAACCCCACTTATCGTTATAGCTTTCTTTTCCTTTGGCTTACTGGATTTAGCTATTTTATGATTCACTCTAGGAAGGTCGCGTTTCCCAACCGTCGGTCATACCATAGATGTACCTCTTCTTCTTCCGAGTGCATTGCAGCGTTTCTTGTACACTCCACATCAACGTAAAATCGACTCGTCTCACTCTGACACGGATGCCCACTCCCGCCTAGGCAAGTGGTCCATCCTGTCAATTAGTAAAGATCATGCATGCTGGGCAAGCCGACTAACGCACGGCTTTGGACATTCTCAACCTCGGTCACGCGGCCAACCTGGCCTTAACTCACCGCGTGCCCCACTTAAGCTTACATGTGATGACAATCCGATGGTTTGGGTCATTTACGAAAATAATGACAGCTGCAATGATGTCATATGATCCTATGCTGCTGCCCTCCGTGGATGACCGAGTCTGCTCTCACAGAGATACTGCTGCAGAAACCAAGCCGCCTGAGTGAGAGAGAAAACCAAGGTAGAGGAAACTGCCCATATGGTTGCGTCCGACTGCCGCCAGAATTGCACTATATTGAGTGTACGTGTAGCCGGACAATCTCGGTTTTTGAATTGCCAAAGGGATGTGTGAAGTCAGAAAACCGAGGACCGAACCATCAGCGGCGGCGGTACCGAGACTACGTAGACGGTAGCGAAGTGGTGCATTGGGTGGAGTCATGATAGAACTGCCTCGCGTCGTCGGGCTTTTGAGCCCATCCGCTCAGTGCCTCTTAATACCGCCCAGCCACAGACATTCCAGATCCAGAACAACACAACAAACCTCGCGATCCCCGCAAGATGATGGGTGCCGACTGGGACGACCTCGGCCAATCTGTTCCTTGGGCATCGACCTCGACCGATTTCTCTACTGCGCCAGCTGACGCGAACACAAATAAGAAGCGACGGGTCCAAAGAGCCTGCGATATCTGTCGTCGAAAAAAGGTAACGTATTGGAGCTAACTGCCAGTGGCGCAACTAGCATGTCTCTCATACTTGGTTCTCGTTGCCAGATCCGCTGCGATGCTACAACAAAGCTTTCCAAAGGTGGCCGATGTAGCAACTGTGCTTCTTCTGGATCGAAATGCACTTTCTCAAACGAGTCTACAAAACGTGGACCATCGAAGGCGTACGTCGATGGACTAGAAAACAAACTTGCGAGCATGGAAGAGCTCTTGCGCAAGGTCAGTGGTGTGTTGCTCTTTCAACTTAGATCACTTTTTCATGACTTGAGACTTCACAGCTCGCCGTTCGAGTCGATATTGAGGCCGAGCTAGCCCAGCACGCTTCCGAATTCCCCTCCTACCTCTCTGGACACTCATTAAACTCTGTTGGACGGAGGTCTGGTTCTCCACAATCCACCGGCAACCTTGGAACCCTTACGGCTCCTGGGCACAATCATCCCGCAACCGTCTTTGACCATGATGACGTCGAGTACGAGAGTACTGATACCGAGGACGACGACGAAGAACCGTTGCCACAGAGGATAACCAAGACACTGGAAGAGTTCAATATTGCCGAGGGCCCGAGTTTATTCCATGGCAAATCGAGTGGTGCGCGATCCATAAATTCCTGCGAGTTTCTCTTGGCGTTTGCTCACTAGATGAAAATAGGTTTTGGTCTGTTGAAAGCAGCCAACCTTCTGAAGAAAGAACAGGGTATCCAACCTGCTCCTGATCGCGCGGCTGAGCCAGAACCAAGTTCTGAGGTACAACTTTCCTCCACGCCACTCCACACCTTATGCCAATATTCTGACTGCATTCGGCTTTTTTACGTGAATTCTTGTTACCTCAGTGGGAGCGAAGACTGATGGCAATCCCGCCACCAAGCACATTCACATTTCCCCCTGAGGACCTCGCCCGCATCCTCTTCGATCTGTTCTTCCTCCATTTTACCCCATTCCTTCCGGTGATCCATCAACCCACCTTCGAGGCCCAGTACAAATCTGGACTGCACCACAAGAACAGGTCGTTTGCGAAGTCCGTCTTGCTTGTGTGTGCGATTGGGTCGCGATACTCTGACGACCCTCGCGTCTACCTTGAAGAGATCGGACGGCAGAGTGCTGGGTGGAAGTGGTTCACTCAGATCGGCGACCCGAAACCACCAGCATACGCCTTTGCGTCACTGCATGACATCCAATGCTATGTGGTCAGTCCCCTCTCTAAATACGGCCTGTAATAGACCTCCAGTGGATCATACTTATCGATGCGTATGGCAGATGTTGGCCTATTTCCTTCAAACAACAACTGCCCTTCAACCTGCTTGGACTATTAGTGGGCATGGCATTCGTCTCGCCCAAGAGAGAGGAATGCACCGAAAGAAAGCTGGAAAAGGACCCATATCTCTTTACGACGAGCAAGAGAAGCGCGCGTTCTGGTTCGTTACTCTGATTTCCTAAACATTCATGGGAGGTGGTCGTTGATACAGGACCAATAGGTGTCTTATCATTATTGATCGATATATGAGTACGAGCATTGGTCGACCACTTGCATGTCAAGATGAAGAGTGAGTGCTTGATTCCTCACCGACCCACTAGCAATTCACTCATTCAAATCGGCAGTTTCGATCTCGATTTCCCAGGTATGAGCGTCTCGTCAACATCCCAGGCAACTGCTTCTCACCACACTCCTATGTTTAGTGGAGGTGGATGATGAGTACTGGAGTCTCCCAGAGCAAGACGGTGCTCCAATTCCGACTCCTCATCAACCCACTGGTGTTCCCTCTAAGATTTCTGCTTTTGTGGCGGCTCTCAAACTATCCCAGATCGCGGCTTTTGCGCTGAGGACAGTATATTCAATCAATAAATCCAGGGCTCTTCTTGGATTCGGAGGAGAAAAATGGGATCAGCAAATCGTTTCTGAACTGGGTGCGCGACGTCGTGCATCAATCTTATTCACTGTCAGTCTCATTCTAACTTGCTCCAGACTCGAGAATGAACAAGTGGATTGACGCGGTTCCCGCTCATCGTAAGCATTAAAATGAATTGTGTATAGCTTCCGAGTGTGCTAATTCACAATATATCTTTTCAGTCAAATGGGACCCCAACCGGACAAACGAGACACATTTTGTTCAATCTGCGAACCTCTACTCGGCATATTACTACCTACAAATCTGCATCCATCGTCCCTTCCTCCACCCTGCCAAGGGAGCCAGCGCGCTTTCCTTCCCTTCATTGTCTATATCCACGCATGCTGCTCGCTCATGTAGCCATGTCCTGGAGGCTTTGAAAGATCGAGGCATGCGGGGAGCTATGCCTGTGCTTGACTCTGCTATCCATAGTGGAGTTGTGCTGCTCATGGCCGTTTGGGGCGCGAAGAAGACAGGGGTATCTGTTGATTCCCAAGGCGCCATGCGAGATGTGAACCAATGCATAGATTACCTCAGGGGATGCGAATCACAGTGAGTTGCTTTTGGCTCGATCCATCCTGTCATCTCTTGAGCCTCCCTCTGACGAGGATATCGATTTGCTTTCAGCTGGCAATGCGCCAGGCTCATGGGCCAAGTGCTCAAAGACCTAGCGAACTGCGGAGACCTCGATCTGACAAGTAGCGCGTTAACACCACCATCCCTCAAGCGCGGTTATTCCCAGCTTCAGGACAGCCTTCCTAGTCCACCAGACTCGTCTGGTGCGCGTTCAGCAAGTGGGGACGATAGGAGATCTCAATCCCCTGGCCACAAACAGGCTCCAACCAGGTCTTCCCAACCCTCATCCGTTACTGGTCAGCCCGCCAATCGTGCTATGCCCCCTGTTGCTCTGCCACCAGCTCCCACCTCAATAGCGCCTCCTATGAGCGAAAACCCGCTGTCTCCCACGTCGCAGTTTCTCCAGTCATACGTGGCCACCCTTCCATTGGACGGGATGACCACCAGCGCGAATCCCCTCTTCCAGTCATTTGACCCTGCCATGTTCAGCAACCCCACTTCTGTGGTGGGTGGAGACGGTTTGACCTCTACCTCGTTCCCAATATCAACCAACTTTGCTTCATCTAAGACCAAGACGATGGATTGGGATAGCCTGCTTAAACTTGGATCCCAGTCCAGTGGCCCCACATATGGCCCTGGACCCGAGTTCGGAGTATCAAACTCGTTCCAATTTGCTGGTATGCCCGGCAGCTCGTCGTCGGCAGGACTCCAGGCGGGGGACCCGTATCTAGGATACCAAGGATTCGAAGGCTCTATGGGTTTCGCAGCGGAAGCACAGGCGTTTCTGGGAGGTGGGGGTATGGGTGCGGATGATGTAGACTGGGCCAGTATCTTGAATTTTGGGTGAGTGTTCCTCGCCAAGGCTCAGATTCATTTCGCTCCGGTCGGTCATTGGGGGCTCAACAGCTATTTTTCTCTTTCATGATAGTTCAAGTGCGGAACATATCGGGATGTCCAAAGCTAATCATCCGCAGCAGTAGATAGAGCTTGAACCCTCCTTTCGGTTGTGCGCCGCTTTCTCTTTGGGTTTGGGCAGGGTGATCACCTTTGTAGAACGTCACCTATCGATACCCCTTGATGTATTTTTCTTCTCCAATAAATGCATTACAGTCTCTTTGGGAATTGCTCACAATGTGGCTCATGTGATCATGGCGTGGAATGAGGCCGTCACACCTGTGACAGGCGTGCCTTCTTCACTTCTTTATCGTTCGCCGCCAGGTCCTTATCCCACCCATGGCCGATTCCTCCTCTACCTTCATTCCTGAAAACTTTGATCCATCATCTAAAACTGCGTCCGAGCACAATGGAGGGACAATATCACCACTAACAAGAGACTCTGCTTCCAACGTCCGACCAGAACCCTCCTTTGCGGACCCTTCGGATGAACATACTAATGGCACTCATAAATCGGCGAGACGCTCTCTAAGAGACCTAATACCCGATCCTGCCCCGTCTTTACAGAACTCTGGGAGTGTTGGTACGTTTGACTGGTCCACTATGTCCCTTAGTTTGATGATGTTTCCTGCGCCGCAAATGGTCCCTCGGCCGATGACGATGTGTACTGACGAAATCATGGTACACCCGCCAATGTTTTCTCTCGCCTATGCTTAGCTCGAGATCACCTAGCCAACGAACGGACGTGGTTGGCGTATTTACGGACGAGCCTTGCTATTGCGTCTGCTGGCGTTGGTGAGCATTCGTATTAACCAATACTGAGCATGAACTTTCACCTCTCACCGAACCCTCTTTTCCCATTGCCGTGGTCCATATCATATCAATACACCAAAACGGAATCTCCTTACCACCAATTTGGGTGTGCCATCCTATTCCATGGGTTTGCCCGTCTGTTCAGCTCTTGTGCAGCTTTTTACTATATCAGCGGCAGCAACCGAAGATACTAATGTACGCCAAACTTTCTACTTCATTATTTTGTCTTGCTCTGGTTACCGACATCCGTCCGTTGTGCGATAAACTTTAGTCCCCAGTCCAGATTCAGCGGTTCGCCCGACCGCTAGGTGGTATCTCAATAGCACTTGCAGTTGTTGTCCTTATCATTGGTGCGTCTCTCCCCCATCTACCTACTATTCATACCCCTGAACCTTCACCCAAGGCGCATATCGGTATTTCCGAATACAAAACGCTCTGATCGTCGGACAGTTCCCTCCAGCCCACGCCAGCATGGCTTTTATGAGTGCACTTCTAATGTCGATCATTATTATTGTCTTTGGCGTGCTAGTGGCTGTTCGCCAAGTGTAGACCGGAGATTATTCTCTGACGCATTGGTTACTCGCATAGATGGGCATGGACTCGATATACTGTATGTTTGAATTATTTTGGATTAATGACTCGATGACTATGTTGAACGTGGAGAAGATTTTGCGCCCTTTCGAGTTTTCTGGGCAAGTGACTTCCCTGGGCGACTAGTTCCCGCATGCCACCCCTGTTGCTAAAATGAAGCTGTGGAAAAACTCGGAGCGCAGTGCCTGAGTCAATTATACGAAGAGCGAGAAGCACCCGGACCCTACAGGCTAAACAATGTACCGCATGTTCAGCCGCAAGGATTCACACCGCACAGTGGGTTGAAATGAGCAAATTCACAGAACAGTGCTATTCTTCATTTTCGATAAGGCTCTGTGGTTCAAGTGATCCACCCACGATCCCTAGACTTTCTAGAATGGGATTATAGACAACTTCCCACTTCCCGCAGCTACTTTTCCTTTCTTTGAACGCTCAGGAGTTCCAGGCCTTATTGCGCATTTCGCGAAAGCAGGTGACAAGTTTAAAAAGTATTCATTCGTAGATAGGAAAGAACCGGGTATAGGAATACTGTACAATGAAAACGTTTCGTACTATCATATCGTAGAAACTTCTGAAGTCTAGTCAGGCGAGCAAATGAGCCATAAGGCATTCATTGATACTTCGCTTTGACAAGGTCCGATGTCCTCTCCGCGATGGCGTAGATGGCAGACTGAATATGAGAGCTCGGAAGGAAGGGCTAAGAGAAGTCCAAGAAAGTCGTGAGAGAAGACCGCGGGACTGAAGAAGAATCACTTACGAAAACACTCGCGTCCACGACACGAAGGCCAGCCACTCCTTTCACTGCAACACATTAATTGGATCGGGGGAGTTCAGATTTCCTCTCGTGCCAAGAATGTTATCAAGTTGACTGACCGGTGAGATCGGCGTTCACGACACCAGTCGAGCTTCCTGTCTTGGACATCGCCGCAGTTCCGGTGGCGCTACAAACAGCGTCAGTCTCTATTCTTAGTTTCGGGCTCGCTGGGAGACTCACTGCCAGTTAGGAACAATAGATTCCTTCGCATACTCAAGAATGCTGGCATCATCACTTGCATTCATCTGAGCAAAGCGGCCGTACCGGCCAATGATATACTGATTCATAGGGGGAGATGCGGCCAAGCGCAGTGCGGCCTTGATAGCTGAGAGAGAAAAACCAGTTAGAAATTGCCTTATGAGGAGAATTGAATTGGTCAACTGACTCTCAGTCATAGCATACTTCTCATACGTGCTCGAAAGCATGTTAATGGTGAGCGTAGGATAGTCAAACACGCTCTTGCTAGTAAGTTGGAGGCTTCCAGTCGTCGTCGCGCAGATGAGAACGGTGTCGATTCCCACGTAATTTCCGGTGGTTGGGACTGCTTGAGTAGTACCACCAACAGCATCGTAGTATCCACCCTAAGAATTCCATGGTTAAGAGATGGTTAGAGCATGATGTTGAAGTAGGAGAAGTGACCTACACCAAAAATGAATTCATAATGGGGGGTGTTGGGACCAGACGAGGGATCATTGCTAGCATCAAGGATACCGGCCTTGTAAGGCACACGTCCATAGCCAATAGAACCAGCAACGGAAGCCGACAGAAGACCTAGCCATATATAGGAAATCGTCAGGCGGGCCGTTTCTTGGTGCGATATGATTTTAACTGACCGCTCATGTTTTTAGCGTACAACGCCTCTTGCTCAGCAAGGATCGTAGGGTTCTCGTTCACCTGGTCAAATGTATCGTTCAGGGTGACTTGGAAGTTGCTACAATGCATAGCCACTGTAAGTGAGAAAACGTGGAAACAGCTACTTGAAAGCATGGGGGGTCTTACTTTTGGATCCAGGGGTGATCCTAATGCCGCAATGAGTAGGGTAGTGAGTGATTCTATTGTAAGGGAGATTATAGAAATTGCGCGTACACCCATATTAGTGCCTACTTCCGCATTCTGCAGCTTCGTCTGAATACCCAGTTTGCTAAGCGTCTTGAAGTCGCCAATGCCTGACAGCTGAAGAATCTGTGCAGAGCCGATAGCACCTGCAGACAAGATCACTTCCTTCGACGCGCGGATCGTGTAGGGCTTGCCTGATGACGATGTTCGTAGTAAGAATGGGTACAGTCAAGAATAGCGAGATAAATTGCACGCACTGGAAGGGCTAGTCTGGACGGTGACGCCGTTGACCTGAAGAGATCGGAATCCAGTGCCGTACGTGAGACCAGTTGCGCGAGTCGACAAGAGAAGGTCGAGATTGGTTCGCGAGCTCAGGGTGTCATTAGACAGATACCTCATCGATGTTGAGCGAACACCGCCGCCAGTACTAGTGGGGAAGTACCCAATACCTATGGCGCAGGGTTTAGAATGAAGAAAAATGGGGATATGCTGCACTTACCAAGTGGATAACCGCTATTGATGTCTTGGTTGAACTTGTATTCGCTAGTATTTCCGCGAACAGTATCCATGATGACGCTATTCCAAGACCCATTATAGTTTTGGAGCGTGATCTTGATAGGGCCTTCCGTGCCAAGGTTTCCAGGATCGTAATCACCCGTGATATCGTCACCAGACATAGGTTGCACGAAGCCCTCGACCTAATTGCCGGCGGAAAGCCACGTGAGATGACGCCAACCATAGGAGTGAAATGGGGGGAATGGACACATACCTTCTGGAAGTAAGGTACCATAGACTTCCAGCTCCAACCCTTGTCCCCTGCAATAGAGCTGATGCGGTCCCAGTCTTCGAACGAGCCTCGGGTCCAGATCGCAAAGTCTGGTAATACACCAGATCAGATACCCAGCTCTAACTACATGAGAGTGAAAAAGATGCTCACTGATGTTGCTCGTTCCTCCCGCGACAAATCCATGCTGATAACTCAGCTCTCGGTTGTTCGCGGATGGGTTCGCAGTCAGCGTGTAGTTCCTAGAAGTCCGCAGTCCGCCCCAAGGTATGAGTCAATTCATGCCGGAAAAATCCATGAGAGTCCAATGAACTGCCATACCAATTCCAATCCTTGTTCGGCGAAGCCTGAATCATCAACAGGGGAACCTGGACCTGCTCGATGGGATCTGCAGAACCACCAGCTTCGACAACAAGAACTTTATACTTGTTATTCTCAGAGAGGCGATTGCCCATTACAGCACCACCGACGCCGGCACCGACCACGATGAAGTCATATTGCTTCGAGGCGACCAACGCAGGGTCTGTGTAAATGGCTGCCTGGGCAGTTCCAGCAAGAGCAAGGGCGAGGGCGGCGATAGAGGAGAACATCCTGTGAGGGGAGACCAGTGAGGTGCGCTGACCCTTGAGCTTAGCATAATTGGTAGGTTTTATAGTGCTCCCCCCCTTCCCCAAGAAAGTGAAATCGCCTCTACCGTTCATCTCCTCAAAGGTCGTGTCATGCGGAGTCACCCTGATGATGCAAAGTCCAAAAGGGCAAATGAAGGATTGTATAGGGATAATCCTTCCAGCGCTGAGTAAAAGCATTCTAAACATTAGAGAAAAGGTCCATGTGATGGCATGTTAGTCTTCATTCTAATTATAGCGGGTAAATCAACAAGACACCGAAGTCGAATGAAAAGCGCTAACCTCGCCACACGATTTGAGATTCAAGCGATCAGCCACCTGTCAAAGCAGCCACTATAGTGCGCCGAGGTTTCCAGCCCAGCGTGGAGGAGCCACAAGAGCAACTGAGTCAAGTATATTGGTGATGACATCCTCAAGTATGAGCGCATGTACACCTAGCTCATTGCGTTGGTGGCGTAGGTCGGAAGGTTCACGGGAACCAGCAATGAAATTATGAATGACAGTTACATGCAACGCGAAGGACGGTCATGAGGCGGGGGGACCCGGTGAGGACTATGACTTGAGTGGAAGTCAGCATGTGAACTATTGTGACGGTCCGATGAGAAGCCCACCCGCTTCACGGCCCAGAGGCATTTAAGACAGAAGGCAGGTCAATGACAGCGGGCGGGGAAAAAAATTGCGCGCGGTGGGTGGACTTCTCTTGCCAAGAGAACACTGTCAAGTCCATGGCGCAGTTGGCTTCGGGTTTGGGGGATCGTGGGGACTGCCAAGGTGGACGAAGCGGAAGGATCGGAAGGGGAATGCACACGTAGTAGAAGTTCCAAGTTTAGCTGGTCCAATGACTTGCAATGAAGTGAAGACAGGGTCATAAGCCTCTAAAATGATTGCATATCATTCCGGGGTGCGTAAACACTATGTTTGTGAACGCCGTCACCGGCGGCGGCTGGTAAGTGCAGAGCAGGTCTACTCGCTTCCCGAAGTCACTGCCGCAAATTCAGCGACGGCGTGAGGTGAAATAAAAACGATGACTGAGAGCAGTTGTATCTTCGGCCGTGTTGATCGGGTATGACAGACAGTCGCCCTTATGACGCAACTAACTGGTTCTACTGCAGTTTGCCAAGCTGATCTGATTAGCAAAGATGTCAAAAGGTGGAGCAGAAGTGTGATGATTTGCTGCGTGAGAACCAAACACGTGAATTGGATCAAAAAGTTCCGACGAGTCGACGATGTAGAGCCGTCCTTCTCGCTATCACTACGATCAAATCATAAAGACCCCGCTCAAGTATGGCGGACAGATATATCTCCCAGAATAGCACAGTATATCACACTTTATTCGGGATAGTTGTCTCATTGGAGGACACTTAGGGAGTATACGGATTACGGCAACTGTATTGAGAAGTGCTCAAAACTCATTATGTGAAGTGTAGTGAAGTGAAGTCCTCAAATTTTAAATTTAGGATTCTCCGCCGCCAAGGTGATGTGAAAGCTTTGACGGGGTGGAAGCAATAGTCGGACCTCACCGGGAAATTGGCCCGCCTGGGGAGCCGGCGGTCCTTGCGCGCGCATGCTCCTCCCCTGCACAATTGCCATCGCATGGACGACGACATCTTTGTCGTAGTTGGTGCCTCCGGCTACTCACCTATGCGGCCCACGTTCGGTACGTAAGGCCCCCCTGGTTATATTAATCTTGGAGTGGATTTGTATGAGTTCCGGAAAAATAAGCTTAAATTTAGGCACGCTAAACTAGTATCGAGGCTCGAGATCGGTCAAATGGGGTGATGCTACTCCTGTGGGCAAATCCACAAACGAGGGAGTCTGGGAGGAGGGATTGGATATTATCACAGCCGCATCCTACTCCCTGGTATTCCAGTCAATGTTCTCGGACACCATCTCCAGACGCGGTCGCGTCGTACCAAAGAGCACGTCCCAGACCCGCGTCTGCTTCCCATAGTTCGACGATTTGCGCCAGCCATTCCGATGATGCAAATCACTAAGAGCGAGCGTATGAGGTCGTTCGCCCAAACACGAGAACCGGGGATCGTTCCCGATGAACCAGGCGCAAATCACACCGATTCGTAAGTAACCGAACAAGACGACGGTCGAGTAAGAGTAACGCACTGGTCTTCCACAATGATTTCCATCCCTAGCGGCTGGAGAAGTGGTCCCGTCACCGCTGGTATCATGAAGAGTCGGAGTCCTGTGTGTCCAGCGATTTCGACATACAAGATGTACAACGATGTGAGCCACCAGAGGTGGAATGGAAGTGGATAGGTAAGATAGGTAATCAGGGGAATGAGCAAGAGGTCGAAAAGGTCTTGCTCAGCATCTGAAGCCCCCGGAGCACTGAGTTAATACAACGCACACCCTCTGAGAATAATTAGACAGACCTGCGAAAGCCGACAGCAATGCGTTGGGATGCTTTGTCATGTGATGGGTTTTGTGGAAACGCCAAAGGAAATCAAATTCATGCATAGCACGGTGATAGATGCTACCGGCCATTCAAACAAAATTTCAATACCCCCACCGCCGTGTTGGAGAAAAGAGGTACTGACTAGAACCAGAAATCCAGAATGACCGTGAACATGAACATGTGTATAGGTGACCACAGGTTAAAGTGCGGAACCTCGTAACGGTCGTATGCCACAAAGCAACCCAAGAGAGGTCGAGCTACATTGGTGAACATGAGCCCACCCTAGATACGAATACCTCAGCAAATTGAGAACACCAGTCCGAGTGCCAAACATACCATAGTCCAAGCAAGCCGTGCGTCGGGAACCTAGAGTGGAAACGTCTGAGACTAAGAAGGAGAGAGGGAGAAAATGCGTACCTCGTCACGATGTACTTCACCATCAAGGAAGCCGTGTTTCTCTCCAAGATGGTTAAAGAAACGAAGCATGCTGCCCGCAAAGATGAAGAAAGCGACGGCATAGATACCGAATGCGACAGGGAAGGGCCATGAATAGCCAAAAGCGCGCATTGAAATATACTGCAGCACAATCGGGGCCACAGCGCGGGGGAAGATAAACATGTCTGTAGGTGTTCGCGTTACAGTAAGCTTCAAACCGCTACATGGTGATAAGACTTACGCTGCGAAAGCCAAGGGTGGACAGCAATCTTTCCCTCACGAATAACCTGGGGTCCCTTGTATCGGAGTTGATCAGTTACAAACCCCCAGTAGGACTTGCCGCCAAAGCGCGTCATATCGGGGTCATCTTTCCAAGTCGCAGTCATGAAACGAGGAGAGTCTGCTGGAGCTCCATCTACTCGTTCAGGAGCTATGCCCCCGACTTTCGAGGTTGATGCTTCAGGATTGATCGAGTCAGACATGAGATCTTGCGCAGCGAGTGGTTCAGGGGGCGCAGTCGTCGACATAAGAGTGGTTTTCTGAGTAGATCAGAGGTTCAGCAAGCTGGATGAAGTAGCACGAACCCCTCAGCTAGCCTGTTGATGGTAGGAAGAGGAGGGAGAGAGGGGAGAGGATGTTGGATGGGGAATCAAAATGCTGCCGACCACGCGCGCATCGCAGCCAATTGATCCAACTGAACGTCCGCAGCGTTGAGCGACGCTTTAGGAAACTATTACAACGGACCCAAGCTAATGGTTTACTAAATCCAGCTGTTGAAATACCACAATCGAGGTAGGCTCATAGCTCTCAAAGCTCTCATTCTCGCCATGCCAAGCTTTCGTGTTTGGGGTCGCCAGTATTTGCGTATATGATGGGCGCCAGTCCAACCCACCCCACATACTCACACGGTTCGGCACCAGGCTCACCGAGTGAAGTCGGCGGCACCAGTTGGGCATCTTCGAACATTATTGTTCTCAGAATTGTATATAGTCTTCACAGACTCGCTCCTGGGTTGTGGTTCATGCCAAATGATGAAGAAAGTTTTGATTGCGGTGTCGCGGCAACTTGAGAAGAGTTACAACAAAGTGAAATTCAAGTGCAGCTGTGTATCAGCTTTATCACATGCAATGTTGAAGAGCGATACAGAAAGAAGGCAGACCGTACTAAGTGTAACTTGCCATCGGAACAATATAATAAAATGCAGTGGCATAACACTAGAAGTTTACTTTGACCTCTGACCTGGCTTCCGTGAGCCAAGAGTCTTTGATCCTGGGACGTCGTGGTCGCCTTTGCCACTCGGTTTGCTCGATGGGCGACTATCTGCGGCTGAGCTATCGAGTGATTGACCAGTCTAAAATAAGTTTGAAATATTCGTTAACTTTACGAGAGAATACATGGGATTATAATGGAGATCTTACCTCTCCCTCAATGCGCTTCTTGCTTGTCTCAGGATTTGACTGTCCACCTTCATACGCTTCATCGGTGTGAGCTACCTCGTCCGTCTATTAGACAGCCTAAATTAGCCTTTCTGCATTACCCGTACTCATATGATCACCGGACGTACGTTAGGGCCTGTGGGCGATGATTGGGAATGACCTTTAGTGGTTGGCTGGCCAACTGAGGCAGAGGTGCTCAGGGAGCGCGTCCTCCCATAGGTGCCCGACTCTTGGGAGGCATTTGATACGGTCGTGGACGAGTAATCACGGAACGTTGTGAGGGGCACGGCGAGAGCGGCTTGCCTTGCGGCCTCTGGAGCGACCAGTGGAGTGCGCGCCAGAATCCAGAAGGTTCTGTAGAGCGACATCTTTTGTGGCACGCAACAATTATTTGAAGGTTTGGAGGGAAAAGCAGAGGACAGCCCAATGTCGTATGGTGGTGGTAGGTCTAGAAGGGTTGCAGACAGCGTGTCGAACCATGACGCACTGCAAAAGAAGCTATGGGGCTTTGGGCCTGTCAGACCCGCTGATGTCAGCGTTACACTCCTGACTGTGACAAGACCCAAGCGCGCGTGACCACAAGTCACACCTGGAGGTGGCCACTCGAGCGATGGCGATCGAGCTGCAGTCGTTATCCATGGCATCACCTGCGCCAAGATTCAGTTTTCAAGATCTAGATCAGGATGAAGAGGTGAACACGTCCTCCGACTCGTCCCCAGGTGCGTGTAAAGTAGCCGCTTGTTGAGTGTGCACTTGCTGACTGCTATCGTGTTTCTTGTTCTCGTCACTCTCATGACATGGTGCTTTTATTGCAAATTTCTATTATCTCTGAATAGAAATACCAATTGCGGACCTCCCTTCCTCCCCAGCTGCGATCATACCTGTGGCTGATGCAACAACCTACGGCAGCGCCGGCGGAGGAAGTGGTGGACTCGGACCACTTTACTCAGACGGACCTATTGTTCAATGCGAGCACTGTGATAAGCCTGTTCTTGCCACTGCACTTTCAGATCATCACCGTACGTATTCCAGCTTAATTGTACACTCTGTCAAGACTACGAAGTTCGGTACTGATCAACACCTTCCCGTAGTGAACTGCGAGAAGATTCGCACTGGCGGAGTGAAAGAGAAAAGAGATCTTGACAGTAAGCTACTTCTACTCGTGTTTATTTGAGCGTCCCGTCTAATATATCCATCATAGCTCCACCTCAAGCACCTGATAATGCAGCCAAGAAGCGAAAGGCCGACGGCCCTGATCCCAGCAACGAACCTCAGTCGAAGAAGAAGAAGACTGCAGCAAAACCTGCTGGAGCCCCTGGAGGAAAAGGCAGCCGTCAAAAAGGTCAGTATCATTCCTGGAGCTCTGTTGGCTTACATGCGCTCAAACACTCTCTAACGATTGACCTCTCTCCCCCGTACACCATATAGGTCCTCTTGACACCTCTAAGCAATGTGGTGTCTGGATCGAAAAGAAGGGTGCTTACTGCACGCGTTCCATCACCTGCAAAGTCCACTCGATGCGTGACAAGAAACTCGTTCCTCGTCCGGGAGAGACGGAAGACCTTATTGACGCTTACAAGCTCCTCCTCGATCCCACGTACGTCAAGCCTCCGAAGCGCGAGACCAAAGCCGAACGCAAGGAGAAGAAAGAGAAGGAAAAACGTGAGCAGCGCGAGCGTGATATCGCTGCTGGTCTTATCTCCAAAGACGCACCTCTTGACGAGGACGGAGACAAGAAGAAGCGAAAGAAGAACAGCGCAAAAAAGAAGAAGGATGCTGCAGCCAATGGCGATAAGAGCGGCAATCCCACTGGTTCAGGTGACAAGAGCAATGGGACAGGCGCGGCAGGTGATGATACGAATGGAAAACCGAATGGAGACGGAGAAGAGGGCGATGATTTCGATTCCGAAGCAGAGGCGGATGAGCTCATTTCCGTTGTCCAACGCTCGCGAGGGATCATCCGCCCCAATCTCACAAATTCGTCAATCCCAAGCTCCTCATCCGCATCGGCTGTAGCAGCGACGCCTATCGTTCCCACTCCTGCTGCGCTTACTGCCGGCCTGAACCACTACCTCCCCTTTGGCGCCCCGCGATTCCTCGGAGTTCCCCTCGCCATCCCCGTCGGCGCTTCATCCTTTTTCGTCTCGCGAAACGAAGCGCTTCGATGTTCTGTGGATATTGTGCGCAGCGCGATTGGTGGTGGTCCTGGTATTGGGAGCGGGATTGCGAGCTCAATGGCGAGTGCATCCGCACTGGGGGCATCGAATCCGGGGACGTCAAAGGAAGCGGTGCTTCACGCTGCTGCAGCTGCTGGGTGGTCATGAGTCACACGACCATGTCCTCTCGTCCTTTTTCGTTTCCTTATCGTCCCTTTCATACCCTTTACGTCTTGGTTTACCCCCTTGGGACCCCTCCAGCCTCCCCCTTCTTGTCACGCCATGTCATGCCTCTGCGTTGTACCTTGTAATGTTGTCTCATATGTATTGTATCAATTATTAGTCTGTTATACAGTTCATCCCATATCCATCCGCCAGCTGCGCATCCATCCGTCTTGGCCCCCCAGGTGGGCGCATAAAGCGTCGTCGTCCGAGATGGCAGGATAGATGGGTTTCTGGCCCGTTCAGCAGTAACCACGTTTCAAGACATCTCCCGATCTCCGATCTCACGGAACAGCCATCTCCAAGACTCATTTAGCTTCCCAGTGACTGCTTGCTAGCGGGGTAAACGGAGGCGCGCCTCCCAATAGTAGGGCATGAGATCCCGAGACTTCCCGCGCAGCACAGGCTTTTTTTCTTAGCCCTGAGCGGCTATTCCGGCCGTGTCAGTGAGAGACCTGCTGGAGTAAAAGCGACCGAAAGCCGAATCTCTATCTCTTTCAGTTTTTTCTCTCATTTGGAATGACGACAGAAAGGAAAGAAGGGAAAAGCTAAATGTGTGACAGATAGGAGAGCACGCGTGGCTGGGAGCAGCAGGGTGTGTGTGTGTGGCTGGCGCAGGGGCGATATCGGCTCACTTGAATTTCCTTGCTTTCAGCCATTCTTTCTTCTTCTCCGAGTCCGATGACAGCCTTATAGATAATAATGATTCTTCTTCTAACGCTACCGGTCATCCCGCTCCGAGACTAATGAGCAATACCAGCTCTCCCAATTTCATTTTTTCGATAAATTTATCTGATTAGCTTTTTTTGGCGTACGCGAGCGGAAGGAAGGCCAGTCAACTTAGTCAACACTGACAACTTGGAGTTCGCATTAATCTCTACGCGGCATCGGACAATTGGGATCGGGACGTGGTAGTTACGATCAGCGACATTTCCGGTGCGCATATTCGCCCATTGATGCATGCGTCAGGACTGAACGACGGTTTCGTGCCGCAAAGCGCCGCGAGAGTCTTTAATAGTTTTTTTGAGACTGAGTGAGAGAGAGCGAACAAGGATGATATGCCGCCGCAAGAGAGGAATGAAACCAGTGGCTGTTTTAGCATATGGCGGGTACTACAGCGTTATGGTAGAGTGATAGGACCAGAACAACGGGGGCTGGGATGCCACGGCCGGTGTTGGGATCATTATCACCATCATCATGCAAATGTTTTTTTTGTTCATGAAGCAACCTGGGGGCTGAGGGCGCTAACAGTCCACGAGGGGTGCGTTCTTAGCATATCCGAAGTAAGGCCATTCTGTGTGTGGGGGCAAAGAGAGACAGGACAAGGTTTTTCTCAAGGCGTGCCGATCCGCAGATGTGACGGGGCGTGGTGGCTTCTGTCAGTGTCACACGGGGCGGTGTCACCGTATCGACCCCAGTACAAATCGCGATTTGCGTTCCCCCGTCCGCTATACCGCGCAATTGTTATTGGTACGATCAAGATATTCTAACGCTCACTACATATATAGATATACGTTTTTCTGACTCGACCTTGGTTTTCTCACCTCCCTCTCCCTGCCCCATTTCCCACTACACCCGCTACCATGGATGTCGAGCAGCGTTTGCCGCACATCCAGTTCACTCTCAACTCCCGCTGTGCATCCTCAGTCTCGTCTGACGAGGAAAGCGCAATCACACTGCTCGACTCTGCCTCAATGGACGCTATGAGCGAGGAATTCCACCCAAGAGGCGTATCAGAGGAGACATTACTTGCCATGCAGGAACTCAGAATGAATACAACACACCCTTTCCTCGCACATACTCTAAGGCAAGAGGAGTCCTCAGTACTCAGTCTAGCAGCAGATGCTCGTCATATATTCAGTGGCAGCCAAGGCAAAGATATCTACGTCAGTACCTGACTCCACCGCCACTCACTCGCGCCACCACGCCTCCGCAACGTGTCACACCCACCGCAACCACTGACGACTCTCATTATGGTATCTAGGTATGGGATCGTGAAACTATGCAAGTTAAAAAAACGCTCAGGGGCCACTCTGGGAGTGTGCTCATGCTGGAGCTGTCCGAGGAGAAAGAGTGGCTATTCAGTTCCTCAAGTGAGTCATCAACTTCCATTCAACTTGAGAGTGATCCACCGAATTTGTATCTCAACTTGCTTCTCCAGGCGATAGCACCGTGCGGGTACGTCTGCGGGCACTCCTCGTCGCTGCACTCATCCATAATGTCTTTTGCTGAAACGTTGAGTTGGTTCGTCACTCGTAGATTTGGAGCACGTCATCGCTCGCCCCATTATACGTGATTCATCCCTCGGGAGAAACCGACGCGGGCGATATCTACTCATTGACTTTCTCCTATACACCTGCCGATCCGACCGTGCCAACTTCGGATCGCGCTATCCTATTCTTCGGTTGCCAAAACACCTCCCTTCAGTGGATTGACCTCTCATCAGCGAAACTTTGTCCCGCATGCTCCGCATCACAGCAGCAGCAATCAACCGCCGGACCCTCATCCAGCTTGAGGCCGCAACCTTCCAGACTAACTGCTGAGTCATCCTCGGACTTTGAGGTGGAGTACGAGTTTGAGTTTGATGGTGATGAGGAAGAGTGGAGCGAACATGTCATGGCCGAGACCGACGACGAGCTCCATTATGGCCACAGCAATACTTCTGGGACCGAGATTTCATCGTCATCCTCGCCGCCAGTACCCATCTTTCTGAAACCTCGAGTTAAGCGGCCTCCGAAGAAGCCGCATAAATTCTTTGACTCGCAACCCCGCGGAAGTCAGGCAGCCGTTCCTACGCTTAATACATTGCCCTCCTCCAGCACGGGTCTGCCGCGGACCTCCTCGATATCATCAATAGGCAGCCTTGAACAGCCCTCGGTACGAAACAAGGGTGCTAACAGGCGTCCTCGCGTTCTCCGAGTACCCGACACGAATGTCGTGGACTCTGCGCACTATGGCTACATTTACTGCATGACACTCATCCCACCACCTAAAGCGGGTCCTACCACCAAACCATTTGGCTCGTTTGAGCCCACCCAGAGGTTTGAGTCGGATAGGAATGCTCGGAAGGATGGTGAAATCCGGTTTGTGACTGGAAGTGGGGATGAGGACGTCAAGGTTCGGATCTACTCCTCCACCTTCCTATCTACCAGGACTATCGAGCACTGAGCTAATCACATCTTGTAGATCTGGTCGTTTGCTCCGAATGCGGCAGATCCATCTCCCAAACTACTGCACACTTTCGAGATGCCCCCACCTACCAACATCTGCCCTTCGAGCGAATATTGCGGTGGTGCTGTCTTAAGCGTCATGGTGCGCAATGATTGCGTTTATGCTGGTTGCCAGGGCGGCCTTGTGGTAGTTTGGAGCTTGGACACTAGTAGCGTCGTAAGGACCTTGATGACAAAAGAGGTACGTAGCTCAGTTTCCTTATCACTTGTCGAGTGGTGATAATAAATGCTGATCCGATCGCACTCGCCATATTAAATGAAGAGTGTCGACGTTCTGAGCCTGAGCATCATCGACACCGATCTATACACTTGCCTGTCCAATGGCGAAATCCAGGTATGTGAAACACGCATTCTGGTATTCCTTGATTTCCGAGACTAACGCCGAAGCTGTAGCGATACTCTGGCTCGTTTGCTCGGACAGCCACTTGGGCTGGCCATGACGGGATCGTGCTCTCATCCATCATTGTTCCGGTCGTAGCCCCCGAATCGTTGGGCACGACCGATGGTGGCAGCAATGACGAATGCACACCATCGCTCACGCCACCACAGCGATGGACACTCGTCACTGGTGCCAGTGACAACCACATCAAAGTGAGCTATTTTGTTTTGTCTCCAGATGCAGGTGCTAATGGATTTGTGGCTCGTTTCCAGCTATGGCTGATTGAACGCCCGCCGAGTCTCTCAGCAATAGAGCCTGCATCAAAACCTATCGGTTATAGCAGCGCCGCTCTCGACGAGTCCGCTGAGCTTGAGACCACGATCGATGACGGAACTAAAGCTGAGGGCGATCTCCAAGGCCGTCAAGTTGTCTCGAATGGTTAGTGGACGCTCGCGACCCTCATACCCACTGATCAACTCAGGACTAAACGCACTTGTACACAGAGGCAATGGTGGAAGCTCTCACCGAGTTTGTTGGCATCCCAAGCGTAACCGCTAGCGAAGCCCACCGCGAGTTTTGCCGACAAGCTGCAATATGGCTTCAAGGTTCCCTCTCTCAGCTTGGAGCTGAAGCATCACTTGTAAGTTGGTCATAATCTTCACTATATGGACTGTTCTCAGTTCCATCTGCTCTTTTCATACAGCTTCCTTCCGTGGTAGAAGGCAAAAACCCACTTGTACTTGCGACCTTCCATGGCTCACCCAGGGATTCGACGTCAAGAAAACGCCGTGTAATGTTCTATGGGTGCGCCCGAATCCATTCATACTTTGCGTCTCTCGCTCACGGGCTGTTCATCTACCTCTAGACACTATGACGTTATTGCTGCGCCGACCACAACACCCTCCTCGTCATGGAAGACACCTCCATTCTCTCTCACCGGCGTCAGCGGCTATCTGTACGGCCGCGGCGTATCCGACAACAAGGGACCTATCATCGCTGCGGCATGCGCTATCGCCTCGCTTCAGGCACGCCAAGAACTTGATTGCGACGTCGTGTTCTTGATTGAGGGCGAAGAAGAAGCGGGTAGCGGAGGCTTTGCAGACAGCGTCAGAGCAAACAAGGTGAGCATACTTACTCCACTTGTCGTCATACTAGCTGATTTGGCTCCCGGCGTGTAGGACCGTATTGGAGATATCGACGCTATCCTACTTAGGTATGTGATTGGCTCGCATCAGGCGGTGAAGTATGCTAATATCCACTTGCAGCAACTCCTACTGGATCGATGATAAGACACCCTGCTTGACATATGGCCTTCGTGGAGTTGTACAAGCATCACTTGAGGTGCGTGATCATCTTGCACTGAGAAACTACCATGATCGGTTTCTCAAACCCACTTTCCTCCCTAGATCTCGAGTACTTTCTCTGATTTGCATTCAGGTGTGGAGGGTGGTGCGTGGAATGAGCCTATGATGGATATGTAGGTTTACATCCGAGAGCTCTTTCCATTGACTCAGATTGAGAGCGATTTTCGTTGGCCGGCTCTCTAGGATCAAGTTGCTCGCAACACTAAGTGGACCTGACTCCAAAATCGCTATTCCTTCCTTCTGTAAGTCCAGGAATAGACCATGTTGACCATTATTCACCCACCTCCCAAATCCTCAGATGACGCCGTTCGCCCTGAAACCGCATGTGAAAGGGATAGCTTTGAGGAAATTGCTCGGATTACCGGAGGGCAGCCCAACAAAATCGCGTCTAGGTGGCGAGAGCCATCGTTGACTGTTCATAATATGACTGCATCGACTTCTAATAGTACGGAGCTTATTCTTCTCTGCCTGGACTCCGTGCTACGCTAATATTCACCTTTATGTGTTAGACCCTACAATCATCCCGTCTGCAGTGAAGGCACAAGTCTCTGTCCGGATAGTGCCAGACCAAGATCTGCAAACCATCCAAAATGCTGTACAACAGCACCTACAGAATTCTTTCGATGCATCTGGGACGACCAATACTCTCAAGGTATGATCGGGTCTGACCGATTCCACCTTACATATGAACTAATCTTCGCTATTTTAGATTACGATAGATCGAACAGCTGACTGGTGGCTTGCTGAGCTCCATGATGGCTGGTTCACGGCACTGGAGAACTCGATTAGGGATGAATGGGGTATGGAACCGTTGCGAATTCGAGAGGGTGGAGTGAGTGATACACTTATTATCCTCTGGACTGTTTCTCTTACTAAAAACCATTGTGCGCTGCTGTATAAAAGTCTATCCCAGCGATTCCTTTCCTAGAGAAAGAATTCGGGTGCCATGCTCTTCACCTTCCTATGGGGCAGAGCTCCGTAAGTCTTGCGTTCCCCTTGACCTGGGGACATTCAAGCTGACTCGTCTGTTCCCACCAAAAAGGACCAAGCTCACCTTCAGAATGAGCGAATCTCCCTAAACAACCTGTATAAAGGCCGGTCTGTGCTTGAAAGGTTCTTCCGGGCTATTTCTTCTCCAGACTTCGGAGCAACTCCGTGATCAATCTTGGGTATTCAAGTTCGCTTTCCAGTGATTTCTGCTTTCGCACTTTTCTATTTACATCGCGCTGTTTTCGTTACTACCTTTTTTTTGTATGATACCGCACCACCCGTAATGTTCACAACATGTCTCCAGTTTTTAGCGGCACAAGAAGCAGGAAGCGTAAGAGACACCTTCAGTATGATCGAGCCAGCTCAAATGACACATTTATTAGCATGACAAGCACAACAAGCTCTACAATAGGTCAACAACAAAAACATAGGACGATACGAGACTGAAGGAATGCAACAGACGCAAGATGAAGAATAATAATAGGCAGTGCAGTTTTTTTTATCAGAGGGCTCAAATTTATTCATGCATTCTTGGGGTGAGGAATGATTACTCTGCGTCATCCATAGGCTCGGGGGATACACCCTCCTCTTCCCACAGAGCGCGAAACTAAGAGGAGAAAATTCAGTCGTCTAGGAAAATATCGAGAGATTCTATGTTGCTCGTACCGTTTGATGTTGTTCACGTTGGTCGTCTGCGCCTAGGATAGGACGAGTGGCGAATGGCACACGATTCCAGACCAGAGGAGGCTGGTGATCCCTGCGCTTGGCGGGTTTATCACCAAAAGGACTCTTCTTATCTGGTACCCACTTCATACATTTACTATGGGCCGAGATGTTAGCGTGCATACTTCTGTGAGGTATGATAGTAATTTCGAAGGCTCACTCTTCGCTGAGGCTATACATGCTCTTCAGATGGCCCTTGAGGATGAGGAGCATGGTTGCACAGGTGCAGAAACGGGTGAAGTTGATGGAAGGAAGATCTACATCCAAAGGGCAAATCAGGGCCTGGAAGGACCGAGCGCTTTGGCTACATACCTGTCTCCATAGGTTGGCTTGAATCCTATGAGAAGACATAATGAATGAAAGGAATACTCGATAGAGGGAAGTACATACCATGGCATCGCCGTACAGAGTCACCCCTAAGGTTTCAAATACTCGGAGTCCAACAACTGAGAGCACAGAGATAATGTGGCGAATGACAGTGAGCGGTTCTTCAAGTGTGGCATAAGTAAACGAGGCGAGATTCTCTATCATGTAGCGCATGACATCCACAGCATGCTGATGAGATTTCGTGAGTTCGGGAATAATCCTAGGGAACTGAAGCGGACTTACTTGGTCTAAGGAGATAGTGGATTCTGATACGTTGAGATTGAGCGCCTTCACCATTTCCTTCAAGAATTGCTGACGAGTAGGCCGTTTTTCACGAACTAAAGCATACCAACCATCAAGCACAGCGGAATAAGTTGGTGATGTGCGATATCCTATGCAATAGCAGAAACCCTAAATCAGCATCATTGTATTGAGTAGAATTCTCCCCAACACACCACAAATGTTGTGGTCGAGCCGTTGCTGGTACTCGAATGCTTTTTTGGTGATGTCGAGCTGTTGGGTACTGACAACAGCAGGATGCTTGTTATACAATACGGCGTGGAAATTGAGAGCTTTGATGCTAATAGCGGATGTGGAACTCGTTTCGAGTGCAATAATGGCAGGGAGGCACTGCGTTTAGGATTAGATTCGATACACCCTCCTATTATACAGCAATGAATTACCTGAAGTGGATGTGCGAGGCCTTGCTTGACGATGTAGCCCAAAATGTCAATCGCAGAGGACTGGACTGCTGCATTATCCGTTACACATGCATCGATGATTTGGTGGAAATACATCTGGACTACTGCCGAGCTCACTCTAGCAGGGTGAAATATAATGAGTAATAATGCAGTGTGAATGGCAAGTCTCGTACCCAGAATCCGCAAAATCAATAACATTCCCAATTAACTCTCCCATATCGACGTCTTTCTTGCCTTTGGACGATTTGGTAGTCGCTGAGGGGCCAGAAGTCATGAGTAGCTCCTTCAAATTGCGTAAAAGACTCGTACCTTTCTCCTGTGCCATGAACTTCGCGGACTCAGACATGAGGAAATCTTGGATGACCCTGAGCAACTTCGCACGCGCGTCCATATCCTCAGAGGAGAAAACCTCATTCATGAGCGTCGTAGATTCACCCTCCGTCATCAGTGTCGGATATGAGCGGTATAGAAAGCCTATGAATTCTGTTGAGCAAAGTGTGAGATAGATAGTAAATTACGACATACCAAGGCATTGCATGACCCGGACACGAATCGAGGGCGCTTTCACAAGTTTATGTAGGCGAATGAGAGCTTGGAAGAGATGCTCATGAATCGGATGCTATTAAATGAGTAGGGTTCAGTTACAATTATGCATGAAATACGACGGTGACCTGACCTTGCTGATACCATCCAAAGATGATGCAGAGTCTGTTCTATAAAGTGAGTCATAGGACCCTTCTTAGCTTGGGTGCTTACTTACCCGGATTCGTCAGGCGCAGATCGTCGAAATCATAGTGGGCGCAAAGTAGCGAAGTAATGCAGATCAATATGACCAGTGAGGCTTGGTCGGCAGGCCTAAACGATCCAGTCGATATCTGAGCGATATAAGCTTGTAGTTTCTCTGTCGTATCCGCTCAGCCATCGAATAAGCAGCGCGGTATCCGAATTAATGCACGTACTGTCGCAAGATTTTAGTAGCGAGATGAGTCGATTGGGATTGTGTGTGAGCGTCTTCACCGTTATGCACAAGGTGGCAACGCTCTCTTGAAGTGACTACACAGGCTCATTTCGTCAGCTTGGCAGCACTTGATGCAGATTGGTGCCCACTCACAGCAACCCCGCCCGCGGGAGATGGTTTAATAACCATAGGCTCAAGGATGACAAGGAGGTCTTGACCAAATTTCGTAGCAGACTTGGGCATGGTGGGGATGACGAGTCGAAACGTTTTCAGCACGTAGTCGGAGATCGTTTGTTCCGCAGGCTACACTTTTCGTCAGGACAAACAAGAAACAAAAACTAAAGGGCTGCTCACGTTGGATGGGTTCTTCAAATGAACCAGGAGATTGCTGGCCTTTGCGCTCGTGATCGCTGCTGGATGCGCTGTGGTGAAGAGATGAATAGTCCGGATGTTTTGGATCACGTTTTCCTCCTGCAACAGAAGAATGAATACATTGGCCAAGGCCAAAACAATCTAGCCAGTACACACCTTCATGTCAGCATTGGGGCCATCATGCAGTCGGTCAATAAGTGCATCACATATTTCTTCATATTGTCGCAACATCAGTGCTATGCCTTCACCCTCCGAATCATGGGCCAGCTAGGAAAATTATGAGTTATTATGCCGTAGCCCTTGAGTTGGCGCACAAACTTGATAGAGGAGATCTTCCAAGGGTGAATAACGATCTCGAGATCTCGCAACTACACCAGTAACCACAGACAACTTGGCATCAAATTCGCTCTCTTCGTTGGGGCGCGAAGACTTGTTGCTGGTACTGGAAGGAAACCAAATCTCGCCAAGGGTCTTCTTCGCCAGATCCTAGACCCAAGATTAGTACTGGAGAATGGATATCTATATCGAGTCTTACCTTGACGGTGTCGTCTTCATCTACCATGCGTCCGATTAGCCGTTGGCAGATGTCGATCCTCCGCTCAGTGGCGGTCTCAACAGCATAGATACTCTTCAACAGCTTGACAACACGTTTTCGAACCCCGAGACCCGTATCCTACGAAGCAACAGAGAGTGAGCGACGACTGATAATCTGCAACCGAAAGAATGCATACCACAACTCGAGCAGCAATTTCATCGTAATAATCGGCTGCCACGCTCTCAGTGCTGTCAGATGAGATCATATACTTCCCGATAAGCTCCACAACCGCATCGCGAACTTGAGGCGAACTGTCGGTGAGTCGTGTAACGATGGTATCCTTCACCGAGCTCTGATGGACGAACTGTTTCAGGATTCAATGTTCAGATCATTACCCGAAACACTCACCAGGCGTAGAATGCTGGGATCTACAACTATGACCTCCCCAAGAGCACGAAGAGCCTTGCTACGTATTGAAGGAACAGGGTCACCCTTCAGCGAATTGAGTATAGTTGCCATTATCTTCTCAAATGCAAGCTTCAACACCTGGGAGAGGCTGATAATCTCTGAGACGAAATCAGCTCTCGAAGGTTCAATTCTGCATAATCAATCAGCATTCTCCGTCTGGTGGGCATACGCACATGGGACGTACTCTGTGAAGACATCAGCGGATGTGGGCTTCCACGCTGAGCGGAATGCAGCCCGCAGGCGACCCTCCGCCTTGCGCCACTTGGTGTACAGCTCTGGGTTTGCTTCACGCCTCGCTTTGTCGTGGAGGAGCTCTTCTACCTTCGTCAGAGTGTTGGAGATCTCGTGGCACCAGACAGTGATGCGCATTTCCCGTCCGCTCTGTGGGAAAAAGGATCTGTGAGTAAGCGAAGAATGAAAATCCTAGTACTACCCACGTCGTTGATAGCCACGTCCTCTGCCGACGATTTCGACAGATATTGGGAGATATGATCGTGCGCTGAAATGAGGGTGGTAAGAGCTTCGATATCGCCTTTTTCCATGATCTATATGACGTTGAGCTTGGTCAGTCATGGGTCAATCCTGGAGAGTAGAGACAGACCGTTTCGAGCGATGGCAAGCCCGCCACGTCGTCGCCTTCGGTTACCACGTTCTTGAGCATTGCAGTCTTGATTCTCGCCGCGATTGTCCCAAGGTGATCGAGGGCAACTCCTCGGAGACCGTTAGACTCAGCAGAGTTGGTACGATCATCTGCGTCTTTCTAAGAACGGTTGGAATCTGTTCAGCGTCAAACTAGAATATGGGAAGATTTGAGAGAACTCACGATCATCCTTGTGGTTATCGGAGTCAGCATGATGGCTGCACCAGGCCACTCGGGCCAGTAAAGAACATTGACGAGGTCAGAGACGATAGTATCAAGTATCGCCTTATACTGGCCCTCATTTGTGCTCTTGGTATTGCCCTTTCCCTTGGCGGATCTATGTGGCAGCACAGCAGATTAGAGCGATAACCCAAGACGTCAAAGTCAATCACTCACATATATTGCTTGCACAACCAAGCAAATATTCCGCCACTCGTACCAAACGCAGGCTTCAACGCAGACGCATACACATTCATTTCCTATAGAATAATTGTCAGCAGAAGGTAAAGTGAGCTAATTGCACAACATTCGCACCTCGCGATCATTATCCAGCATCAGCCGTTCTTGAGCATTTTTGGACGCCGCGGCACCTTCGCCTACAACCAATTCTCGCCTCTTCTTCGCGAAATCACGAGCTTGGAGTGCCGTTTCATGAGCAGAAGTTTGTACGAGCTGGATGAGCAAAGCTGTGACGACATGAATCGACCGGCCATTCCTCAGACTATCAAATGATGGCCGATGTGAGCGACGAGCGATGCAAAATAATCATAAAAGGGTTTACGCACAGGAATTGCCCAGACTTTTGTTTCATGTCAGGTAACTTGACGAGACTGGAGAGAATCTCCATGATGATCCACTCGCGTTGGCTAGGGTTTGCCTCAAAGACCTAATATCGAGTATAAGTTCCATGATCGGTGGGAAGATCGCAAACAACTTACGGTGCGGACGAGAGACAATGCCTTCAAGCGTAGACCACGTAACGCAGCATTACCACCCAAGGAATCAAGCACCACATTCGTTTTCTCCTTTGCCCCCTTGCCTGAACCAGCAGGCAAAGTCTCTACCACGAAGAACGGCCCGATCGCGACATAGACCATATCAATAATGATATCTTCGCTTAGAGAAATGTAACTCTGAGCGATTTGGAAGCCATGCGAAGTAAGCGAGGACGTTTGGATGGATGATGGTGAAGCGCGCTGCATAAGTGCGGTGAGCTGGGGGAGTGCGGCATCGAGACGCTGGAATAGCGCTCCGATCTGTTTTCTATGGGCTATAGCGACGGGAGCGGTGGAGTGAACGGTGTGTTGCAAGATGGCAGAGTTGTGGCCGTGAAGGTCGCCAAGGCCTTCGGCGAAGGGATAGATGATTCGTGCGAGCTGATACTTGATTGATGTGATACATGACCGAATAGTTTCTTCAGAATACAGCTTTGAGAAGTTCATGTTGTTAGTAGAATGAAAGAAGCGTAAAATAGTTAGAGCATACTTGTTTAGGCATCGTGTCTGCAGCGAGTAGAGCAGTGACACAGGTGGCAGCAGCGACACTCTCAGTCGCCACCTCTAGAGCGAGCGAGACCTTGGCTAGTTCTTCATCAGTGACCTCAGTAACAACAGCAGCAACGGAAGGCACATCTGCCGGCTCCTCATCCACTTCCGAAGCATCCTCTCCTTCGCCATTGCCATCATGAGACCGACTACGGCTCCTTGTGCTTCGTTTCGGTGCAGTAGCTTTCTTCTTGGCGCTCTTTTTAGCAGCTCCTTTCTTGCTTGGGGAGCTCGGCTGAGTCGTACTTGTAGGCACCGCAGCAGGAGGACCCAAGAAAGGATCAGCGAGTTCCGCCCCTTTCTCCACACTACGTCCGAGAATCTTCAGTAGCTTTCCGAGCATGCCTACATCGAGCTCAGATAACTGAGTAGGCTCAATCTCTTCCTGAGGATTCCCGCTACCTCGTCCCTTTATTGGACTAGTCATAGCATTTCGACGAGAGCGTTTGGACGGATTCGCCACCTGAGCGATATGCTGAGAGAGCGTCCTGATCGTACGCATGTTCAGCAGCGGAGCACTGGCGTTCGTGGTGAGATGTGAGAAGTACGTCTGGAACGATGCGGGAAGTTGCGCGAGGGATGTGTCGACATCAGGTGCCAACGAGTCTTCAGCCTCGAAGATATTCTCCATGAGCTCTGTGAGCTTGCGAAGAGGGACTTGAGAGAGAGTGGATTGGTTAGCAAAGGTTATAAATTCAACAGCCTGTGGAGTGCGCACCTCGGTCATCCCGCCTCGCAACCACCTTGGCTCGATGAGAGGATTTCTTCGGTGAGCCGTCTGCCGCACTCAATGGAGGGTCCGAGCCAAGCATTCGTCCGCCTCCACCAGTATCAGCTTCATACTCGCTTCCACTGGACTGGCCTTCTTCATACTCGTACATTGTCCCATCCTGCATGGGACTATCGAACGTCGTAGTATCCCTTGATGTTGGTGGGCCCTTATTTCCTGCCTCACGAGCACGAGCGGCGATTGCTTTGCGTTGAGGGGAAGCCAGCTCGACATAAGGCTTTCCCTGAGAAGCAGAAGATATTTTTCTCGAGCCCTGACCATCCCCGAACGGACCAGTGCCCACCGGACTTTTGCGCTTACGAGAAGGGGTCTGTGGCGGGCCCGGGTTCAGGAACGCTGCAGAATCACCAGGTCGTAGGGCCAGAGGGTCAGGGGAGGACTGAGCCGGGCTCGGAGCGGGAGGGGCTCGCTGCGGCTCGGGAGTAGGGGGAACAACAGTTGGGAAGGACTTTGAGTCTCGGAGCTGTGAGTTGGGACGAGAGGTAGCATGCGTAGAAGCAAAGGAGTTTGTTTGAGAATATTGAGAAGGCGCGCGCGTCGAGGCGGTGCTGCTGGGCGCAGGAGATGGCGAGTATCCCACTACAGTTGGCGAAGGGGAATTGCGACCTTGTTGTATTGCGTTAACGGCGATGAAGGGATTGGGATGCCGAGGTTGGTTATTCATCTGGCTCTGGGCTCTGACACCGATTTCAGACAGAGTTCCTCTCAAGAAATCGTCAAAGAAGGCGGAAGATGATTCAGGCGAGTAGTGAGCAGTTTGGGGAGGCGTCTGCATAAGGTGAGCTTGATGCCCAGGAGCATTGCCTAGTGAAGACTGAGCAGGTGTCGAGGCAGGAGGGAAAGGAGGGTGAACAGGAGGATGATGGGCAACAGAGCCCAACACCGATGCAGATAGAGCAGATACCCCGTGGTTAGAAGGCGCCCAGTGGTTATCTTGGTTTAGCGATGTAGAGGGGGGCGGGGTTCCTTGTGGTGAATGTGACATTCTGTGGTGATGGAGAAATCGGTACAGCGTGGCTTCAGCAAACGCGTTGAAATCCTAGCAAGCTACGAGGACATACGGGATACGATGTGCTTCAGCCTGAATCCCATGTATCAGTGCATTCCGGTGCTGCTCCCAGACCTGACGCGCGGCCGGATCGGTGGGGACAGGGCCATGGAGAAACGCGTCGAGCCCATTGGGGTGCATCGGCGGTTGGAGATGAGGTTGAGCAAGCGATGGGATAGGTGAAGTTAGGGAGAGAGGGCCCAGATGGCGGGCAACTACAACAAATGTCAAAACACATTGTGACACGGTGGATCGCGAACAATATAGACGCGTTATGAGAACGTCAGTCCATCATTAGGCAAGAAATCGAGGAATATCGCACCATGGGCCGTTGGAGTAGCAGATGCGAACGGGTACGACGCAAGAAGGCCATGAGCAGCAGCAATTTGGTTATAGTCTGGGTTGGATTCGTCCACAAACTCTTCCAGTGGTTGATGCATGTCTCGGGCGAATCCCCAGCGTTCGACAGTCTCGTGCTTTCTACGACACCAGGAACAGGATCACAAAGACAGACTCCCAGTAGCAGTAATAATAGGGGAGAACGCTCAAAGCGTTCCACACTCCTGCGACGTTCGCGAAAGCAAAGGTGAGTGAGGGGGTCAGCACGTGAACGTTCCCACGTTCGATTGCCTCAGCGCGCCAACCTCACCCTTGTGTGTGTCATTACACTTTGTCAACAATAAAGGTCCTCCCACCTGTACACTTTCGCCACATATAAGGCCTCCCATGAGCCCAGCTCCAACTTCTCGTTTTGATCAGCCGTTTACGCTGCAGGAAGCCACTGCATTTGAGCCTGGAACGATCACTGCTGGTCAATCTCTAGTTTATTTCCCAAACAGTCTCTTCCAAGGCTAGGATCTGAAACTATGCTTTGATTTTTTGTGTGGCGCCTCCTCGATAATATACAGAAATTGCACGATTACAAAATTCATTGCAGCATCTTGAAGAAACGCAAACGATCCTCAAGGAGCACACCGCAACAGACCCAGATCCTGAACTAATCGAGGCTCTGCGTGATAACAATGTGGTCATGTGCGTGAGGTTCTGTACCCTGTTTACGCTCGCGCATGATCGGCTGAATAAGGCTGTTCCGGGTTTCTAGAGCATCGCAGACTGAACGCGTTAGCATTCTCCGCAAAGCATTGGAGATGAAGGGGGTTGTTTCAGCCTCAAATCCTCACTATGATCTGGCACCTCAAGCTACACCGTCGCCTTCAACAGCGATTCCAGCATCTGCGGGCACTGTACCTTCCGCACAAACCAACAGCAGCCACAACGACTCGATAGACGAGGATGGCGGGGTTTTCCTGTAACACTTTTTCGTTTTCAAGCCAAACGCTTGTTGGGGACGGTTGCATCAAGATCGATCGTTATGGTTGTTCATTGCGTCCTCCCACTCGCTCCCTGCATACTTTCGTCCAAATCACAAACCGAGATCAAGGAACGTAAATGAAACGTAGAAAACTTGATTTCCATTGAAGATGCATGATAAGCTAGGGACCCTATTGTCCAACGTAAGGTCATACATCCAGTGCACAACGTGTATCGGGCACAAAGACAGAAATTAGGTATGGAGAGCGGACTAGGATAATCCAGTGAATGCATGATGGTATATGTATGCATGGAATGGCAGAATGCGGCGAAAGAAGTGACGGCAGAATGATGACGAAAGTATGCCCATTATCCCAGGAGAAGGAAAAAAAAATAGAAGGATCCGCTAGGACGAAGACAGATAACAGGCGGCAAACGAAATAAAAATATGAGCGGCTCTGGGTGATACGCAAAAATTGAATCTCCCAGTTGAGTTGGAGGAGATGGGAGAGCGGAGGGATACGGGGCGGCAGAATGAAGCCCGTGATTGTGGAAACAAACGCCGATTGCATGAATGGGTAGGGGGGATCTGATATAGAAAAAGACCGTATTGGAGAAAAGGAATTATCTGCGTGTGTACTTATGGGATAAGTTACTAGAGGACAAAATAAGACTTGTTAAGGTTAATATGAATGGAAGCGGACAGCAGGCTTACTGATGATTGGCATGTCCGGTTGACCGCACAATAGTATTGGTGTATGTGTGTGTAATAGCATGGAAGATGGATTTTCGCGGCTCCCGTGTATCTGCGGCCTCCATGTATGTGAGGATGCGGTCGATAGTGTGGGAGCCAGGGGAGGGTGGATTGGAGATACCGGAGAGATATTACGGGATCAACATCATCAGTCAGGAGAGGCAGCAGGGATCGGGGTTAGAGATAGCGATGGTTCATGCTTTGCGATGGCAGCCATCTCCGATCCTTCACGAATCTCAGCCGCAGGCAACAAAGGTGGCGACTTCCACAACTCTGTACCTTTGATTTGACCCTGCTCATGCTCCTCTTGCTGCTGTTGCATCTGTTTTTGCGCCCTTCGCTCGCCTATTTGCGCCGCCAGCTTCGCACTCTGTTTTTCGACTGTCCTCGGGATACCCACGCCTCCAAACTTGCTCTTGCTTTTGCTCTTACTGTGTCCAGAGCTTCTCACATTTCCCCTGGAAGGAAATCCGGATTCAGAGCGCGCAACAAGGGGAGGGGGAATGACAAAGGACGAGGCTGAGATGGAGTGGGTAGCGGTAGTGGATTGAGCGGCGAGGCCGGGAGTGGAGATTGGAGAGGAGCGCGCAGACTTGGATCTCGAAGTTCTGATCTCTTCATCTGCAACGGGTCCTGGAGAGCCGAGATCTGACTCCTGATTATCATGAGGGAAACGATTGGTGGCCGTAGACAGAGGAGGTGACCACCCGGGCGTCCAGCCAGCCACAGCGCTCGTCGCGCGGCGATGCTTCCACGAAGGCGAGGACACTGGCCATGTCGCAGTGGTGTGGATCGAGGCCTGTCGCAACATGACCGACCCCTGGGGTTTAAATGCATCGTCGAAGTATCCCGTCTCGCCCACCGTCGATCCTTGCTCCTCGTCCTCCATGATCGGCTGGGGACTGGTCATTGTCGTAGAAGGCCCAGGAGACCCAACTCCCTGGCTGTGAGACTGGGTCAACGTCGTCTTGCTTGCGCGATCACGTTTGCCGAATTGATGTAACGCCTTGAATGTTGTCTGTTCACCCCACGAGAAGCTGCCTAGCGAGGAAGCAACCATGTCAAGCGGAAGGGATGGTGAGGGCTCGGGGCTGACTTCGTTCTCTTCGTCGGCATATTTGGAGCCAGTAGTATCAACATGCGCAGATCCTTCAATCAGCTCGACAGAGCTTGCAGGTTGGAGGACGAGCCGCTGCGACACGATGACGCTGTCATATACACGCGAAGAAAGCGCCGAATCGCTCTTGCGTCCGGTTCTGAGAGGTTCTAGAACTGCAGACGATGCTACTACCATGCCACTGGGCTGTGGACCCCGCTTATTTGGCTCACTGTCGGCGGCGGATGTGGACTTGCGAGCACTTGACGGTGGCTTGATGCCACGATGTGGCGGTGGTGGGCAATATAGGGGACCGTTTACTGCATAGAGTGGCGAGGTGATGAATGTGGGAGGCTTCTCGCGACGCCTGCGAGGGGACGAGACACTTGCAGGCTGGACCGCGGTTGAGCCATTTCTGGGTCGATTCGATTTCATCACAGGCGAGGACGGGGAGGGAGTAGATTTGGGATCAGCTGCTGTAATAGTGTTGATAGAGGTGGTGGATTCGGAAGCGGATGGCTTTGACTTGCGATGAGTGTGCAAGTCTGAGGAAGGGCCACTGATCCTCTTGGGCTTAGTTCGAGGGTAGCGGTCGAAAGGGAGAACGGGGGGAAGTGCACCAGTGTCGATATATTCTTCAACGATGGCTTGTCCTGGGGCCGCAGCCGGCGTCTTGAAGTTTGCATCCCCAATATTGCCTGAGATGGCTCTGCTCGACCCACGGCTCACCGGCCTTGGAGCATCATCATCTCCGCAATCATGTTGCTCATCTTCCGAGGCTGAAGAAGCGATCAAGCTCCCATCCCAACTACCAGCATGTGAACTCTGATCATGAGCGTCAACTGGGATGAATGGGACCTGATCCAACTCTCCCAAGACGCTCACGGCGCCTCGCATGGAGCGCGCAGTTTCCAAGTTAGGCACAGAAGCAGGCCAGGTGCGAGACGTTCGAAAAGCGGGGCGTGTAGCATCCTCTGCAGGAGTACTAGGGATAGAGCGGTCCATTTCATTGTCGACTTTTTGGGTGTGAATAGACGTGGCATCAAGTGGAGTAGGTGGGAGGGTCATGAGGATCGAAGTTGAATTTTGCAAACCGATCGCGGTTCGCCGTGAGAGCAGAGGGATAAGGTCCTGGTTCCCGTCTCCTGGCAGGTTGTTTTGTGATTAGGATCAGAAGAATATTAGAGCCATGTGGAAGTCAGGGCATCCAGTCAAAATCGAGGACTGACCTGCATTCTGAACGCGCCCACGACGTGAGGAAATACTAAGCGCCGCCAATCTCGCTGAATCGACAGAACCTCCGCCGGCGATAGAGTCATCCGCGATCGCGAGACCAGCGAGCGAGGTGTCCTCGCGATTCTCACGATCGTGTAGACCCTGACTGGGCGGATCGGAGTTACCCTCTTCCATATCGGACACCTTCCCCGCCCAAGGGAAGGCAGAGCTCTTCACGTGTCGCAATTCATGGGGGCTAGTGACAGGGGGTGTCTGAGAGGGGAAATATGAAACAAAGCCAGAGGTAGAGGCAGAACTGTCCACATCAACGGAGGACCAAGGCGACAGCACTTCTCGCGAAGGAGTCAGCACAACTGTGGGCGATCCGGTAATATTCCATGGCCAAGAAGTCAGGGCATCAATTGAACGGGGTGCAAGGGGCGAGGGTATAGGGGTGCCACGGCCAGTGGGCACATATCTGAGGGTGGGGGATGGGAAGGCGGTCGTAGCAGTAAAGCCATCGATGGAGGGTGGATCGCTGAAGTTAGATATCCGCAGAGGGTGAAAAGATTTGGGAGTGGAGGCTGCTCCCAATTGAACCGGAAGAGTAAGGTAATTTGCATGCCGGAAACAGTTAGTGCCACTGCGAAACGTTTGGCGGATTGAACACAAGGCAACATACTTTTTGACTCTACATTCCCATTTGAATAATTAGAGCTATGTTTGAGGATTTTTGGGTCGCTTTCGTCGAGGCGAATGGTAGGAAAGCTATTGACGACTGGCTTGGAGCTGATACCGTCTGCTGCCGGAGACATAGCTGGTGGCGGCGTTGTTGCCTCCACGAGCACCGACATCTGAGCGAAGTGATCTGATAGCAGCAGTAATGGCGCACACAAAGTGGGATGGAGGATGTGACCAAGCCCCGTTAAAACCAACAGGGTCTCGGAGACAGCTGATGTGGAGCTGAGACCCGGGCACCTGATGGTGATTCTCTCTCACTGCCGGGAGGCAAAAGGGATTACCGGCGTGTGACTAGTGATTCGGTTTTTGTGGCTCGTTGAGCCTCTCGACCCCAGTCGATGGGAGAATGATACGAGTGGGAGCACGATTAGCGGCAGCACCAGCTGTCGGGAGGTTCGATCCGTAGGCAACGATCGCAGAAAAGGTTGATGAGCACGGCTAGGGTTGTTCCAGCTTGACGTAGAATTCGATAGCGATGGCGTCCAGCGTGAGTCTAACAAGAGGATGGTGGGCAAGAAAGGGAAGGGGAGGCTACCCTTGCAGACTGCTCCGCGGATTGCGCCGCGTTGTTTGGCCCAATTAATTCAATTCTCGATCCAAACACAGCTGAGAGCTTCCGGAGCTTCCGAAATCGAGATTTTGCTGGTATGTCTTTCCGTCACCGACTGGGGATTGACCACCTTTTACACCGACAGAAGATCCAGTGTTTCACCCTGATCTCCTCCGGGCTTCCAGCGTCAGTATGATTCTAATATGACGCCTCCAATTTTTCATTGGGTCGCATGTGGGGCCTAATAAACAACTGCCGCAACCATAGCCCCACAAACTTGGACAAAAGCGTTCATTGCGCAGCGATGTGTTCATTAAAGGAGGAGCAATCCACGAATACCGTGGCAACCAGTATTACTACACAGATGCATGCATACAGTGCCATGGTCATGAACTCCAACTTTAATAGGATCCTCGTAATCTATTAGGTTTACACGATGGGCCATAGTGCTACGTATGCGGGGAACTCAGACTCCGCGCGTGCAAGCGCACCCCACAAGCGCTCCCGCCGATTTCTCCGGTATTTTCTCAAGGACACATTGTGGAGCTGGATCTATCCTATGACTTGTAGTTTCTGGCGCGCGCTCATGCGGTACTTTTAGTACTTCATCATGAGCTGGCTCCACCCCCACTGCAATATAAATGAATAAGGAATCCGACGACAATGTCTCAGATGCTCAAATAAAGACATCTTTCGATTGAAGTAGATGCAGTGTCAGGAGCATGATAATGGACAAAACCCTTTCAACTAGACTCATAATACACGATGCCAACTTTCCCGCTGAGATACTTATGAGTATCCACATTGGCGTGAGGCCGCCTACTGACAGTTCATCACAATCTATCATTCCTCCAACCTGGCCCTCCATGGAACAATCCCAAAGTGCTCCCAGAATTCTGTGGATGAGAGATGCTTTCCTGGCAGTTCCTGGGTTGGTCTCGGTAGCGCGTAAACCTTTCTCAGAAGGAGTGAGCTTGTAAGTTTAAGAGACATGGGAACAGGACCAACCTCATTCTCTTTCATAAGTTCAAGCACCCATTGGGCTTGCGAGCCCTCGAGCGGCTGGTACTTCCCTATCACGTTTGAAGTAGTTGATCACGACAATTCATCGTGTACATGTGGGTAAGAAACTCACCACTTGCCCCAGCACTTCCCCAAGCCCCTGCCAAATCCCACCCTTGAAATATAGCATCAGCATTGCAGCAAACCAAACATAGGACGAATTGTTGCTCACAGTCATAAACTCTAGTATCTGTCAGCAGCCATCTCTGACCCGGAGAAAAGTTCTGGTGAATTGCTACAATCGCCCGCGCGACATCATCACCGTGAATCATGTGTAGTGCACCCTTGGTTCGGAGGGCGTCCTTTGTGGGGGCAATCCGTACTACCCAGTTACGGGGTGATCTAGAATGACCCCATAGTCCCGCGAGGTTCAAGACGCATGTCTCACGACCAGTAGGAGACGAGGATGACAGGGACAGCAGCTCAATTTCGGACTCAACGCGAGGAACGGCTGGGCGAGGAATATGTGTGCGTCGTGTAATCCACTCATTAGGATCTACGTATTCTGCGGCCTGGTAGAAGATGGCATGCGAAAATTTTCAATAAGCGGAGGATTTTTGACAATGTTACATCTAATGCATGAATCGAGGGTGCTATACCTACCTGATTCCATGCACTTGTGCTCCCCAATTGGAGCCATCTACCACCAAACCCATGGACCTTCTCATATGCATGGACATAGTTAGTGATGGCACCTTCCTCCTCGGTTGGAAACATCAAGATTATCGTTCGAGCCTTTGGTACCACACGCCAATCGCACGACTGGGACACATCAAACGGAGTGGTCTTGTACCCTGCTACGACGCGTCCATCTCGAGTTGTGGCGGAGAACGTGGCATGGGGGGTAGAGCTTTGCAATAAAGGTATGAGAAATTCTCCAGTCCAGCCAGCACCAAGAATAAGGATGTCGACTGTCGGCGTCATAGTGACGCAGAGGATGCAGGCCGCAGTAGACGGAGACAGCTCTTAAAGATGCGCAAGACGGCGCAGATATCGGGGTAGGATGGCCAGAGATCGCGGTGAGATCAATAACGCCTGGCTCAATGAGGAAGGGAAAAAATTGGAGCACGGGTAGGCGCCGTTTCCGGCTCAGAAAGGCCCGACCAATGTCCCGGATGCTACAATCGCGACGAATGATGCACACGGGGGCATAGATTAAAGCCGATCTTAATTTATCAAGATTGGTGTGAGGGATAATGAGAGAGGGACGCCTCACGGAATCCACGAGGCGGGGAGAGTTGAGAGTGCGGGGTATGTCATTGTTTGTTTGGTTCGAGAAACTCATCCCTTTCCTTTCTAGCTGAGGGGTCATGGCTTCCTCAGCCATAGACCGTGAGCTTTCTACATGCTATGCGCGCCCCGGAATACTTAATTAACTCCATATTCCATAGTCACACCGTCCCTTTCCTCTCATTTTGCAGTAATTTATGGCATGGCACTATTGATTCCCTCAATTGTCATCCTTCTGGCTGGTACATTTCTTACCCTCGACCGAACTAGGACCTTCGACAGCAAGCCTTCCGCCGATGTCGAGAAACAAGGCCCGATCTATAAGACTTTTACTCCCGAACGCAAGAAGTCGTTTAATCCTTGGCAGTTTCATGGAGGGCTTGGAGGGATGCTCCTCGGATTCTCGCTTGGATGTGAGCCCCAACTATTTCATCAACCCCGGATTATCTGCATACTCATTTAAAATTCCCTGGTGCTTTCAGTGCATGTTGCAGCTCTCGTAGCCCTGTATATAGCGAACCGTCCCTCTGGCACCCCTTTGTCGTCCGCTGTCTTTATGATGGCGTGGATACTTTTTGGCCTGGTTTTCTTATTCCTTGGATGCAGGTGGCATGTATTCGCGCTTATTCTTACCGCGATTCTTGGCAGGTGAGCGTCCTATCTACAAACGAGTCTGCTGACCAGGCTTCTAATTACCTTTCTTTGACTACAACACCAGTGCTTCATTTTCGCTATTTCTTGCCACCGCTTTCCACCCTACGCTCCATTCTCGGTTTATCCTATTCGCTATGTCGGCTGTGGTCGCATTGTTAGGGACTTTCCTCCCTATATTCAAGGAGCGACAACTTAATTGTTGGACCACCAGAGCTTGTGTCGCATGCTCGGGTTCATTGGGCATCGTTGTTGCTATCTCCCTATTTTCAGGAGAAGCTGGATGGGCCAGCGTCTGGCTTCGCTTCATAGTCAGTGATGGAGGCCCAGCTTGGACAACAAGCAAAGAGAAAGGGTTTGCATTCCTCTTTGTGCTAATCGCCGTGGTAGGGGCTGCTAGTGACTGGTGGATCCAACGGAAGTATGGGGAAGACTCTGATCCTGTAAGTAGCTTCTCCATTTTTTGTGGGCTTCGAGTTGACATACTGGATGTTAGAAATGGGAGGACTACCTTTCCCGGGTCCCTTCGTTCACTACCTCGCCTGAAGGTGTCTTCAAAACGCGTCATTCGATGTGGGCACGGATGTTCCACGAGAAGAAGAAACATCAGACGTTGCCCAATCGCGAACCGCGCCTCCCGAGTGTCGTTGACTCTTATGAGGGTCTTCCTCCGGATTCCGTAACCGATGAAGGACAAAACGACCCCAGTTGGGACTACCAGTACTATGATCCTCCGCCTGCTCCACATTTCTCGCCCGCACCATCATACTCGTATGAATATCCTGTCTCGCCCGTGCAACCATTTCCAAACCTCTACACGCGTCCGCTCAGTGCGCCTCCTCAGATGTCAACGACTTTCCTTGGAGACCCTACAAAACGGCCATTAAATCTCCCTGAAAGGGCAGATTCACCCCGGCCACTGAGTTTGCCACCTCGTTTTAGTGGGCCCTCGTCACCCGTCAGTGGGAAAGAGCGACCACCGAGAGGGGCTAGGCCCAGGCTCTTTGGCTCTCCATTTTCCTACTCGTCCCCTGCCTCGCCCCACGATGCGCATTGGGCCCCTCCTTCTTCCCAAGATCCTAATATATCTTACCCTGACCCGACGGCAAGTTATGTCGATCAGCCTCCAGGTCTAGAACCTGATCGCCAGGCAAAACGCCCTCCATTACGTGCTGCTTCCACCAAGATCCCACCTCGAGCCCATATGAAAATTCCTTCACCGCGCCCAACTCTCACTGAATCCGAGTCTTCTTCCTCATGCTCTTCTGACCCTACGTCTGTCCCAGCCCAGCCCTCCGAAAACCTATCCACCTCCACGGCGTCCCTTGGTACCAACGAGAGTAATACAACAGGCACCACAAGTCTCGGTCGTCCACTCTCCACTCCCACACTGCTGCGACCGGCACAGTCATTCATTTCTGCAAGCTCGAGCTCTCTTTCAAGAGAAGTCATCCTGGAAGTCGAGGAAAACGGACCTTCTAGGCTCGATGGAAAGACAAATGCTAAAGGTGCAACTTCCAATGATCAGTCGACCAAATTGCCGGAGGGCACGGGTCCGGCTCCGCCAGCTTCCCAATTGCCCGTCGATCTTGAGGACGAGGCAGATGCTGATGAGAGCCGATATGGGCAATCGCCGTCACTTCTCAGGGCGTATGAACGAATTCGCCGCGCCAGGGCGGTGACCAAAGGGAAGGGAAAAGCTGACAGAGAGGCTTCAAGCCACTCGGACCGAGCAGGTCCAGCAGCCACTGCTCCGCCTAATGATGATTCTCCTAGGGAGAGTACTCATGCCACTCAGAACGCCAGCGGCACACAGCAGTCAGCCTCAACCGCATCTCTTCGTCCATTGACTCCCGTCAATTCAATCCGGTTGGAAGACCCTGGCCCCAGCTCTCGACCACGACCTGTGACGTTGGCCACCTCAACAGGACGGCAGAAGAGCCCGCCGCTGAGTCCACTATTTGAGGAGGCCGAGTGGGAGAACTTTTGGCGGGATGTGCACTCCAAGGCTGCCGCACCTGTTGTCCGATGATATTTTGGTACCACACCCATGCCTTCCTGCTATTTCTTTCTACTGCTCGATATCTTCCTGCCTTCCTTTCGCTGATGACTATCTTCTGCCATCCATCTGCCTTATCCTGCGTGCCTTTCTGATCTTCTCTTTGCTTGATCACGACTATTTCAATGACCTCACGACCTCTATCACGACTCTTGGCCCTCACTGTATCGTTATATCATGTCATTTGGCACTTATTTGTTTTCTTATTTACATGGCTTTTGTCTGTGTATTTCGTTCCTAAACGTGCTCAAACGAATCGTGTTATCTAGCGTATGCTAACATCAGAATGTCTTTGAGCGAGCCGCACTTCGTGCACTCTGGAAATGGGTTTGATTAAAAGCTCATAAAGTGGCTTCGAGCCTTCATGAATTATGCGGGGGTTTTCCCATCCCAAAGGTACGACCGCGACTTAAGCATTCCCTGACGATCAAAAGCCACCCCTTCTGCAGCTAGTAAATCGAGCTTTCTGTCGCACATGAATTCCGCAGGCGCATCACGGGTTCTGGTGTTTGGCTCCCCACCCTTGTCTTTGGAGGCTTTACCCCACTCGCCGAGGAATCCACCAATGAAGAGGTTGGATGCTATGACGCGATGACAAGGTGCAGCGGGGGCGAAAGGGTTTTTGCGAAGGGCACTACCCACTGATATCGCGCGATACGAGCGAGAATTCGATATTTGATTCCTCACCAGAAATTTTTTCAAAGGTACTCACCTGAACGAGGAGACCCTGCCCCTAGTGCATCACAAATAGCCTAGATTGCTTCTCATTAGATAGAAGGGAGTTGGCCGACGAGGATCACAGACTTGCCTTGTAAGTCGTCACTTTTCCTGTTGGGATGGTGCAGATGTAATCATACACTGCCCATGCTTGCTCTGTGACGCGCTTTCCATCATTCGTTCTGAAGGCGTCGCGTTCGGCTGAGGATAGAGGGAAGTATACATCGCCTAGAAACCAGCGAGTGTGAGTTTCGGCATGAATAGCTTTGGAATAGTAGAGGACGGGCTACACTGACAAATACTCTTGTCGACGGCGTTTGACTTGTCGGCCACAGGTACGCGAGGATCGTAATTGGGATGCTGAGCTGCGGCCGAGAGAGACTTGGTCGTCACTGGGACAACTCGAACTGCTGGCATTTGTGCTATCCTAATCAACGTTGTGGGCAAAAGTCGTGGTGGTTGAGAAGGGACAGGGATGGAGTCAGGGTTGCGGATCCGAAATCATCTCAACCCCGAGGCCGCGGCGACGCGTCAACAGACCACAACGCGATCCGGTCGTGACTCGCGACCGCACTCAATGTGAGCGCAACTAACGCAACAATGACCGAGACGATAGCTTCCGAGGCTAGTTGCCTAGATTGGCGAAGCTAAGGGCCCTTTCCAACCGTGGATATCTTGTGTGCAGGTATTGTGAGCTTGAAATAGGAACGGGAGACAATCCCCGGACGCTTGCCACCTGATCAGGGGATATCGTCCCAGGGATTCAAGACCTTCATGTGAGCAGCTCAGGAACCATTTCGAATGGAGAGAAGGTAGTTTGCGGACTTTTCGAGCCGGCTGTCATGCGGAGCTGTTGTTCCTGGTCAGCCACTTCGCATAGAGTTCACCAATCGGCTACCCTTTGAACTTGAAAGAGTGGACGCATATAATACAGTCTCGTGAGCGTATATAAGGGTAGACGACGCTCGACTATTGCCAGGGCTTAACTCATCTGCTCCTTCACCCCATAATCAGTTGCACATTGCCCCCAATATCCCAGTCCTTCAGTATCCACGGTCAACTTCTAGCCCCAGGAAAACATGGCATACCGCTACACCTTCTTCGACCCCATGGTCGACTTTGAGAAAGCAGTGCTTGACCTAGTGGTCCCACCTGCTCTTCGGATGGCTTATGAAGCTGCCGCTGGTGCTTCAGCACCGATGGACACAAAGCCAGAGGGTGCATCAAGCACCTCTCCAAACGAGCCAGCCCAGACGGGATCCGAGGACCCAGCAAAGGCAGAGGCGCCGCAAGAGAGTGCACCCCACAGCGAGCCTGAGCCGCCTGCGCCAATCTACGAGGAAACCCCCGCACCTGTGAACCCGTCACCAGCGGTATGTTTCACGTTTGCGGCCAACAATGGACTCTGGCCCTCAATGTGCTACACTAATTTACTTTCATATTGCCACGGCTCCTCCTTCGAACCTCATATTCACAGGCACCACTCGAGCCTGCTCATGTCGAGGCTAAGCTTGGCATTACTGGCCAAGGCGTGATTGCGGTAAACACCGCTTTCGCTGATGACTCCAAGTCGGAACTGCTCTTCACGCTGTACGCGGAAGATTCAGGAACACTAAACTCTCCGTTCCTCCACTTCCTTGTAACTTCTGAGAAATTCGAACTGTTCTACGACTTTGGCGTTCCTCCCAATTCACCTGGCCCAGTTCTCTTACCACCCAGTGTGGGAGCTGTTGGAGCCAATGTCGCCAGTTTTCCCGGACTTCCGAGAGATGATATCAAGATGAAGGTCAAGCCTAATGTGGACTGGAAGCTTCTACTAAATGACACAGATACATATTGGCTCTCTTTGGACAAAAATAATGGCTACATCCGATTTGGACAGGGCTACATGAACATGGAGAATGTCGCTCTCGAGGCTGAGCTCAAGCGTCGCGATGAGGAGAAACGCGTTGACGTGTGGATCGAGAAGAAGTACGAGTTCCTTGAAAAACTCAACAAGGTTATCATTCGAAAGGGGGGCTCGGATCTGGTATGTTCTTTCACTTGGTCTGTGACCCACTCAGGGCCCAAGTCTATTTTTTTTACCTTTGGTTTACCACTGAATCGCTTGCTTGCCATAGACCCCTATCACATATCAAATCCACAACCTACCACTCGTACTTGATCATTCGCCCTATGTGCTGTCCGACCAAGCTATCACTCTGCGCGATATCGAGAGCAACATATATACCGTGCCTGCCAATCTACCCCCTGCGTGCCAGCAACTGTATGCCAACGTATGCGGTGCAAGCATCCGCCTCGAGGACGAATCCTTCCCTGATTTTGCAGAAGCCATACAATGGAGCGTGAGCGCGGAAGGCCGGGTTGGCTATGAACTGCTGAAGAAGAAAGCGACCGAGTTTGAAGGTCCACCCAATTTTCAGAGTGCGCCGTCTTTTCTCGCCTTTTTCTCTTCCTTTCTCTCCCCTTTTGATGCCATCTTGTCATGCTCTTGCTGATCGACTAACGAAACTGCTCACTTTACTGCAGCTACTTACCTTCGCATCACCCTCGGCCACTCCCTCGGCAATTCACCTGGCCAACCCTACGTTATGGAGGTATGGCCGGCGGGACACCACAGCCCTATCCATGATCATGGGAATTCATGCGCAATCATCAAGGTATGGATAGCATCTCCAAGTCACCTCCCGGACGCATATCTCCGCTCACAGGAACTATCGCTCTTGACCAACGTGCACAGTGCCTTGCTGGTGAGATACAGTGCGAGTACTTTGACGACCTCAAGAGTCCTCGACTGCTCGGTCCTCCTGTAACTTTCAAGAAAGGGGATGTCACATGGATCGGCGCAAATAACTATCAGGTGCATCGACTAACAAACGTGTCCCAGAGCGTCTGCGTCACAATCCAGTGCTACCAGTAAGTCATCGATATGTCCTGCTAGCCAGAAGTGTTGATCATCTTTCACAACCCACGTAGGTATGATCATACCGATGTTAAACATTACGGAGGCTTCAGGTACATCCAAGGAGAACAAGGGTCCAAGGATCCGCCCACATTCAACCCAGACAGCGACATGACCTTCTTGGATTTCCGAAAGGCAATTCTGAAAGAATGGCTCACTTACAAACTTGCCAACCTTCATTGACAAATGAGGGCGAATGAATAAACCCTGTATTAACTGTGCCTCCCAGTAAAAAATTCGCTCAAAGAAGACTATCTAACGCGATTCCTGGCTCCATGACACCGAGCTACTACGAGAGCACCCTCAATGTCTAATAAAATGGGTTATTGTTGAGTGATGTAACTCAGGAGTATTGACATGGAAGCAGCTACAGCAAACATCTATGGAGGCTTTTTCATACAAGACCATGAACCGAATGACCTGAGGATATATATTCACCAGGTTACAAAGTCTAAGGAGGGAACGTCATTAGGGCTTCCCGACCACCATGCGCTATTTTGAGGCACGTACCGACTTGACAAAGTCTTCAAAGCTAACTGGTTTGAAATATTTCTGACCAGGATTCAGGAGCTCATTGTGCTCTCTTCCTAAAAAATTGGTGGCGCTTGTGCCCGCCACGATGCGCAGGAATAGAGGTGGCCGCTCGTTTTTACCGATGGAACGCTCCCACTCAACGATGAGTTGCGCGCGCGGTACATATTTCCTCGTAACAGGTGTGTTCGTGAGGCGTTCTACGATAGAAGCGTATTCATTCATGGTTCTATTGCAAAGAAAGAACAGGATTCAGCCAAAGAGAAAGCGAAGGGACAGCGATTCACGCGTGAAACGTACTTTGCATCACTGTATACTCGCACCCGGTCAGGTATACAACTAGGGTCTTCGTATGCAAGTATAATGGCACGGAGTGTGTATCTTGCAACATCGGGCAGATGCGTGAGCGCGAACGAGTAGTTCCCGTCTTCAATAATTTCCCACTCAGAGCCGTTCACCCCTATGATCGCGAAGTTAAGCAAGGGTTCCATCAAAAGGCCTCGTAGTCACGATGTCATTACATGCAGAGATTGAAATACTCACCGAGGACTGGAATGCGTAGGAATGGCATGAGCACACCATTTGAAATAGACACAGTTTTGAGGCCAAAAGCACGAGCTGTAGCAGCATGAGCTTTCTTAGCTTCCCAGCTGGCGGCTCCCCATGTCCCCTCGTCATAGTCAGATCCAAAATCACTATTGAAGTAGACTTTGACTTGAGCTTCCGAAGCTGTGCGTCCATTGATGTCAGTATAACTGTAGTGTTTCGAGGGGCCAAAAGTCGAAGGCGTACCAGCTTTGATCAATGCTTGCTCCGATCCAACTGAGGCACCTTGCCCACCCATGGTGCTCACAACAACATCCGTAAGTTGAAGAGCCGCCAAAAGCGCCGACTTGTTCTTGTAATCGACAACGATGAGCTCGACCTTATCGCTCGGTGCAGAGGCAACAGCTTCTTTCAATATCTCCGTCTCCTTGGAAGTGATTAGTTTGAGCTTCGCAATCTCGCCTTCGACAACGGCCTCAATGAAGATGGGCACGAAGGCCTTCCCAACCATCCCATTAGGAGCTATACGGAGTCCAAAGGAATGCAAAAGTCAAGCGGCGACGATGGGTGAATAAGAGCGGATAAGGTATTCACCAACGTGAGCAACAACGGGACCAGTCATGCGTTGTAATTGTTGCAGATAGATAAGGAAACTAGATCTGGGACTCATGAGTTTTATATCGGTGTCATGCATCTCATTACACTAGCATCCGGCGCGAACAGTAAGAAAGCTCCGAGTCCGACTGAGATAATGTCAGCAACAAGCGCTTCGACGGCCATTGGAGGGCGGCCATATTCAGTAGAGACTACTAAGAGAGCACTGTACTGTCATGTTGGTGTGCGGATCTCGGGAATCGGTGATGTGGAGGAAATCCATTCAGCAAAGTGTCTCATACTGATTGGTAAGGAAGGAGTGCAGCGTGATGGCAGAGGAGACTCGTCCAGTTAGTGATAAAGCCGACGCCAGATTTATTCGGTTTCTCTTACGCGTGCTAACGTTGGTTCATTAGTGCAAAAACCATACCAGAGTCCTGACGGGGATGACGACAATGTCCAAAACCTATGTTCACTACCAAAAGGGCATGCCACCACTGAGGATGGATCCCAGAGTTGAGAAGAATGTTTTGAGGATCCAAGATACGGAGAGAGCCAACGAGATGAACGACCAGCTCGTCTCAACATTAGCAGCATACTGTTGACATCGAAGCACTATTTTGGCCGTACCACCTCCTCGTGCCTTCTAGGCCAGTGTTCGTTTGCATTGATTTCGAATCAAGTTGGGCGAGTGTGTTCCAAGCAAAAACAATCTACATATGGGGGAACTTCTACACTAATTGCTTGCAGTTTATTGCGGTATAAACATCCTCTTTCTTTCAGCAGCCTCGGATAGAAACAGAGCCTCTACTCGTGAGCTAGCAGCGAGCGCCCAGTCATCTCCTGAGGCTCAGGGAGACCCTGGATGATTGGTTCGGCATCAGCAAGATTTGGGAAGAGATAAAATAAAGGAGAGAAAATACGCACCATAATGTCTAGAATCGTAGGTGCGACGTCACATAGCGCACCCTCATCCGTCTCACCCTTCTTCTCGCCCTTGCCGGCCTCCTCATCACTCATGAACCTGTATGTTTCGCCACCCTTTGGAGGCTTGACAATGAACGGGACGGGGTTCGTGGTATGTGCCGTATGCGGTGCACCGGTGTCAGGATTGAGCATCTGCTCCGCATTACCGTGGTCCGCCGTAATGAGGAGAACGTACCCCGCCTCAGAGGCTGCTGCGGCGATGGTACCGACAGCTGCATCTGTTGCGGTGATAGCTTTGACTGCGGCATCATATACACCAGTATGGCCCACCTGTCATGCGGATCATCGATGGCAATGAGGCTCTGAAAGCAAGACGTAAACGATAAGAACCCATCGCACGAACCATATCCGGTGGCGCAAAGTTGCACATCACGAAATCAAATTTCCCTTCGCGCAATATCTCCGCGACCTTGTCGGCCACGCCTTGTGCGCTCATTTCGGGTTGTTTATCGTACGTAGGGACCTGGCAATGAATTCACATCGGCATCACAGACGAGCAGAGTCAATTCGCTGCCACAATGAATTTCGAACCTCGAGCCGAGGGCAGGGCATACCTTGGGTGATGGAATCATGACTCGCTCCTCCTTTGGGTACTGCTTCTCCACACCACCATTAAAGAAGAACGTCACATGCGCGTACTTCTCAGTTTCTAGTCATTTTTTCTCTTTCGTTAGACGTAGAGGGCTCGATGGAAAGCTTAGAGCACATACCTGCAACATGGCACTGTGTAACATCATTCGCACCAAGCCATTCGGCCAGGACGTTCGTCATTGCTTGCGGGGGGAACGCGATAGCGAAGGGGTACTCGGCGTTATACCTCGACATAGTAGTAATGTGCTATGTTCCCCAGTAATGACGTGAAAAGTGCATCACGAACAGAAGACAATAAAATTCATTAGAAACTGGGATGAACGTGCAAAGAGGCAAGCCACGCACCAGCTTTGACGGAACAGTGACCTCCATTGGCTTGTCTGGGAGGCCGAAAACAGAGACGATCTCGCGCATGCGATCGGAGCGATAGTTGAAGAAGAAAAGGGTATCCTCGTCTATTTTTCATATTTCCATGAGTATCATCGGATGGAAAACATAAAACGATGACGGTTAGAATAACTAGCCTTTCGGGCACGAGACCTGTGATGCTTGGAAACTTACCCTTGATTCGCCCTTCGCCATCAACGACGATTGGCTTCAGGAACTCGTCCGTAACGTCCTTAGTGTAGTTCTCCTCAACCTTTGCCACTGCATCCTGCGCTGACGCAACGCCCACTGTTTCAGGGGACGAAGCTCCCGTGAGGCCGTCAACAGCAATCTTGACGCGCTCCCAGCGCTTGTCACGGTCCATGGCGTAATACCGCCCAACGATAGTAGCGAGCTTGCCGTATTCTAGATGCCACACCGTAGCACATCATTGCCAGCAGTGGAGAATTTCGGCGTGAGGGTTTGGAGTAAGGCACAGAGATCGCTCGCTACTCACTCTCCTTGTCGATGAATTCATTGAGCTGTTTCAAGTAACCGACAGCGCTGCGAGGAGCAGTGTCACGACCATCGCCAAAGAAGTGAACGTAGACCTCGGGGACCTGTGCGGCTTTGGCGCCTTCGAGGAGGGCGAACAGGTGATTGATGTGAGAATGCACGCCGCCATCTGAGATCTGGGGTAGTGTAGTGTGTGATAGCAGGCATCCCATGACGCAAATAGAGGCGGATTCGGTGGGATTTCAGAGGGAATCCAGTGGTACACGGTGAGATGGGGTGCAATTAGTTGGTTTCGAGGGCAGAGGGCGTGGGCGAGAGAAGCGCGGGGGAATCGCAGAGTTGGAAAGTCACTAAAAAAAGCAGGCCAACAACAGATATTCAAAGAAAGCAGGACTTACCAACCCCAAAAAGTGAAGTCTGCCATTTCCGGCTTTGGCGTGCTCGAAGGACTTTTGGATTGCCTCTTGCTTGGCAAACGTCTTCTTGCGGATGGATTCATCGATGCGGACGATATCCTGCCAGACGATGCGACCAGCACCGATGTTAAGATGCCTGGAAAATCACACGCAGTAGTTTTGTGCGAATTATGACGTTATGGAATCCACCAGGTGAGAGATTCACAAGGACACCCAATAGCAGTGAACGTGCATTGCGCGCGAATCGACAAATCCTCACAATAATCAGCGAGACTATATAAATATAACCATGTTGGGAAAGACCCATACCCTACTTCCGAGTTGCCCATAAGACCATCGTTCAACCCGACGCTGAGCCCGTGCGCTGCGATATAGCGCATGTGTCCCTCTTTGCCAAGGGTATCCATATTAGTTGTCGTGCCAGCGTGTACGGCATTGCCCTTTTCGTTCTCAGAGTGTCCCCACCCATCGTGGACACTTTTATTATAGAATTGGGCGCATCGGTCGGGGAGGCCGATGACGAGGAAGAAAATGTGACGTCGCCGATTGTATGGCAAGATTTTGAGACGGAGAAGCCGAGGAATAAGCTACTTGCGATGTATATAGGAGGGCTAGATATAACTAACATGAGGCAGACTTTGTTCTTGACTTGAACCATCGTAATCGGACGCGATCGAGTGGAATGGAAAAGATGTTGGTTGGGGTTGATATTTGGCTATGTGATGACCGCGAAGCTCAAGCGTGGTTTTCATTATCTAGCTCAAGAATATTGAACAGGGTGCAGAAGCCCATGGGTATACTATACATGTTATGTTACTTGGATCGCAGACGACGCTTATGGGCGACGATTAGTAAAATAAGAAGCCCGTGTGGGACACAATGGCAAATAGGGAGTGCAATATCCAATCTAGTGTGAGAGGGGGGGATCAAGCCATCACAGAAATCCCATGCACAAGGACGGAAAAATAGGTATGCCATTCATGGAAAATTGGTAAAGCATGGACAAGTGAAGTCCGATTGCTATAAAGGCCAAAGGATTCTGTACAGGAGTCAGGTCACAACCACCAGGGTGGTCTGACATGATAGAAGAACGAAGCTCCAGAAGTAAATATGCGCATATCCGCTCGAAGAAGATCTTTTGACATTGATGAAAGAATATTGGCCGAACCACCGAGGGAGCGATAGGTTTGTCCTCGTGAGAACCTTGGGTCACGTGCCTCTTCTAGATCACAGCTTGTTGCTCGCGGCCATGTGCGACGCCCGCGCGCAAGGCACAGGAATTGGGCGGTGTATCGAATGCGAAGCTCCCGCACGTAGCAACACTCCTGAACAGCCTCTCACGTTATGTGCTATGTGGTGGTGGTGATGGTGGTGTTGCTTGACCAGTTGGCGTAAGGACCATATCCCCACAGCTGCGCAGGAACAACCCTCCACCCTCTTTCTCCATCTCCCGATAAGCAGATCTTGATCGTGAATAAAGCGAGTACATGCCAACGATCACCCGACGTTCTGGTTCGCCGACTTAGCCTCACAGACCCCTCATTTGAACACTTACCTCATTGCGGCTTTTCAGGCCCCGTACAATGACACGTCAAAAATATATACGTACTTGGGTGGATTTCGAGCATTCCTCTTCAGCCTGCGCGAATCTGAGCCTTCCTACCACCACCACCATCCCCACCATGAAGTTTTCTCCCGCCGAGTTCGACGATGCTCTGCCGCGATACGAGGATTTGAGCCCAAGGGTCTCGCTTGAAGCTTTCAAGCCACCAATGATCCACACTACTAACTCCGTCTCTGGGTGGCGCGAGTCAGACCTCGATCGAGGGGTCGCAGTTTCTGGATGTTTTCCCAGCCGGCCAGCACTAGTACGGTCTCCAGGCAAACTCTTCCAGTCTGCCTGGGGTGCATGCCGAAGGTATGCGGTGGTTGTGTGTTCGAACTCATTGAGACGTCGAACCTCATGTTCCAATCATCGCAGGGCACTATCTGTGTTCTCCACCCAACCCCCAGCACCAGCACCAATCCCCTTCTACCACATCGAACAAGCCAATACTGCGGTCCAGATCCGCATGTCCCACACCCTCTCTCTCCTGATTGCTGTCCTATGTGACTCAACAACTCCCTCCAAGCAAGACCTTGAGACTGAAGATTTTGACCAAGAACAAGTCTTCCGCAATCAGTGGGCAACCCCAACCATCATCCACCTCCGTAACCAGCAACGTGATGGCTCATTGTCACCAGCAATGGCCCGTGAGGTTGGGATATTCTGCCGATTCCTTAATGATACCGTACTGTCGATGAGCCAGTATGATGCCGCCGAACGCGCCTCCACAGCTCGACTTGCATGGCAAGCCGTCAATCAGGTAAGTTCGCGCCCATGACCATCTGTGCCGTGATGTGCATGAGACTGACCTCAACAATCGTCATTGTGTTTCTGTAGAATGACTTCTCTATTCTAGGAGACTCCTTCGATGAAGACGAGACAGCATCGTACGTCATCTAGACCTTTACACCCAACCTGAAGCTAATATTATCACCATTTTTAACTAGCCTATTTGGTTGGGATTACCTGGAGGGTAAAATGGATCTCTGGGACGAGAAGCCTTCCCCCGAGAGTTCTACAGAGGAGTTGGCGGAACCAGAGCCCCTTCACCTCGTGCCTTGCCTCACCACTCCCACACCCTCTCCACCCAACCGCGCGTTCTTCATGCCCGCACGTTTCGCTATGGCAAATACGCTCAGGGAATTCTCTGACATCATGGATGACGATGAGTTCTTCAGTCTTGCCGAGTTCCGGACAGAATGCTTCGACCCGGCGGTGGAAAAAGTTCTCGATGCTCTGCGAGATGGGATGGGCAGCGATGACGAAGCGCAGCAAGATGCTACCACCTGGCTGCGGTTCATGCGGCAATCCATGCAGGCTATCGAGGAAGAGTGCAGCGAAAGAGACCCAGTGCTAAATGCACTAGGTATACGAACACTCACAATGTCTTCGCTATCACGGAAAGCAAGAGACGCCTTTGTTTCGGTGAGCACAATGTTTATCTCGATTTCTTAGTAAGAGATCATCATTACTAAACTCTCATGTTACATTAGGACGATTTTGGGAGATTACGTTAATTCATGCATGGCTGGTATTTATTTATGATTATGGATCAGCATGATATATGCACTCGGACACTCCAATGCTATGCTACTTTGCCTTCTTAATTAGCGGGCCCAAGCTAGCGCTGAGCGCAGCTCAAAGTATCCGGCCAGTCTGTGATATTATTCGGCCCCAAGCTGAGAATATCGCCAGAAATGGACGGCCTAGAGCGCGCTGGCTACAGGCCCCGGTCACTTTTTTGATACCAGAAGAAAGGCTGGCGGGCTCGCGGAGCGAGCGCCTGTCTTCTTCATCTTCTTCATTTACCATGTTACTGCGATCTCTAGAGTGGAAACTCACTGGCTGCGATCGACATTTGACATGTATTACCGGCCAGGTTGATACCAAATTGATATCTTTGCTGGCTTGCCACTTTACGTCCCTGGGATCAAATGACGGCGAGGAAGCAATGACCGGTTTGCCTGAGGGTAGCCTTCTCTGTCAATACACAGTACAACCTTCAGCATAGAAGAGTGATCGAGGATAATGCGGTCTTGATAATTGTGGGACCCGCTAGCTTTAGTTGCAAACAAGTCTGACCAATAGGCGAAACCCACCACGGCCTCATGGACGGTTGAACAGCAATTCCGAAGTCCGCGCCACCTGAACTGCTCCGCAGTCGAGCGGATTAGCATGCGGGGGAAATGCTTCTACCGGTCAGTGAAATCTTTGCGACTTACGTGAAAGCCCATCTTGCCAGCGTGGTCAGGGCAAGGGGAGGACAAACGCCACCCAGCAGCACTCCTACCGAGGTATTAAATCTTTTCTAACTATCCAATGGTGTGCACCCGGCTCAAGATATTCACAAGGTTTATTTTTGCTTTTAGTTGGTCTCGTCTGGATGCTGGATATCAGATCAATGGCCTAAAATATAACATTACGAACACGAAGATGCAGTGAACTGCGCATTAGCGAGATATCAAGTGTATGCGATAATATCTTTCCTGAGGGATCGATCAAATTGTGGAGGCTCATATCAAAGGAGAGCTGAGTGGATTTCCTAAAGCAAACAGCGTATCAAATGGTCTTGCGGTGACTGATTGCTCAAAGAGGGTTTACCGAAGTTGTGGCGTCCAAGATCATTTCTTCACCAGCATGATTCGAAATTTCGAGCATCAAGAATTATCCCCGCCTTCTCGACACGAGACAGCTCTTGAAGACAGCAATAATATTCAGTGGATGGCATGCCCTGCCTTCGTTACTGTCGCAAAAGATTCAGGTCTCAAAATCCCCAAGGCAAGACGATTGCTTGGATGATTCTGCACAATTTGGCCGGCCAAGCCCCCGCCCCCTGATCGCGCTTTACGTGATCATAAACTAATGTGGGGTTACCCGTCCAGATCTATGTATGCTACGCTGAACCGTCCGGGGCCTGAATTTATCGTTGCACGGCATGTACATGAGCGACAATTTAGGGTCGGTCGGGAAAGCTCTTTATCACGGAAGACCTGTCGGAAAATGTACCCGCGAGATCATGATTATGACATTTTATCATATCAATAGCTTGGAAGAAAGTTTTGCGGGTGGCGCTCAGGGCCAGAATGTCGGCAGTCGGGACAGGATAGGAAGCGACGGAACTTGCCGATAGGCGCTTAACTTTCTTCACAACAGGCCTCTGTGCCCTCGTCGTGGTTCTGTGCCAACACCTACTCGGTTCACCTATTAGACGACGTAGCTAGGGTTTCTTACGAGTTCTAGCGTGTCTGTGGGCGTCTTCAACCCACTTTGGCTCACAATCAGCGCAACCGCGCACAAAACACGCCAGCCGCGTCACTTTCGGTTGCTCTCGTCTGGATCAACCTCAACAGGTTGGAAAGGCTTTCGAGAACTTTCTGGTCAACTTGACGCGTTCTTCGCGCGTCTTGGACTTTGTTTCCGCGTTATTACAGACGAGCCGGGTCTTGGGTTGTTGAGCACAGCACCTGCAAGAAACCCGCGCGTTTGTTAGTTCTAAAGGCTATCCAAGATGATGCAACGTTTTGCTTTCTCGGAGGCGCCCTTGAAGCGCATCCGGGAAGTCCAGTTTGGTGTCATGTCTCCAGAGGAAATCGTGAGTGCCGAGACACCCATCAAGCTCTGAGTCATCAGCCTTCCTGACCCTCTCTCTCCACAGAAAGCGCACTCTGTCGCGAAAATTGAGTTCCCAGAAGTCATGGATGAGACTGGTCAACGAGCGAAGCCCTCTGGTCTCATGGATCCTCGCATGGGAACCATTGATCGCAACTTCAAGTGCCAAACTTGTGGTGAAGGCATGTCTGAGTGCTCGGGTCATTTTGGCCACATTGAACTCGCCAGGCCCATTTTCCACATTGGTACGTTTTTCCTATCCATTTTGGAGATTTTTTTTTACCAATTCCGAACCTTCTCGTTTTAGGCTTCTTGGTCAAGATCAAGAAGATTCTCGAATGCATCTGCGTCCAGTGTGGGAGACTGAAGATTGATTCTGTGAGTCCGTCTTGATGATGAATGCTCCCTACTATAGTTTTTTGGTGGGCTCTCCCTGTTTTCTATGGGATCCTCCGACCCGAATCAGTTCTGGTTACCTTCGCCTCGGAGCCGTCTTTCTTCGTGCGCGCTCGATCGTTTGATCGGAGTGGTCGTGCGGGAGGGCATCTCACGCTTCGCAGGTTGTTGGGCCGCTGTTCGTGGTGAAACGGGGAGCAGGCGTTAAGCGGACATTGCATGGGGGCGACATGAGCCGCGCAGGCGGCGTCGCCTATACATCATTGTTTAGCTTACACTGCGTGACGACTGTTTAGTACCATCCATGACCTATTCTTATTCCTATTTATTGCCCACCTTGGTTGGTGGGTAACCTCCTTAAACGTGTGCTGACGTAACATCCGCCTGCGCCTCGGCCCCCGATTCCCTTTTGCTATTCAGACCGACCATGCTTTTGTGGAGAAAATGCGGAAGATCCGAGATCCGAAGCAGCGGATGGAGAAAGTTTTCGCCCACTGCAAGGGGAAAACAGCGTGCGATCCGACCGAACCTGATCCTGAAGCCGACCCGGATACGATCCCCGAAGAACTGAGGAAGACTGGCTGTGGTCACACACAACCAGTCATTCGGAAAGATGGTCTCAAGCTGTATATGGTATACAAGAAGACAAGAGATGATGACGAGGTAAAGGCGATTGGCTCCCTGTTGATGTTGGAGTTCGTCTTATCTCCTTTTCGCACCCACAGGATGTCCGTGTCCAGCTTCCCGACAAACGTCTCTTCCTGGCCTCAGAAGTATACCACACTCTGAAGAAGATTTCAGACGAGCATCTACATCTCATGGGCCTTTCAGTCGACTATGCACGCCCGGAGTGGATGATCCTCACCGTTCTCCCAGTGCCACCACCACCAGTCCGCCCCAGTATTGCCGTCGATGGAGGCACGATGCGTAGCGAAGATGACTTGACTTACAAATTGTCTGAAATTATCAAAGCTAGCGCAAATGTTCGCAAATGCGAGCAGGAAGGTGCTCCAGCCCACATCATCAATGAGTTTGAGCAACTCCTGCAGGTGAGTGCTCCTTGGGTTCCTCGATGGGTTGAGCGTCGTCGCTGATCGATCTCCTCACAGTTCCACGTTGCAACGTACATGGACAACGACATTAGTGGCATTCCTCAAGCCATGCAGTCAAGTGGAAGGCCGGTCAAAGCTATCCGATCTCGATTGAAAGGCAAGGAAGGACGATTACGTGGCAACTTGATGGGCAAGCGTGTCGACTTCTCCGCGCGTACTGTCATCACTGGTGATCCAAATATCATGTTAGACCAAGTCGGTGTCCCGAGAAGTATTGCAATGACTCTGACATACCCTGAACGAGGTAAGCTTGATATTTTTCGGAGGGTGATGAGGATGATCCTGACATTGGTGCTTGTACAGTAACTCCTTACAACGCTGCTGAGCTTCAGGAGCTCGTTCGCAATGGCCCGAAAGAATACCCTGGTGCTCGATTCATCATACGTGATACTGGCGAACGAATAGATTTGAGATACAACAAGCGTGCCGATGCCTTCCTGCAGGTCGGGTGGATCGTCGAGCGGCATCTGAAGGATGGAGAGTGAGTTGTCGAAACCAATATCGTCATCCTATCCAGGTGCTCACTATGACTTGAACAGCTATGTGCTGTTCAACCGGCAGCCCAGTTTGCATAAGATGAGTATGATGAGTCACCGTGTTAAAATTATGCCTTACTCTAGTGAGTACCCTTTACCTTGCCAGCTAATTGGGCGCATGCTGATGGCGTTTTTCCAGCCTTCCGTCTGAATCTTTCCGTGTAAGTATGGTTCAAACAGGTGTGATGCACCAAGCTGAACTCTCTATCCAAGCACGCCACCATACAATGCAGACTTCGATGGCGACGAGATGAATTTGCAGTACGTTTCTTTGATTTTTGTGATTTTCTGCTGGCCTAACCTCGATCTCGTCCAGCGTGCCACAAAGCGAAGAGACGCGAGCCGAACTCAGCCAGATCGCCTGGGTGGCGAAGCAGGTCTGTTCTCGCTTCCTTCTTTTTGATGTTGCTTCGCTAAGTCTTCCCAACAGATCGTGTCCCCGCAAGCCAATAAGCCTGTTATGGGTATCGTGCAAGACACGCTCTGTGGTGTCCGTAAATTCACTCTTCGAGACTGTTTCATGGACTGGCCTATGGTCCAAAACATTCTCATGTGGGTGCCTGGGTGGGACGGAAGTGTCCCCATTCCCGCTATCATTGCTCCCAAACCACTATGGACCGGGAAGCAGATCCTCAGCATGGCTATCCCGTCCGGCATCAACATCTCTCGCAAGTCTGAGCCAGCTTCACCAAACCCTGTGTTCGACGACGGAATGCTCATTGACAACGGCGAGATCCTGTACGGCATTGTGGCGAAGTCCATTGTGGGTAGTGCCCAAGGCGGTCTTATTCATGTTACCTTCCGTGAAAAGGGTCCCGAAGCGTGTCGGCAGCTCTTCAGTGGTCTGCAAATGATCGTCAACTATTGGCTGTTCCACAATGGCTTCAGCATCGGTATCGGTGATACGATTGCCGATGAGAAGACCATGGAGCATATTAGTAACCGCATCAAGACGGCCAAGGACAAGGTGTATGCCCTCATCGAGGCGGGCCAGCGCGACCAGATCAAGCCTAAGCCTGGTATGACTATTCGCGAGTCATTCGAGAGCGATGTCAACGCCGAGTTGAACAAAGCTCGAGATGACACTGGTCGCCATGCTCAGAAGAGCTTGAAGGACGATAACAATGTCAAGCAGATGGTGGTTGCTGGCTCAAAGGGCTCATTCATCAACATCTCGCAGATGTCGGCTTGTGTAGGCCAACAGAGCGTGGAGGGGAAGCGTATTCCTTTTGGTTTCCGCCACCGATCGCTTCCTCACTTTGCGAAGGATGACTATAGTCCTGAGGCTCGTGGCTTCGTTGAGAACTCGTACCTTCGTGGCTTGACTCCACAAGAGTTCTTCTTCCACGCTATGGCTGGTCGTGAAGGTCTCATCGATACTGCTGTCAAGACCGCTGAAACTGGGTACATCCAGCGTCGTTTGGTGAAAGCTCTCGAAGATGTGGCTGTTTGCTATGACGGGACTGTGAGGAATTCCCTTGGGGATATTCTACAGTTTGTTTACGGCGAAGATGGAATGGACGGTGCCTTCATCGAGCAGCAGCATATCGACATGTACAATCTCTCGACTCGTGCTTTCTATGACAAGTTCCGTATCGATGTCATCGGTGCGGAAGACGAGAACGCCGCCCTGCGTGAGGGTGTAGTACAGATGGGCCTGGACATTAACACCCCAGAGGTGCAACACGAATTGGACCTCGAGTGGGACCAGCTCAATCGTGATCGCAACCTTATGCGGGAGTTCATCTTCTCAACCCCTCCCAACCGCATGTGTCTTCCCGTCAATTTGCGTCGTATCATTCAGAACGCGCAGCAGATCTTCCACATCGATCGCCGTAAGGCGAGCAACCTCCACCCCCTCCACATCGTAAAGACTGTTCGTGCCTTGATAGAGCGTCTCATCGTTGTTCGGGGTAATGACGATATCAGCCGTGAGATGCAGGAGAATGCCCTCACTTTGTTCTCGATCCATGTCCGCTCATCCTTTGCTGCTCGCCCTGTCCTTGAAGAATATCACTTCAGCCGAGAGGCATTTGATTGGACCCTTGGTGAGGTTGAAGCCAAGTTCAACCAATCTGTGGCGAACCCGGGCGAGATGTGTGGCACTCTAGCTGCCCAATCTATTGGTGAGCCTGCGACGCAGATGACGCTCAACACGTTCCACTATGCCGGTGTGTCGAGTAAGAACGTTACTCTCGGTGTCCCCCGTCTACGTGAAATCATCAACGTCGCGGTGAATATCAAGACTCCTTCCCTTACCGTTTACCTCGAGCCCGAAGCGGCTACCAGCCGAGAGCGAGCCAAAGCCATCCAAACCGAGCTTGCTCATACTACTCTCAAGACGGTTACTGCTAAGACTGAGATCATTTACGATCCCACTCCCGATGAAACTGTGATTGAAGAAGATAAAGAATTCGTTGATGCCTTCTTCGCCATTCCTGATGACGAAGTCACCCAGAATTTGCATCGCCAGTCCCCATGGCTGCTTCGTCTTGAGCTGGATCGTGCTAAAATGCTCGATAGAAAGCTTGAGATGCGCTACGTGGCTGCCCGTATTGCTGATGCCTTCTCATCTGATCTCTTCATCATTTGGAGTGAAGATAACGCCGAGAAGCTTATCATTCGATGCCGGAGTCTTATGCCAAAGGGTGAGAAGGAAGAAGAGGATGATTTCCAGATCGACGAGGACACTTTCCTGCGACAGATCGAGAATACGATGTTGAACAACATCACTCTGCGTGGTGTTGAGAACATCCGGCGAGTGTTCATGATGGAGAGGCAGAAGACTACGATCCTCGCAGACGGAAGATACGCTGGGAAAACCGACTCGCAAGTTGAGTGGACTCTCGAAACTGACGGTGTCAACCTGAAGAAGGTGATGTGCATCGACGGTGTGGACTACCGAAGGACCTACTCGAACAACTGCACGGAGGTATTCGATGTGCTTGGTATCGAGGCTGCCCGAGCTGCCCTTCTTACCGAGTTGAGGAACGTCATCGAGTTCGATGGTTCGTATGTCAACTATCGCCATCTCGCCCTTCTTTGCGACCTGATGACCAGCCGTGGCAAACTGATGGCCATCACTCGTCACGGCATTAACCGTGCTGATACTGGTGCTCTCATGCGCTCATCCTTCGAAGAAACGGTCGAAATTCTCGCCGAGGCGGCAATGATGGGGTCCAAGGATGACTGTCATGGCATTGCCGAGAATGTGCTCTTTGGCCAAATGGCCCCTATGGGCACTGGTGCCTTCAGTGTCGAGCTCGATCTTGACATGCTGAAGGATACAATTGTGGAGAACCAAGTCCCAATGCATGGCGCGATGGGAATGGGAATGGATGGATCGGCGACACCAGGTGGAATGACACCATACGACTCTAATTCTCCATCATGGGACCAGACGTTTGTGGGCGACGCAGTTGCATTTTCGCCACTCGCTCAGAGCGGTGGAGAGGACCCAGCAAACTTTGCTACTTATCTCCCTGGTTTTGGTGCAAGTCCCTTCGGTGCGGGTTCGGGTTCGGCTTCCCCTGGTGGCGGTTTGGGTTACAGCCCCAGTTCACCAGGATATTCTCCCACCTCGCCCTATGCCCCTACCTCGCCGTTCGGTGCGGCACCAACCTCGCCATATGGAACATCGCCCTTTGCCACGTCTCCTTATTATGATCGTTCTCGGGCGAATGGGACATCTCCTGCCTACTCTCCTACTTCTCCAATCCTCAATCTCACATCTCCCGCGTTCTCTCCTACATCCCCCGCGTTCTCGCCCACGAGCCCTCGGTATTCCCCTACTTCCCCATCGTTCTCCCCAACGAGCCCTCGATACAGCCCATCGTCTCCATCATTCAGCCCCACATCCCCTCGTTACTCGCCAACCAGTCCCTCTTTCAGCCCCACTTCCCCGAGGTACTCACCAACGAGCCCATCGTTCAGTCCAACTTCGCCGCGATGTAAGTTATTCGATCATTGATAGCCTCCAGTTTCTCACTGACTCTGCTCCAATTTTAGACTCGCCTACTTGTGAGATTGATTTAACTTTCAAGGCTGCCGTAGGGAGTGCTAACGTGTTTCTTGTCTTTAGCCCCAGCTCAAGGGTCACCGATGTCGCCGAAGTACTCACCGACATCCCCTACATCCCCGAGATATTGTAAGTCCCATTCGTGGTGATAATATGGATAGCTGGAACTAACTAGCTGCGCATACAGCTCCTACCTCGCCTCGATACTCACCAACCTCGCCCCGCTATTCCCCCACCTCTCCACAATACTCGCCCACTTCACCACAGTATTCCCCAACATCCCCTCAGTATTCTCCTACCTCCCCTGCTTACTGTAAGCACACTGTTCACTCCATCGATACTTACAGTTTGCTGACCGTTCGTCTGCCGTTACAGCCCCCACTTCGCCTTCTGACGGTGCAGCTCAGGCCAATGGCTCAAAGAAGACCTACTCCTACTCGCCCAAACCGAAGTACTAGGGCATGGAGTAGTCATCTTATGACTCGTTAGGGCTGAGGCAATGCTTGTCAGAAGTGAGATTGGCGATGGCAGTACCCTGCGCTCGCTGCTCTTTCTCGTGGACCCCGGATACTGGGTACGGCGCAAGCTGAGAGCACTAGCCGCTTCATCGCTTCATAGTCCTGTTCTTTCTATTCTCGCATTCTAAACAAGTAGTGTACTCACCCTTGCCCCTGGCTCTAATGCTCCTCACTTTCCATGCAAACAAATTATACAACCGCAATCATCTAGCATTTTCTTTGTTCTCTTTTGTCCCCAAGGTTTTTTTCTTCCCAACATCTCCCCAATTTCGTACAATCCACCATCCATATTCACCTCCCCCCCTGCGTGATTCTTACCTACCGTTCCTGTTGTGTCTTTATGCTTTCCCTCACTTTCGGACTAGCCCGCTGCGTTTTGTACGTTGCAGTCGTAGTCCCACCCTCTGTGCCTAGGTAGTACTGCTGCCTTTGGCTGTTCTTGCTTAACAGTTCAGACACGTCATCATGGATGAACTCGGTTGTTAGAAATATTGTGTGGTGTGGATCTATCTTGAGCTTGCTGAACATGCAGGGTCGAAAGAAATTGCAACTCTTCGATTGAACGACATGTCACATCCGTGACAGTAAGTATCGCGTCATTTGGGTCTTTCGTGTCGCGATGTCGCCTTATCGCTACCACTTCGTCTCGCTGTTCTCACAAAATTAGCTCATTTTAGAGAGAGTGCACGCAACTTCCATCGTGAGCATTTGACTCTGCACGGTGTTGGGCTCGAGTGACTGGACGTGTTCTCGACTGGCCACCGACCTCCTTTCCTATGTCTGTGTCAGACGCAAACGAAAGAACCCCATTACTGGGCGCTGGGATGGGCGGTGATGAGTCTGCCCCCGGCGCGTCAAGCTCTCGAGCCGTCCATTGGGCAGCAAACGTTTCTAGCGGACGAGATCGTCCGTTATCTAGCCAGCGGATGGCGGCCGGGCCTCCCCCGACGACACAGACCGCCGGATCATTGCAGTCGCTAGAACTAAAGTCGGGATACCTCGCAAACAAGGGGAACGTCGGTGAGTGCTCGTCATACTGAGATTTCGTCGAGCAATCTGGTCGCCGCCCCTAATGAATGAAATGCTAGCTCGAGACCACCTGGCGAATGAGAGGACTTTTCTTTCTTACTTCCGGACGAGCCTGACTCTCGCCTCGGCTGGAGCAGGTATGTTTCTTCCGCGAAGAAAATTTCTTCAATGTATTTCTGACAGTCCGATCGGGACTTGCCAACGTATCGCAGCGTTCCTTCGATGCTTCAGCCTCACCATGGAACACTACATTCAATATGGCAAGCACGCTGCCATGATCCATCGGTGGTCCTCGGTAGTTGCTGGCTCACTCATGATACTGGCTATGACTATGGTGTACCTTGGTGAGTCGGTCCGCCAATGTTCCGCCACAACAATAATATTAATACAAAAATACCACCAGGTTTCACTCGCTATTCTGTCGTTCAAGAGATGCTCCAGGCTGGCACGTTCCAGCCGTCACGGCGTCGCGTATACCCTATAATCTTTGGCATGGTGTTTGTCATGTTTTTCGTTTTGCTGATATTAATCGTACTTCCCACTTGAACGTGGCCCTCTAATCGCTTTTCTTATCACGAATTCATGAGTGACTACTGTTGTATGCTCACGATCGACCCAACTGAGGATGAACTGGTCCAAGTTGCTGGCCTGACTCCTTCGACTACCCACTTGGCTCTCTGCGAAGGCATCCAGGCTGAAAAGCTCAGTCTTCCTTCTGTGACCTTTCCAGTCATCGTCATCGCCACATAAGACCAGCTCTAGCGCGCCTGGAGGTGCTCATACCCAAGCTATTATTAGGAGACTCGAACACTCAAGAATTTCCCACAATTGTCAGCCTCGAGCCTCGACTGGGAAAGCAAAATGACCCCCAGTGCTGACTTCCCACCTAAATCCCAGGGTATTTTGACCGCGTTCACCTAACAAAATCATTCTCTATCCAACCTCTTGGAAGCTACCTCTATGCCATGCAGGCACAGGGCCACACATTCACATACACACACTGTCCTAATGGATCGTCGCAGGAACCACAGGATGGGAAGGACATGTGAGTCGTGAAAGCTGGGATGCTCATCCTTCCTCTGTGTCGGGCTCTCTCTTTTTTTTCCTTTTTTTTTTTTTGGCTCTAAGGCTTGGGGCGTGGGACCATCAACCCATGTAGGTTGCAGCAGTTCACAGAGTTACGCCTTCCGACCGTGGCGCGGCCATCCGGGCCTCTCCCCGAGCGAAGGAACAGTGTACTCTTTGCCCTTCTTTCATGATGCCCAAACTGTCAAAGCGACTTGACGCTGAGTGACAGACATATTAGCCTTGATTGCTGATTGCCTTCTTTTTTTTTTCCTCGGCTATTGACATGTTGCACAGATATCCACGTTTTATGTCAAGATATATATCCTTACCGCTGCTGTCATCCGTTACTTGTCCATCAGCCTTCCATGACGTCAAACCTAAACTGAGAAAGGCATATGTGTGCTGAACAAGGAAGAAGCGCGCTGATGGTATGATCCAAGCCCTGAGGTCATAGAGCCACTTAGGCAGTGCTATCGCCGGCAAGTCCTGGGCTGGGGCTATAATAGTCCCGTACATTCCGACCAGTTGTACATATGATCATGGATCAACTGGAATACGAATGGTTTTCTTCTCCAATATAAATAGCGCCAAGGTTGATGCGTTGTGATGGTACATCATTGACGATGATGATCCGGAGGATCTCCTTGTCAATGAGGACTGGTAATGCAATGCATTCAATTGATGATCTGAGTCCACGCGTATCTCTCTCGCTCTCTGAATGACTGAACTCGGCGCCTGATCGACGAAAAGAAATAATAATAATCAGTCGCTGGTAACAACAGTCATTTTTATGCCGCAGGGTCGGGACGTGTCGAGTTTCATATCATCAGGAAGGAGAAGAAGTTTTTTCGCATTTGATTTTGAAATCTGTAACAAGGGTTTGTGTCGCCGTGAATCTCTTTGCTCGCGTGGCGTGGCGCCGGGGAAGCCGATCGGTGGGGATGCCGGTGGAGCGTGATTCGCCGCCGACTGGACAGACAAATCTAGACCGCCCCACCCTCCTTTTCTTGAATTTATTCATTTGTGTGCGGGCAGTACCTGAGCGAGGGAGGGGGTAGATGGACGAGCGCTTGCTTGCTTTTTTCTATGAGTGGGCGTGTGTGTGTGGCGGCCCGACGAGGTGGGATAGCTTGGCGTGTATGAATGTATGGAAAATGCGCTGGTGCATCGCCGATCACGGAGGAGGGAGCTTCCTTTCCTTAGGTATTCCTTTTTCTTCCCTTTTCGCTGTCAATAGGATATCGGAGCCGGACTCACCCCTTGAAGGAATCCAGCGCTCCGAAACATGACTACAAAAACGTCAACCGCCTCGCTAACCGCTGTGGAGCAGACAGCCTAGGCCAGACGTAAATAAGATATATAAAAAGGCCCATGCTGCGTCGTCATGAGTAATAATAATATAGCCGCAAGCACCCCATTGTGTGTGTCGTAATTATAGCCCCTGCCATAAATGGACGAGTGAGAGAAAGGCGCATCGAGGGCCTGTGCGGGTGGTCTAGCTGGCTTTGGCCATGGCGCGCATGCGTGAAAACATAGGCTAAGAATGAATCAGCGCGCCGTGGAGAGCGCTGGATGTCTTGACGCGAATAATGGCCCAAAATGGAAGTGCGCACGTGATGTTTGTATGAGTTGTTGCCTTCGCAACGAACTTCTTCTCATTTTCCCATTCCGCGTGGTCGCAGCAGCAGTTCAAGGGCGTCGCCATCGTCGTCGTCGTCGTCGTCTCACTCTCTCTTCTCGTCGCTCATTGCAGTCTCTCTCTTTCTCTTTCGCTCTCTTGTCCACTCACCTGCTGCTGCTGCTAATACAGGCCCTGCGCATCAATCCCGCGGCGCTTGGTCCATCACTCTCATCATCCATCATCAACTCACTTTTACTTTGAACTAGATCAATCCATCCCATCACCACCCCCAAACTCATCCTCCACCTCCTCCCTCTTCTCTCGCTCTTGGTCCCTGCTTGCACTTCGGGTCGCAAGAAAACCATCCACGCTCGCTTTTTTCTGTGCCTTTTTTCTTCTCTCTCTTCCGTCTTCCGCTCCTCTTCCCTGGATCTCCCGGCGTTCGCCCGCGTGCCTGGGTAGACGACCAAAAACTCTAGACGACATCCAGACCAGAAACGATACTACTGTAAATGGTCAAATCCCACTTACTCTCGCTGCTAATCCTCGCCTCGAGCACCATCGCGGCTCACGGCGTCCCCCTGCGAGCCAACTATGAGCGCGCATCGACCTCGTCTTCCCACAATGCTCATAGAGCCCTCAGCCAGCAGCAACGCGCTGGCGCGGCAGCTAATGGCGAGAGGCACCACGAACAGCACCATGGGCACGGTCCGTCTCTTCTTCGTTAGCTTGTGAATGATTTTGTGGGTGCTCATATATTTTGGTTTCGCAGAGGACAAGAGGTTGGATCTGGGAATTACTTTGAGCCTGTCTGTCGGCGGTGGTGATCCCACATCGACGACCTCGTCCGACGCACCAACGTCCACCAGCTCTAGCTCGGATCCTGCTACGACCACGTCGAGCTCAGACCCAGCCACTACCACCTCCTCCACGGATGATAGCGGCTCCTCAACAACCACTCCACCCCCAATCACCACCGCAGACCCCACCACTACCTCGACCTCGGATACTCCCACCACCACCAGCTCCGACGATGGTCTGGGTCTCTCCATCTCCGTTGGCCTGGGAGGCTCCACCACGACGACCTCGACGGACACTCCCACGTCCACGTCAACCACAGACACCCCCACCTCTACCACAGATACTCCGACATCCACGACTACGGATGCTCCGAGCACAACCTCTACTACGGATACCCCGACGACCACGTCGTCTGATGGTGGCTTGTCTCTCTCCCTATCCCTCTCCATAGGCGATACACCGACCACCACGAGCACCACAGATGCTCCCACTTCAACCTCGGATGTACCCACATCTACTACCGATGCTCCGGCCTCGACTACCACCTCAGACTCTGGTATCTCTCTGTCGTTGTCCATCTCCCTTCCGACATCGACTGCGGATACCCCCACAACCACGAGCTCCGCGCCCCCCGATACCACGACCAGCGCTCCTCCTGATACCACAACGTCGGCGGGCTTGTCTGTGACCATCTCGCTCCCCATCTCAACTGGTGATCCCACGTCCACGTCGAGCGCGCCCCCGGATACGACGTCCAGTGCTCCTCCGGACACTACTTCCAGCGCGCCCCCCGATACCACGAGCGCCACAGCTACGGCCACGGCTACCTCGTCCGATGGAATAACAATTTCGCTTCCGATTACCACAACCTCATCGGGTGCCGTCACGGACAGTCAGACTAGCCAGACCGCTACTCAGACTGGCTCGACGTCCTCCACTGGTGTAATCACGCTCTCAAACCTCTTCCCGTCCACTACGACCTCGGGCACAGACTCGCTCAGCACGGCGAGCGCAACTGACTCGACGACGCAGACTACCACGTTCACTGGCACTGTCTCACTCCCGTCGTTCGTCACGCAGACGTCCTTGCTCCTCAACTCGGTGACGAGCACGAGCGATACGGACACTCCGTCCACGACGTTGACGAATCCGGATCAGGCGACGACCACCGTGTCCATCGGGACGACGCAGTCGGGCAGTCCCACGGGCACAGTTGCGCTCCCGCCATCCCTCCCCACGATGATCACACCCAGCCCAGATCTTGATACGAGCGATCCCGCGCTTGCGACCAACTTTACAATGATTTCAATCCAGTATGAGAAAGCGCTCTCGTGGCCCTTCGTCGCGGAAAACACCCAGTCGACAGCCCAACTCTTTGCAGTCACGCCTACCATCATTCAGAATGCGCTCAATTTGTCCAGTACGGATGATATCAAGATGTACGCGCTGCACGTGTATCAGCCTGCTGGATGGAGCGGTGATGAAAATGACCTGTTGACGCTCTGTTGGCTGTTTATACCAAATGGATATGTTAGCGTGTTACAGGTACGTTTCACTTTCGTTTTCTTTTTTTCTCCTTAGTTTGAGCTAATGGACACCCTATCCTTATTGAATGGATGCAGGCTCAGCTCCCTGTCCGTACCTCGGCCTTGTACAATCCCTCGTCAGCTATTGCTGCGCAGCTCGCCTCGCTTATCAACGGCCAATACCCCCTTACGGCCGACGAGAACTCCAACCCCGTCAATGGCAAGAACGGTGGCTCAGGGGGAGGTGGCTCGGGCAACGGCGGCACGAACGATACGGGCGGCAGCCTTGGAGCCAATTCGGCACGACGCAACGCTATCATCGGCGTTTGTGTCGCGTTTGGTGTTCTCGGTGTTCTCGTTGGTACGTGGTGGTTCATGCGCGTGTACAAGCGCAAGCAGGCCGAGTCCAATGCGCTTGCGCGCGGTGGGCCCATGGGCGGTGGATATGGCTCTATGGCGCAGGTCGCGCAGCCCCTTGGAGGCGTCACTGGTGCTGGTGGAAACAGGCCGTGGTCGCCCGATGATGGAATGGGTGCAAACCCCTTCGCGTCGCCTCCTGCCTCACTTAATGAGCGCGATCCCTTCAACCCTGAGGGTCTCGCTGCGCCTGCTGGTGGTGCGATGGGTGGACGCAGGAGGAGCTTCTTCTTTGCTGAGGACGAGCTAAACGGATACGAGGACGCGTCGCGCGACATGGCCTCTGTACACTCGGGCTCAGACCACGATCATCAGTCTGCATACCCCACGTCATCACAGTATCGCGCGGCCCACGACTCGTACAACACGGCGTCAGGCACGTCCGCGTCGTCGCCGAACCAGCACACCGGCTTTGGAGGGCAGTTGGCAGGTGGCGTGAATGTTGCGGGCAATGCGCAGACGTTCTATAGTGCGCATATGCCGGTAGGCCCTGGTGGACGACGGGGCAGCGTTGGTGGTGCAAGGAGGGGCCCGATTACGCCTGGGGCGATCAGTAACCCAATTCTGAGAGAGAGCAGCTTGAACTGGTAAACCGTCCAGTTGGGAAAACTCTTCTCTCTCAAAATCCCCCTCCCCTTGCCCTGCGCGTGTTATTTATTCGATCTCTACACACTCCCCCAATGGTCGCTTTTCTCCCATTTTTGGTTCCTTATGCAGTTTTTCTCCACTATCCTATTTATCTATCACTCATCTCCCGCGCCGTTGGACGATTGAGCCCCATTTGTGTTTGTTTCTCTCTCTGATTTTGTCTCATTATACCTCGACTTGGTTCCTTGGCGTTGTCCAGCTCGACATCCAAGTTTGGATGATGCCACGGGAGCTTGTCGATTCCTTTGTGTCTTCCGTCCCTTCGGGATAAAGACACTTTCTCCCCTTTTCCCTCTCTCCCTCTTGCCCTGAAGAGGGATGAAGGGGATAGGATTAATGCCCTTTTCCTCATTTTTTTTCTGTTCGACCTTTTGATTAATTTTGGTTGTAACCAGTAAAAACCCCCCCACTTGTCTAGCTAACTACCTAGCCAAATGCTATACTTGTTAGCTAGCCCTGTCCTGTCCTGTTCGGTCTGTTCTGTTCCCTTGCGTTTTCTTGGCTGTGCCTGCTTAGTCTTGAGCAAAAGTTTCTGCATGAAGTTGGATCGCCTCTTCTGTTTTTCCTTTCCTTTTCCTTTGCTCACTTTTAAGCTTACCAGTCACTTTCTCCGAGCTGGATTTATTTATTGTATCCTCCTCTCAAACATGCCTATGCGAATCAAAACTCCTTCGACACTGCTACGCTGCCAGCCTCAATACTTCTTGACTCGGATCACCGCATAAAAACACGAAGAGAAGAGCCTGAAAGGCTTGACGTTTGACCCCCGGCAAAAAAGAAAGCACGAGTACAATTCAAGAACCCAGCAGAACCACAATAATCCAAGCAATGAACGGGGGTGGAACCGATCTCTTCTTGCGCTGGACGAGGAGCGCGTCCTCACCCAAGGCTCAGGATATTCGACCAGTCGATGTCCTCCGCGTTCTCTAGTGGAGAGTGCTCCCGTGGATCAGACTTTAAGAACGCCTGCGCCTCGGCCGCGAACCCTAGTGTACCGCCAAAGCCGTCGTACCCAAGAAAATCCTCATCACGCAACAAGGGTATCGCAGAGGATGACGAGACACTAGGAGCGTTCGTGAACCTGAACGAGTCCAGATTGCCCCCAACTGATTCGAATACATTGCGGCTGCTGCTAGCGCTATTACTAGCTTGAAGCCCGACTTTGGCGAGACTATCCCAGTCCAGTTGCACGTTCTCAGCAGGAGCAGGGGCAGGGTGAGAAGAATTCGTTGAGATTGGGACAGAGGAACTCGGGACGGTTTCTCCAGGGATACCAGCACTGACGTCCCTTGGCAGGGCAGGATCCTCATGAAGATGAAGGTCCGACCCACTGGTCGAGCCATGTAAAGGGATATTTGCTGCATACGCCGTCAGGAACTCTGTCATGGGCGACCGTAGCGACCCGCCCACAGGTACCAAAGGCCGCGACGGAGGTGGCACAGCATGATCAGTGGAGCGATCGAGCAGGGAACTGACCCCGAGGTGCCGAGTGTTAATTGATCGTATCTGCCTCTTGACCTTGCTAGTTGAGGACGAGTCAGAAGTGACAGGTAGAATGGGTGGATTGTCCTGAGACTGCTCGTAGCCGCGCTTCACCAACGGTGGCGCATGGGTAAGGTCCAGGTCTCCACAATTAGCTAAATCCTCAAGGACGGCAGCCATTGGCCCAGCAACTTGCGAACTGAGGGATAGTCCCGGAATGGTCAGTGAAGCTACCTCCGGATGCGATCGCCACAGAAGTGCGCACCTTGATTCGCATGAATTGAGGAAGCTGATGCATTGTTTCACACCCCGCATAGCCGCTTGAGAATCAACATTTACCCTTGCTTTCCGTGCGGCCCAGATCGCCATAAGCAGCATGACCCCACAATGAGCAGCAGAGCCAACGGCGGGTGGGGGGATGCGCGCGCCATGTTCTTGAAGAGCCTCCAACACAGGGATACACGAGCGAGCAGCATTTGTTGATATGGACAGGGATGAGAAAAAAAGCGCACTTGATCCTTTTGTAGGGCGAAGGAATGGGCGATGAATGAAGATTTGTACGTGATAATAGAGTATGTAAAGGATCGCAGATTGTACAAAATGTACCCCTTTTTGGCGGTTTGGATCCCATTTGACTGAGGAAAGTGTGATAGTTTGGCTGGACCTGCCACTGTATTTATGCAGATTACTCACGATGTTCTGGAATTGTATCAACCCACTGGTGCATCCTGGATTCTACGCCAAGTTAGAGGTAGATTATTTATTTGATGAAGCAATGAAGATCACAACATACCCAGCTCAGAAATGATGTGCTCGTCTCGCTTTTCCCCAGTCAAGCCGCGGAGGGCCTTAGATTTATCAATCGAATATAACGTCCTCAGCGCTAGGGCTATAATCTGATACAACTTGAGAGAGGCGACGAAAGAAGAAATCTTCGAAGGCATCCCTGTTGGTTGGCGTGGAGCTGAGACAGAAGCACCTTCATATTCTGGTGCGCTCCAGTATTCATCATCCACTTCGACTAGAGCCGAGAGGATGATCAGTGGCTTGCGTGCGCATAGACAACCGTGCTATACCTGGAAACTCAAGATCAAAGCTAGGTGTCAAGGCAGATGAGGTGCCAATAAGACACGAAAGAAAGAGGAGACTCACTCCTCATCCTGACATGCTAGTGGTCGACCGATGGCCGAACCCATATGACGGTCCATCGCAATGAGGCACCTTGTGGAGCTGCGTCAGAGCTCGCCCGCACAAATGTCCAAAATTGCCATGGCGAACCAGAATGCTCGTTTTTCCTGTTCTTCTTGCAGAGATATCGGCCCCTTACCATGTTTCCTTCGGTGTATACCTATGCCCTGGGCAATCCGTATACCAGTCCCAATGAGAGTCCACGCGATGTGGTGCGCAAGTGTGCCTTGAAGGAAATAGGACATCATCTAGAAGATAATATGAACGACTTGAGATCAGCAGGATTTTAAACAGAGTAACTGGGTAGACGGACTACGTAGCATTGTATGTCGTGCAGAGTGTTTGGGGTATGGGGTCGTGGATAGAGGTCACGGACTTGAGCAAAGTATCGCCAGCCGGCACTATGGGTTCCTATCTCTTTGATATAGACGCGAGGGTCATCACAGTACCGCGATCCAATCGCACACACGAGCAAAACGGACTTTGCAAAGGACTTGCTCTTCAGGTGCAGCCCAGATATGTACTGTGCCTCAAAGGTAGGCTGGTGAATCACCGGAAGGAACGGGGTGAAATGGAAGAAGAATAGATCGAAGAGAACGCGAATGAGGTCATCAGGGGGAAACGTAAATGCGGCAGGAGACGGCGTTGCCAAAAGCCGTCTCTGCCACTAGGAGAACACCAATCGCGGAGGTTGTCATTACGCTAGAAAGAAAAGCACAGGATGCTCTCAGGGCTATCAAAGAGCCATACCTCAGCATTAGCCATGATACCCGTTTTGTGACTTGGAGTAGACTGAATGCCCTGCTCCTTCTTCAGCAAAGCCGCCTCTCGAATCAGGCCAAGACCTAGATCGGATAGTGAGTATTTGTTATTTGGGATTCTGGTATCGCATTATCTGCTTACCGCTTGATTCCCCAAAGAACAAAGAGGGAGGCGCGGATATGTTAAATTCCCGGAGTGTCTTGGTTATTTTTTGGGGCAGTGAATCGTCGTCGTCATCTTCCTCAGTATCACCGTTGCCAGACCCGCCGGCGTCATCATGAGCGAAACCTCCCAGACGACCAAACGATCGAGGGGAATCAGATGTTGAGTTTGATGCATGGCCGGATAGAAATGAGGGGAATTCAGACGCGTATTGAGCCAATTCAGCCTTGATATCGACTCGAAGGGCGAGCTGAGATGCCCGGAAATTAGTATTGAATGACCTTTATCGAGGAAAATAATAACCTCCCTTGCGCACAAGCTCCTCCAAAGTCGCAAGCCTATGCTCAAGTCCCTCTATATAAGCTTGAGGTGGACTGCGTTTCAGGGACCCTTTCAGGAAAGTACAGCTTGACCCAGAAATAATACAGTTGCTACAACTGCTTCCGTCAGGTAGCAGTTGCTCAGAACTATCACATCGAATCTGAGCATGATGGTTCGAATATCAGGCAAAAAGCTTGTCCCCCATCTCTAGTACTGAGACGATACCTTTTTTCGTCTACACTCATCGCAGGCTCTTGGAACTCGGCGTTTCTTATAGTCATTCGTCGCCATGGGAAAAAAATCGCTTGCACGCGATGCCCAAGGCGCAGAGTGATTGCCCCCAGCAGGAATTGACATCCTGGATAGAATTTGGAGACTGGCCAGCCTATGATCGCTGGGGCGCGCGGTTCCGTGTATTGTTTTAGCAGAGGGGCGCAGAATACGACCGAGGTGTCAACAGCAGCTTCAGGACTGCGGACGTCACAAGGGAGCAAACTTGATACATGCATACGTAATAGAGCTTACGCTGCAGAGTCACAGATCTAACCCACCACAATGTATTCATAAGAGCCGAGTTTTGACCTCATCGAGCACTAGAAGTCAGCAAAATTTTCTGTGGGGTCACTTCAATTGGTGAAAAAGGCGTCAACACAAAACAAATATCTGGAAAACTCTCTTTGTAAGAAAGCCAGAGGTGTAAGGAATGGTATTATATTAGGATAGTACGCCTTAAGCGCCCCGTTACTAGGTTACAGTTCTTTAGTCTTACCACCACCATTGTCCAGTACACTACGTTTAGAACTGACTATATATTGGGTCAAACGTACTTCGGACGAAGTGAGAGTAAGATTCCTTACAAGAGGAGACCCAAACAAAGCAAGAGTTTCGATCTTAGTGAATTTGTAGCCTACTCATGCCCGGTTTTAATGTGTTTCCGCCCGTTTGAATATTGGCACTAAACCTGAACTGGGTTGCCACCTGAAACAAGAACGCTGCGACCACTAGTGAACCCATGGAAACCTCAAGCTCAATATGAGGATTGCTCAGTGGCAGTTCTGTAAACGATGAGCAACGGCCGGGGGAATTGGAGGATTGAGAGGGATTTGAAGCCCTGAGAGGGGCAAAATCGAAGTCGTCACTGGTGCTTGTCTTGGTCGCCTCTTTTCCTTTCTTTTGCTTGCTACTAGGCTTGCCAGCCTCGCCCATATCCGCCTTGTTTCGTATATTATGCCTCTCGCTCCCTCTTAATCATGCATGCCGTTCAAGTCCGAATTCCTTTGACACTGCCGCGCGGACCTGGGACAATTGATGCTCAACCTGCGAAAAGAAATATGATTCATGTACCTAGAATCATTCTAATCCAACCGGAGAAACAAACTAGGTCTCGAGGGGATCAAGCACAGCGCTCTCACCCGAGGTTCAGGATATTCGACCAATCTATATCCTCCGCATCAACCAGAGGGTGGCCTTCCGGGTTGGAGCCCAAGAACGCCTGCGCTTCCGCCGCGAACCCTAGCGTGCCCGCAAAGCCTTCATACCCGAAAAGATGCGCATCCCGCAACAGGGGCTCGGCAGATAATGAGGAAGTACTAGGAGAGTTCGTGAACAGACCACCCTCAAGTGATGCGAAACCGTTGGCGCTACTAGTACTACCACCACTAGCTTGAAGCCCGAGCGAGGCGAGGCCGTCCCATTCCAACGCCCCGTTCCCACCAGCAGCAGCAGTAGCAGGTGGAGAAGAGTCGGTCGATATTGGGACAGAGGGGATGGGGACACCCTCTCCAAGGATAACAGCGCTGATGCTACTTGATGGGGCAGGACCATCATGGAGGAGAGGATTCGAGTCAGTCGTCAAACTGTGCAGGGGAAGACTTGCTACGTATGACTGTAGGAATTCTGTTGTCGGTGACATTCGGGGTTCGCCTACAGGAGGTACTGAAGGGTGCGAGAGAAGTGGCAAAGCACGGGCATCGGGCTGATGGAGAACGGGACTGACTCCGAGCAACTGAGTCATTGGCGATTGCGGGTTCCGATTAAACTCGTCGGATATGCGAGAGTTCGAAGCTTCAGGAGGGACGGGTAGATTGTCTTGAGACTCCGGGTACCCGCGCTTCACTGATGGCGGTACATGCGAAAGGTCCAAATCCCCACAATTGGCTAAATCCTCAAGGACATCGACCATTGCCCTGGCAGCTTGCGAACTGGGGGCGATTTGTGGCATGGTCAGTGGGGCTATATCTGCGATTGCCGATAGAAGGACTCGCCGTGATTCGCAAGATCTGAGGAAGTTAATACACTGCTTCACGTCCCGCATTGCCGCTCGATAATCGACATTTGCCCCTGTTTTCCGCGCGGTCCAAATCGCCATAAGCAGCACGATCCCGCTATGGTTAGCAGAACCAAGGACAGGTGGGGGCACATGTATGCCGTGATTTTGAAGAACTTCCAGCACATGGATACACGAACGAGCAGCATGGGCCAATATGGACAGCGACGGGAAAGAAAGCGTGCTGGGTCCCTTAGTTGGGAGAAGGAATGGACGGTGGATCAAGATTTGCGCGTGATGATAGAGCGTCGAGAGAACTGCCGATTGTACAAAATGCACTTCATTCTGGCGGTTTGGATCCCACTTAACTAAAAAAAAAAAGAGTAAGAGCTTGGCAACGTCTGCCACGGTATTATTTCAATTCACTTACGATGGGCTGGGATAGCGTCAAACCATTGGTTCATCCTCGAGTCTAGGCTCATTTAGAGTGATATTATGTACTCAAAAAAACAGCATAGTGCACAACACACCTAGCTCCGAAACGATATGTTGATCCGATTTTTCTCCATTGAGGCCAAGGAGGACCTTGGATTCATCGATTGAATAGAGTGTTCTCAGTGCGAGAGCCACAATCTGGAAGAGCTTGAGAGAGGCCACAAAGGACGAAATCTT
>WIDE01000025.1:43754-137786 GCA_015039315.1 Clavulina sp. PMI_390 | reverse complement strand
CGCCCAAGGCACAGATTGATCGAGGTCGTCCCCACCAGGGCTGGGCATCATGAGTAGGATCTAGGGGCGGGCCAGTCTATAACTTTTGGGCCGAGGCGGTCTGCTTATCTGGGTGGAAGAATTCAGAAGTCCAGCGGGAGGGCATCATCGGCAGCTTCGGAGCCGGACCAGTTCCCACATTGGCATGACTAGGGTGAGCTTACAGCACCGAGTTCCTGGAGCATAGAGTTTTCGATTTGATTTTCTTATCCAAAAGCTCAAGTATTTGAGGCTTCATTAGCCATGAATAGCGCAGAATTCTTCTAACTTGCCCTGAATTTATATTCTATTCTTCATGTCCACATAGAGGGCAGCTAAATCATAATAATATACAACCCCGAAAGATCAATTCCACAAGTACATGAGGTGCCATAGCTTGGATCAACACAAAACCCCCCTTATCACCTCAGAGGAGTCGAGTGTAATGTGCCCAATTCCAAGCTATTCGCATGGTGCACGCTTCATAGCCACCACAATTAGATGGATCTGGCCCCGAGATTTTGATAGAATCTAATGAGAAGATAGATCGAAAATTTTTTCCGAAGGATTCACCCTGAATTGAGGATGCTCGCCCAATCTACGTTCTCCCCACCCAGAGCGACCCCTAGCCCAGTACCTCCCAGAAAGGCTTGGGCTTCCGCAGCGAAACCTAGCGAGCCCCCCAAACCTTGATACCCGAGAAGATATGAATCACTTAGTAGGGCTCCTGCAGACGAAAGCGACAGTGGACTGCTGGGAAGTCCTGATAATTTAAGCCAGTCTGAACCCCCGAGCGATGCGGACTCGATGCCACCTCTCTGGCTATTGGGTTGAAGCCCGAAGTTGAAGGGGCTATCCCCGCTTCTGTGAGGAGCAGCGGGGAAGAAGTTGGCCGACAGCGGAAATGAGGTGGTAGTGCTGTTTTCTCCCCCATACACATTAACAGCAGTGCTCCTCGATGTGACAAGATCAAGTACCTGGAAAAGGGTATTCGACCGAGCACTTGAACTGCTCGAAGGAAGACCGGCAGCGAATGACTGGAGAAACTGCGTGGTGGGTGACATTGAACGTTCGACTATGGGACATGCTGAGGCTAAAGGCGATTGGGGTGTCATAATATGATCGAGAGGCTGAATGGTGATAGAGGGGGGAGCGTCACTAGTCGAGGGCTGATTTTCGCTGGGCATATGTGAGATTACCTCCTCTCCACTGTCCGAGCGAGCGATAGGAGCCCCGGGCGAAGGCAGTAGGTTTTCTTGAGACTGCGAGTAGACGCGCTTCAGAGACCGTGACGACTCCCCATTCCTAGTAAGGTCCAGATCCCCGCAATTTGCAAGGTCTTCAAGAACATCAGCCAATAGTCTGGCAGATTGAGCGCTGGAAGAATTGCCAGCATTGTGAGGGAGAGGTCAGGGATGCAATTATCAAAGGGGGAACTCACCTTGACTGGCATCCCTTGAGAATTCAATACATTGTTTGACATCCCGCATAGCAGATTTGGAGTCAACAGTCACCCCTGTCTTCCGTGCTCCCCAAATGGCCATCAGGAGCACAATCCCACTGCTGATAGCCGAATCGAGGACAGGCATTGGCACATGCGTTCCCCGGTTTTGCAGAGCCTCAAGCACATGGCCACACGAGCGAGCAGAGTTAGTTGATATGGATAACGATGGAAAGGAAAGGGCGGTGGGTCCCTGGACAGGGTGAAGGAAAGGACGATGGATGAAGATTTGTAGGTAATGATAGGAGGATTGCAGATTGTTCAAAATGTAACTCGTTTTGACACGACGGATCCCATTTTACTGGAGGGCTCGACCAGGTCAGTTCGCCAAGCTGTAGCTCTTATTGACCTATATCACAGCAGGATACTCACGGTGGGACGGAACCGCATCGAACCACTGATTCATCCTTGAATCTACAACCAGCTGCTATGAGACTAATCACTCAGGGAAACGACGCAATGTGGGCGTACCTAACTCAGAAACGAAATGCTGATCCCACTTTTCTCCACCAAAACCAAGCAAAATTTTGGATTTATCGGTTGAATAGACTGTCCTCAGAGCAAAGGCCATAGTCTGATAGAGCTTAAGAGAGGCTACAAAGGAGGAGATCTTCGAAGGCACACCAGTAGGTTGACGTGGAGTCGGGATAGGCGCTCCTTCTTGACTTGGGGAGCTCCAGTACTCATCATCCACTTCGACTTCAGACAATGGAATGATGATGAGAATTAACTGCTATGGCGTGTAACCGGGCTGACATACCTGGGAGGTCAAGGTCGAAGCTGCCGATTAGAGCAAATGAGGTGTTGTCGGTGATAACACATTTGGAATAAAGGACACGCACTCTTCGTCCTGACATGCCAGTGGCCTACCGATAGCCGAGCTCAAATAACGATCGATCGCGATAAGGCACCTTATAGTGGTATGTTAGTGATTTCCCCACAAATATGTGAATGTCAGAATGGCAAACCAGAACGCTCGCTTTTGCTGCTCTTCTTGCAGAGAAATAGGCCCCTTGCCAGGTTTCTTTCGATGGATACCCATATCTTGGGCAACGCGTATGCCAGTTTCAATAATGGTCCAGGAAGAGTGGTGGGCGCATGTTGTTTGGAGGAAATAGGACAGCATCTACGAATGGAAGTGAGCAATTTTAAGACACAGCAAAATGTGCGCAAAGAACCAACTACATCAGCAAATGTCGTTCGCTCAGGTTTCGGGTTTCGAGGTTGGGCGGTTGGGATCAATTCATTACACGGACCCTGGCCGTGAGGTTTGAAGGTTTCGAGGTTGCAACCTCCACAACCTTCTCAGCCATGCAGCTTCAGCGAAGATCTTTTGGTGATGTAACCACATAACAATGTATGTCGTGCAGAGTTGGTGAGGCGTAGGCCGGTGGTCCCAAGTCACGGACTTGAGTGAAGTACTCCCATCCAGCACTCTGTGGCCCAATTGCTTCAATGAAGACGCGAGGATCCTCACAGTATCGCGATCCAATCGCGCACACAAGCAAAACGGACTTCGCAAAGGATGTATTCTTGAAGTGCAAACCAGACCTGTACTGTGCCTCAAACGTGGGTCGGTGCAGCACAGGAAGGAATGGGGTGAAATGGAGGAAGAACATATCAAAGAGCATGCTAGCCAGGTCCTCAGGGGGAAACGTGAATGTGCTTGGCGGTGGGGCCTCCATCAATCTCCGCTCCCACTGGTGGTAGACGAATGGTGCAAGAAGTAGGCCCGTTTAGCAAATTCAAGGGACTCCAGTAGCCGCCAGAGACTCATACCTCAGTATCATTAGCTAAGGGACTAGTTTTGTTCGGAGAGGGCTGAATGCCCTGTGCCTTCTTCAGCAGCGTTGCGGCTTTAAGTAAACCGAAACCTAGGTTTTCATATGATTACTTGTCAGCCCCGCATCTAGTATGATATATGTAGACTACTCACCACTTGATTTCCCATGGAAAACACTCGTAGTCTCGGAGATGTTGAACTCTTCGAGCGTCTTGGTAATTCCTTGAGGCAATGGGTCCTCATCGTCATCTTCAGAATCGCTATTTCCCAAATCGAATTCATCGTCGTAGTTGAAGTAATTTGCGGGGTGATCGTGCGCGTGCGGGGTGAGAGGCCCAGCGCTACGAGAAATGGGGGGCGGCCCTGGTGTCCGTTGGACGGGACTCAATGAAGCGCTGGAGAGGAACGAGGGGAATTCAGAGGCATATTGGGCCAGCTCAGCTTGGATATCAACTCGAAGGGCAAGCTAACCAAGCTCAAGGTTACAATGGGAAGTGCTTCTCTTCAAAGGATATCTCACTTGCCTTGCGCACGAGATCTTCGATAGTCGCCAGTCTATGCTCTAGTCCTTCAACATAGGCTTTTGATGGCCCTCGCTTCACTGAATCTTTCACAAATGTGCAAGTTGAGCCAGAAATAGCACAGTTGCTGCATTTGCCTCCCTTGTGGAATCGTTGCAGAGGGGCATCGCATCGAATCTGGCCACGAGAGGTAAGTTCAGGCCACACGATAGTCCTCTACCCTGCCGCTGTCATGATACCTTTCTTCGTCGACAGTCATCGCAGGCCCTCTGGACCCTTCGCTTCTTGTTCGCTTTAGCCGCCGGCGCCGTCGTGGGAAATTTACTGATGCTCGAAGCCCAAGACACAGAGCGGTCGAGGTCATGACTAGCAGCACTTGACATCACGAGTAGACCCAAGAGTTTCCCTGGTATGGACTTGTGGGCGAGGGAGTTTGTGTGTGTGAAGTATTGAGGGGGAGGGCGTACAAGCTCAACGTGCGCGCAATCACCTCGGTGCCGGGTTTATATATAATGGTCCAGCATTATCGAGAGTGAATTCCTCAAGTTTATGCGGTCTGTATTCTCTTTCTTTCTTTTGGATGGAGAATCTATCCATGTTCTGTTCAGCACCGTGGTAGTATCATGGAGAGAGCAGCATGTATATTATTACTACAATGCGAGCTCGAATTTTGGCATCATCATTACATTCATTCCAACGGCTCAAGTCGACCCAAAGGTACCGCCACCCATGGCCTGCTCGAAGAAGTTGAGCGCAGCCTGTCCGATCGCAAGCCCGTTCGCGCTGTAGGCGGGCACCTCGTGGCCGGCCTGGTATACACGCAGGTATGTGAGGTTACCCGCGGTCTTGAATTGACCGGCAGACTTGCCAGCGACAGTCCAAGGAGTGAAGGACTGCGCCTTGTAGGTGCTGGCAACGTTTGTCGAGAGGCTGTCAAGCTGTAAGTGGTGGTGGCGGAATGAGCGAGAAAAATATCCGTCAGTGATGCATATCACTCGAAATTCCGAAAATTAGACTTACCATTGCTTCGACGCCCATGTAATTGCAAATGTAATCGGCGTCTCCATCGAAAATAAAGACGCGGATGCCCGAGTTGATGACGCTAGCAAGGTTGGCAGCTTGACTCTATTCGTACCATAAGAAACGAGACGATCGAAAGGCGTCTTCGTCAGAGAGCGGCGGACGGTAATGTGCTGGGGGGATGGCTCGTACCCTCATCCAATCTCCACCGTTCACAAAGTTGGAATACACCTGGTCATTGGTCTCCTGCCAAGTCTCCGACGCGCCGATCGCGCTCATGAAGGAAGTAGAGGTGAGAACGCCTAATCAGCTAATCGATTCAGCACACAACTCGCAGCGGTGAAAATAGCATTGACAACAAGAAAGGAGACGTACTCGTGATATCTGGGGGATAAGCGTCCGATGTCGTGCTGATCAATGGAAGAAGAAATTGAAGCTGAACACGAATAGTTCTAGTCAAGTGGAATGATATGGGCTCACCGAACATCGTAAACGTCGTAGATCCCAGCGAGCGGGCTCAGAACATTGTTGTTGCAGTACGAAGTGGCCGAAGCGCAGACAGACGTCGAATTGGTCGTGTAGCAGTTCTGGATCTGGGCCAAGCATCCACCAGACTTGTAGAGAGTAGTGTTGACCGACTTGGCAGTCGACGCGGAGACGGTGGCGCGATCTATTATCAAAGATTTGAAAGCAATTAGCGAGAGGACGGCGAGTAGAAGCGGTGTAGGACTTACAGGGGTTCGACTGCGAGTATGTCACGTACTGAGGATATTGGGTGAGGGGGTCAGTCAGACCGTTACCGAGACCAAAGGTGGTGAGGTGAATAGGCAGCAGGCCGTTGCCCTTGCCAGCAGCAACGATAGCGTTTTGGGACTCGAAGTATCTACAGGAGGAATCTTACATCAGTAACCACTTCCCTCCTCAATAGGAAATGCTGACTCACGAGGTGAATGCAGGGCCGTAGTGACCGCCGTAGCTCTCAGTCCAGAGGGCGAAGCTGTCAGTGGCATACTTGGAGAAGACTGAGTCGTTGAAGAAGATCTGGAGGAACTGGTAGACGGCCTCGGCGGCGGTGAATGAGCTGGTGACGCTCTCAGTGCCATAGCTGTAACCAACACCGACGGGCTGGTCAACGTAGATCCTGTTGTAAACCCAAGAGAGTGTGAGTAAACCAGGAGGAGCATTGTGAGTCAAGGATAGCCAAGCTTACACGTTGGAGTAGTTGTTCCAAGAGTACGGGTTATAGTTGAGGGTCTTGGAGTCATTGCTGATCCTGCAAGGGCCGTGTTCCTGATATCCCACACAGACGGCACTCAGTTTACTGTTCTCTGGTTATAGCATCCATCGCCCAGCAATGGGTCTCATACCTGGAACAACCCGATCATACTTGAACTACCAGGCTAATAAGAAGATATGAGATCAGCATCATTCGTCAAGCGATTTACAAAAGCCACTTACTCCACCATTCAGCCAGATAGTAAGGGGAGCAGTGGTAGGGTTGCTACGGGCTTCGAAGAACTAGAGAGCATTCAGTCAGCTATTCGGATGGGAAGCAGCGATCGTCATGATGATTGGCAGCAACTGTCATATAGACTTACCCAGAACCACATATGCATCGACGAGGTAAGATCAGCATAGCCGGAAGCTTGGAAAACGCCGGGGGTCGTTTCTGCATAGAATGACTCGAGGTAAGCGACGATGGAGCTGGTGAATCGTTGGGGCGAGCCAAGCTGTCGCTCGGTCGGAGTTGAAATGAATGGTGATAACAAAAGCACGCACCACACTTTCCACTGTTCTCGACGTAACGCAGGGAACCACCGAGGGGGTTGGTCGCAGGGGTGGAGACCTTGTACTTTGTACCCAATGGCGAGACCTCTGGAGCCGAGTTGGGGTCGGAGCGAATCTCGTGGTAAGTTGGGGGACGCTTGGGATCTTCGCTAGTATGAGCTGGTACCGCGATGGCACTTAGAGCGCCGAGGAGGGCTGTGAGACCATAGAGAGCGGCACGCATGGCGATGATTCAAAGGCTCGTGAACCTCAACAAACAGCGAAAAGGGGGCAAAGGCAAGGTGTCTCCAAGCCAATCGCTGGTTGACTTAAGTATTAACCCCAGTTATCATGGCATGCGGCATCACGACCATCGAAGCTTCATAAGACCCATGCGCGCCGCCGGTTAGAAGCAAAAAGATGATGTTGTACATGTATTGCAGTGAATCGACCGCAGACGGTTCCGGCCCCACAAGGTTGAGAAGCGCTCGCTGAGTCTAACCGAGATGGATGAGATGTCAGTCACGTGCCGCACAAAAGACTTGGCTGTCCCTCTGATACCAAATCTGACTCTCTCTCTAGCTGGATAGCTTGGCATCTTCGCTGGGATGTCAAACCAGTGGATCAAAAAGTTTCTTGACTCCTTATATTTGTAACAGAATGCTCTGTCACTCGACTAGGGCATGGTCCATTTGTCCCCCCACTTTGATAACCACAAAGGAACTTCACATTGCTACATATGGTGAATGCGCGAGTTAACGTTACAGCAATCATAGTCATGCGAGACGTAAGTTCGCCCTGATGCACCATGCTCTGGCGGCGTCCGCATATCCATGTGTACGTGCATGCGATGACCGGAGATTGGGACGATCAATATCGACTCAATGAACGACGACTCCACCCTGTGTCCCGATTCGCATCGGCGAAGCACAGCAAAAGAGCACCGAAATGGCAGTAAAGCAGGTTCTCTAGCGGTGATGGGTTGGCCGAAAAAGGTTCCTTTGGCTTGATGCAACACCCGTGCGTCTGTGAGTGATGAGTATGTGGGTGTGCGCGCGCGGCATGTTCCACAAGATCTTGCTTCGCGCTACTCCCACCAAGATTAAGATTGGCGTACCATCTGCAGCAGGGGTGCGAGGAACCGCATGCGAACGGCGGGCTCACTGCTCAGTTAGAATGAGCAGGGTAAGACAAGCTATCGAGGCCGCGAGTGGGCCTGTGCTCATAGGACATAGGGGGCTCCCTCATGCATGATACCGAAGCTTGCCCTGTCAGAATTTGGTGCCAAGGAGCACAGGGCAGACTAAGGGATGATAGTCGGCTTCGGCGATGGACTAACGATAACCTTCTTGGACGATACTCATTCCTTCGAGGTGATCCATAGTGTGGAGTGCGTTCACGACAGGGCACTTGACTTTGGCTGATCAGTGGGCTCGTTCCGAAGGATCTCAAGGAAAAGCTGAAGCTTGGGGGGTTCAGGTTATTGACCGAATGATTTCTCAGGAACCAAGAGGCAAGGTATTTATGAGAAACTAGCACAAGTTCCTGGACATCTTGTTCAAATTCGGTGCATGACTCATGATTGCCTTCATTCTCGGCTTCGGCGATCACCGGAGACGGGAGAAATGCTCTCCAGATCTGACGGTGACAAGTGGATAAGGGAGGAAATTACAACACCCGTCAACTCCCCAATTGATATCAGATAGTGTTCTGTATTGGATTCGCCGACTTGCCGAACAAGCAATGAACGTTTGAGCGCTTGACGGGAAATTATGGATGATACATTTTGCCAACGCGGAGCAGGCGTCAACGAGCAAGTGGATGTGCTAATGTAGTATGGCTTAAACAAGGATAACATCCGACACTGGATGGCCGCCTGCCCCGATGATACATGATGACCAGTGTTAGAGGAGAACGACACATGCGCGGGATAGTGTGGTCGGCGGTGGCGGGATAACGTTTAGCGAGGGCCGACAACTTTTGTTATTGAGCACGTGCCACAACTGGTTCGAACTTGACGTTCAAGCAAATCTTGCTTGCTGCTCCCCTCGTCCTCAACGACGCCAGCGACGACACCACACGCATTTCGTTGCGTCATACACGTGTCTTCATAGTTGCCGGTGCCACCCCGCTCTCTTTTCGCCACCCATCCACGTCGGCCGCCGAGTCGCATTTATTCTAGCCACCTCTCCTCCTGCGCCCCAAGTCATGCCTCCTCGCTCTCCCCCCGCCGTTTGCAACTGGCCGGATTGTGGCAAAGAATACGCCACAAAACGAGATCTTCAGCGTCACCAGCTTAGCCACGGCGCCCCGCAGTTTGGCTGCAACACCCCTGGGTGCGACCGCAAATTCTACCGGCGAGACGCCCTCCTCCGCCATCAGCGCAATAAAACATGGTAAGCATACCTTCTCCAAGCACATTTATCCCGTCGTGTTCGCTAAACGGGGCCGGAACGTTGATTTGGTCGCTACCCCACTGGTGCCACAAAATGCGCCACATCAGTGCCCGACGATTGGCTCGGCGTGGCGACGGCGAAGTAGACGAGGATTTAGAAGAGCCAAGCCCTCCTGCATCTCATATTCAGGCCCCAGAGCCTCCGGCGCGTCGTCCAGTCAGGTATGCCGTCTCAACCCCCAGTTTTCGGAATTCCCTCACACAAAAAAACTCATCTGTTGTTCTCTTTTCCAGGACCGACAGCGTCGACTCTTCATCTTCGTCTTCTAGAGGTGTTCCTATACCATATCACCACACTCTCCCTCCCCTGCATACTTCCTCAACGGGTCGGGAGGTGACAGACTATGACGACGACGAGGAAGAAGAGGACGAGTTTGAGCAGCACCTTTCCCGTGGGCCCTCGAGCCCCGTCCGCACCTCTCATTTCAGCAGAAGCCATCGCACGTCTGGCCCTTATGACGTTCCATCATATTCTTCCTACGGATCCTCCTCACAATCTCGTTCGCCTATCCCATCACGACAGACATACGGGTATTCTCCCTCCAACTATGCCCCTAATCCCCTAACGACATCATTCTATGATCCTACCAACCCTATATACGTTGCTGCCAGTCTTCAGGAACATCCCATCTATGGGTAAGCCGCTCAATCACTCGCACCCTTGTCATGTCACTCACTCACAAATTGTCAATAGAAACATGAGCAACGCTCGAGGAGCCACCGGTGGCGACGATCTCGAGGACGAATACTAGATTACCACGCCGTCTTATGGACACTCCCTCATTCGACAACATTTTTCAGTTGCTTCAGAAACTTCGCTTCGCATTGTCTGTCTTCGTATTTCCCGCGTTCATCTACGTTATTGCCCTTCGTTTCCCTCCGGCTTTTATGAATCTGAAAGTCACCGTAGCTTGCCTACTTTGCCCTTTCTAACCCCCCAAAAGATCTGGTCAGCATGCTGTAACTTTTTACGCCATGTTGTCAGCCCCTGCTTCGTTGAGCCTTGCCCAGCCCGCGCACTCTCATGCATCCTTTGTTCCTCGGTTCTTCCTTCGCTTGCACTCTGCCTTTGACGAGCTTTTATTGGCTCGTTCAGCTTCTCTCCCGTCTGCGATGGTGCTCTGTCTATTCGGACTTCTATTTATACCCAGCTCTAACTATCTCCTATCTATCCTATTTATGCGTTTTCTTTTCCATTGCACTGACGTCGCCGCAAGTCAACTAACATGCCCTTGTTATTTCCTGTCTCCCACATGATTGCTGCTATGTGTGTGGTCACATGCTCCACGACCAACACATTCTACATCCGTTGTCGGGCAGCTGTGGCTGACCGCGAGACTAACGCGCGCCTCTTGGGCTCTCCTCCTTCACCGAGTGCCTCACCAGAATGGTCGCATCACTTGATTCCATCCTTGGCGAGCTTCAGAGCGTGGAACAACGGCTTAGACATATCGACGAATCCCACGAAGATCCTACACAGTACGTCTATCACCTCTCTACCCTCTCCATCAATTTAGCAGGTGATCGGTCTGTTCATTTTGCTGGGTTGGCGCAGAAATCCTTGGAAGCTAGGCACTGTTCAGAGCAAACGCTTCCTATTCAAAAAGCGTATCGAGCTTCTGCATAAGGCTGTTGTGATACATAGAAGCGAAGAAAAAAAACTCAACAGAATTGAGCAGCGTCTAAAGAACGCTACTCTCCCTATCTCGAGCCTACCAGACGAGGTTCTCGTTCTCGTCTTCCTAGCCTGTATTGAAGATGATACACCCCATTCCACTCTGGGAGCAGTTTGTCATCGCTGGAAGTCGGTTGTCTTCGGCAATGTCGGCTCCTTACTGTGGACAGATATAATCGTCGACGCCACAGACTCTGAGGATGTACGCACGGAAGCGCGCCGCCTCCTCTTCTACACCAATAGGTCCGGGTCGCGGGCGTTAAACCTGGAACTCAAATCAGAAAATCTGGGTGGTGGCCACCCGAATGACTTGTCGCAGGTGGTAGCACAACTAGTCCCGCGTTGTGCCATACTCAAATTTTCTGTGACTCCGTATTTTTCCACCCTTCTCCCCCTGGAGCGGACTTCTGCACTTCATGAAGTCGTCATTAGCCAACTTGACGCCGCCATGAGCACTTCCCCATCTCACTTTTCGATCATCGCTTCGTCATCCCCTAATTTGAAGGCTGTTTCCCTCAATGCGCGTGCTTCCCAACCTCTTAACAACTTACCCGAGTTGTTGAAAGATCTCTCGGCCAAATGTGCCCTCACTCATCTTGACATTTGCGCCGTTGCGCCTCGAGAAGTGCTTCATACACTGAAAGAGTTTGAGGCTCTCAAAGCACTTCGCTGGCGGTGCTATACGGGTTCTCAGCCTGCCAGCCCCAGAGGTGCCAGCCCTATGCTTGGAACACCCCCTCTGATTGACGAGCCTAACGTCATTGCCTTCCCTCACTTGGAGACGTTGATGATCGAAGGGTACACTCCAGTGACCATTATGCCTTCCCTCGAGGCTCCCAAGCTCGTCAATCTTCACGTTGCTGATGTGAAGTGGCCAGCTATTCCATTTGCCGCGTTTCCGATCCACGTGATGAGGTTTCAGAGCGCTCCAATCATTGCCGATGGTGTGGTAACTTCGCTGCTAGAGCACTCAACAATGCAAAAATTATTTATCATCGACCTACCCCAGCATCTGACGTCAATAGTGCGCGAATGTGGCTTGGTACTCACTACCTCCAACGTGCCTCAGGGCCGCGAAGTTGGGATCCAGCATTGGATATACTTGGCATTCAACGACGAATTCTGGCGATCTCCTCGCAACTGGACCCAAGAAACAGAAGAGCTTATCAACGAGTTGCGATCGCTATCACTTGCTTTTGAACTAGCGCCTCGTAGACGAAGAGAGCGGCTGCGTGTTGGGATATGCTCACGGTTGGTCAAAGAATTCCCCAGCATTGCCTCGGTGACACAGCGGTCTCGCTTCATCGATTCTACTCTCATGGGCCCTTGTTTGGATCAAACGTTCCCGATTCTTACTTGATCTTCGCTATTTGGTGGGCGGGAAGCTGAAACCTCCTGCTACTGGGGCCTCAAACATCATTACAATCATAGCCGTGGCGCACACTCAGATGAACACGCTCATAAGTTGTCGAGACCCATTTACTCACTGTAATCACGGTCTAGTAAATACCTTGTCCTATGCCGCTACGACAGTGTGGTAGTATGCAATCTATTTATTAGGATGACAGCTGAGTAACGTCTCCCACTCTTCGAATGCATTGTTTTTATTTATAATCGGAAGCTCTTTAAAATTGGCCGAGAGTACGGTGGCTACAAACGCCAAAAGTGAGAGTATGAGGGTTATCGCCAAACGGCGCAGCATTCGTCGGCGGAAAAAAAACTCGCCTCACATATCCGCGGACTCCAGCTCTACCTGCGTCATCTATGGCTCAAGGCGTAGAAAGAGAATTCTGAGGATCACAAGTGCAGAAGACATTCGAAACGAATATCAAGAACAAAGCGACAGGTTGACCAGGATCTCCAAGGCTCTTGAGACGCTCGCCATTCCAGGTTGTCAGACCAAATCTATGGCCCTAGGATGAGATTTTGCTCTCTAGAAACTTAGTTGATGTCTTGCAAGAGATTTAAACAATAGTCAAAAGTGCGTAATGATGTGGGGTGGTGGTGCGCAACATCACGATGATGATGAGCTATAGTTACTATGTGGGTGACTGCTATGTAGATGGAAAAACACCCAGACGCACTGCGCTCATTTAAGAAATCGGTGCCTCAACCAAGATGATTTTCATAGTGAGAAGTTCGTAGAGAGGAAAACTCTAGGTTACATATCACTAATAAACGAGTCTATCACGAACCTTATGGTGGCTGGACAGGCACGTGGGTGGCGCGTGACTGACAAAACAATCTACACCGCACTGCTCTCTCCACTAATGGCAGCTTCCCCAACTGAACTCAATAGACTATTAGATGAGCTTCGAATCATACAACAGCATCTTAACCAGGTCGATGAATCACATATTGACCAAGACAGGTATGCTGGTAGCAGCTAGCCCGCCACTTCCGTCTGATGTGCTGACATCGGCATGCGAATGTCGTTATTCTCTTACAGTAAAGCTTGGTCTCTCGGCGCCGTGCGGAACAAACGTTATCTCTTTAAAAAGAGAAGCGATCTTCTTCGTCGAGTTGTTGAGACTCAGGAACGCGAAGAAAGGGAGCTAGATATTCTCGAGGCTCGCTTGAGAAACGCTGAACTCCCCATTGCAAGACTTCCAGACGATGTTATGGTGCTTGTTCTCCTTGCTTGCACTCAAGCCAGAATGTCTCCAGCTATTCTTGCAGCTGTGTGCCATCGCTGGAATTCGATAGTATTCAGCAGCATTGGCTCGATGCTATGGACCAATATCTCTGTTGATGCTCAGAATACTGGCGAGGCCCTTAGTGAGGCGTTACGTCTTCTTCTCCATGCTCGTAGAGCTGGCTCGCGCGGAATGAGCCTCGTACTAAACACTGTACAAATCCACGAAAGTAACGCACAGCAGGAGCTACAGCGGGCTGTGAATCGTTTAATCCCCCGCTGCATCGACCTTACGATCTCACTATCTCCAACGTTTTCGCCGCTCCTTCCCCTTAAAGAGAGCCCGTCGCTACGTAACCTCGTCCTCAAGGAGTTGGAGTACCTTCCTCCGTCCCTCTCTGATGGATCACTCATACCCATCATCACATCATCCCCGCACCTGAGGGCTGTCGGCCTACAAACAAACTCTCGCCCTCAAAGCCCTGATACCCTAACCCAAATGTTGAGAAGTCTCTCATGGGCCCATGCTCTCACCCATCTCGATCTTGATTTCTACTTCACATATGAAGCTCTTTATGTGCTGAACAGTTTTGTGGCGCTCCGAACGCTACGTTGGGCTGACTGGCTATCGATTTCCGATCCTCCCCATGTCGAACATAATACGCTTCTAAATCTTCCACATTTGGAAACCTTGATGGTCGAAGGGACATCAGCTATTCTTGTGACGCTTCCCATGTCCGCCCCTCAACTAGCTCAGCTTCATATATTTCATGAACATCTTCCCATCCTCGAACTGTCTAGATTCCCCATTCGCACTCTAAGGTGGAATATCGGCAGCTTAAATCCTCCGATCCTAGACGTTGGTCTAATCACCACACTGCTAAAGCAGCCAGCAATGACTGAGCTGTTTCTTGTTGGGATTCCGCAGCATCTGAAAATGGTGTTGGATGCCATATTCTCTGTACTCACGAGCGAGGATACAACTATTGACTCGGATAGTGAAGTGACTCACCCGCAGTGGATCAATTTTGCGTTCAATGACGACTTTTGGTCATGGTGCGATGATGCTGAGTGGGTGATGAATTTTGACCAGGAGTTTATCAACATCCTTCGATCGGTGATTCAGGCTTTTGACCTCGCTCCTCGTTGGGTACGATCTCGCGTTCTCGTCGGGATTGACTCCCAGGTTGCAAAGGAGTACCCCGCCGTCGTTTCGCTGATAAATCGGTCCACTTACATCCAAAGTCGATCTCCTGACCTCACTAGAACTTTCCCCACCCTGGTTCAATCTAGCCGATAGGCATAATGCTCAACGAATTAGCCATTTTCGTCCTATGACATGAATGATCCAAAGTTAGAGTGATACAGGTTGAGGATCACAAATTTGAGCCTGGCTGTATCAACTGTGCGTCCAGGGAGGTAATTACAGGTGCTAGTCCACGAACGAGTAGAGCTCGTTTCAATGCAAGAAACTTAGCAAATCTCCTCCTCAAAATGATCCCTAGTGAATGAAGAGATCATGTCATTTTCTTCCACCAGCTTCTTGATAGCCTGAGACGCCCGAACGAGGTCTTCAGAAAGCAGTAAAACGAATGAAAAGCTGCCGTACGACGAAATGGCGCTCATCCTCAGAACCAATGATTCCAGGGCCTGGACTATCATTGTGTCATACCCATAGCGGCAAATGTCGAATGGAAACGGCTCTCTGCACGTAAGGTATATCGTATTCAAGTTTTGAAAAGGTAGCAAGCTACCATCAACATGAGAAGGTTGCTCTGCTATCCGCGATAACGACCGACCGATCTGTTGCACGAGTGAAGCGAAACGCTCGATGTGGATCGTCCAGACGATAACATGAAGCTCCTCGTGCGACGTCATAACCTCGACAACGCGGCCAACCGGCCAGGTTTCCTGCGAGCATCGAAGGAACTTCAGCAACGGAAATTTAGCTGGATATACCAGGTAAAAGTCTTGAGTTCCCTCGGACGCCTTCGTAACATCGAGCTCGCTCATATCAAGGCTTTCTAGCAGTGGGGCATCCAAGGTGTGTAATGCCATCATTGCTGGCGTACCTGCCACTACTAGCTTCTTTAACTTGAGGAGGTGTAACGGGCGTGGTGGATTCCCCTCTGTATCGTTGAGCGAAGAAGGACGGTTGGTCCCAAAATACCGCCACTGGAGCGATTCCAGGCCTCTAAATGAGTGCAACGCCTCAAAAACCTCCCGGACAGCATCCCCGACCTGGATGTTGAGATGGGTCACTGCACCGAAAGCAGCAATATTGAGCAGTAAAACCGATGACAATCGGGGTGATATTGATGTCGTAAGAGTGATTTCAAAAGAACGGAGAAATGGAGCAGGGGTAGAGAGGATAGGAGATGATAGCATTGCCTCGGTTTCCTTCCATCCTGGGCCGCGTATATCGATGGTTCTGAGGCTAGTTGTATCTTGAGAGAGCGGAAACCAGGATTTGAAGCACTCAAATGGTTGAATGGATAGACCATGCCATCGCCTGGCGGTGGGGAGTGCTACTGACAGCACAAGCTCGGTCTCATCTGATGAGACGTCATTTGTTCCTGACTGCAGACTGAGGTGTATGGGATGAGGTGCTGAGAGGCTCAGGCCATGAGAGAGTATCTTTGATTGCGGGATGATTGACGCCCTTGAGTTTATGCGAACCGACGGTTGAGACCAAAGTTTCGAGCCCACCGGTCCATGAGTGACGTCTCTCCATTGACGGCAGACCGAGCCAAAACGGTAATTTGACCCTTCAAGACTTTGAGCCATCGAAAAGATCATGAGCAGAATCTCATCAGGCATTCCACCAATGGGAGTCGAATAATTTCGGACTGTTCCGCGAAGAAGTTGCAGGCGTGCATGCTCACGCTCGTGGACGGCAAGAAGCTGTTGGATAAGTTCGCCGCGTTGGCTAATCACCCGTTGCCTTGCTTCAACCGCCCCTAAGGTCAACTCTCGCCTATGTGTCGAAAAAAATTAGAGACGCAATAGCGGCAGTGAAAAGCTGCCGACGTACTCTGGATCAGTCCGGCGGCTGGCGTTGAGATCAAGGAGCTGGCTCAATAATCCATCGATGTCACTGGGCTCCTGCAGAGCCATGGTAGACCCAGAATTACGCCAAAATTACCTCCCGAGTGTTGACAACAATTTCCCACGCTTCCTCAACGCGAATCCTGCAACAGCCCACAGAGTCCAGCATGGCTTCCTCAAGCCATCTAGTCATTGAACAAATCGATGCATGGATAGAGCGTGTGAACAGCCTTCGGGGCTTCTTCTTTGCCTTGAGAGAGTGAGCACCCTGGGTGAGGTCCCTGATGTCATTAGGCTGATCTGAATCCCATCGTTGTTCTCGCGTTGTCGCTCAACGCTCGGGTGCTGGACTGACTAGACCATTGAGCACAAAGGAAGCGATTGAAACCCGCGAATCCTTTGCGGCAACGAGGTGTCTTGCTAGAGAGTGCTACACTTCTTCATGCCCAGGAAGTAGAGGAGGTTGCGATACTGCAACGGCATATCCACAATCGTTCTGTGCCCATAGGGCGCCTGAATACCGACGTCCTTCTCTTGGTTTTCTCCTTCGTCTCTTGGGAGGACCTTGAATCCCTTCATCCTCTGAGTGCAGTGTGCCACACGTGGCGGAACATCGTTCGAGAGGCTGGTAGTGGTTTATGGTCTAGGATAAACTTGCTTATTGGTAGTACCACCTCACTCACTCGCCTCTCGATGATGCTGTCAGAAGCTATCGACCTCTCGTCGTCCCATCCACTCACGGTGATGTTCCGAGCTCATGAAGATGTGGACTTTCCTTCAACTGATGCCGAAGCATTATACGCTATCGGAAAACTATCAATCCCTCGCTGGGAGGGGATCTCGATCGATCGATTGAAGGCATTCACAACATGGCTCCCACTAGGTGGCGACCTGGATCACCTCCGGTGGATTGAGATCAGAGGAACAAGTTGGACGTTAGCCAACAAACTGCAGAGAGGTGCTACGGTCCCCATTCTCAGTTCCCCCAGCCCGAACCTGCATCGTGCTGTCATCCACTTGACTTCATCATCCTAGTTCGTGTCACCCTCGAACTTTCTCCTTAGCCTAGCGAGATTTGCCGACATCACGGATCTCGACATCGAGCTAGGTGACGTAGTAGCCCCAGTATACGAAGCACTCCGGTCCTTCACGAACCTCACATCTCTCCGTTGGCGTTATTTCGAAGATCGCCTCTTCGGTGAGCCTGAACCGGATATCACAGCACCACTAGAGCTTGCAAAACTGCAGAGGCTCATTGTGCTCGGGTCACCTGCAATTATAGCTCTCGAAGGACTCATCGCTCCAGACGTTCACACCCTTGAATTGGACGGAATGGGAGCTGATGGGCCGTACGGCGAGCATGTCATTTTGCTCCCTGTCAAGTTTCCTTCCCTTCATGATTTTAAATGTGGGCTGGATCCCTGGAGCTTCGAGAAAGTTGAAGGCATTCTCGATTCCTACCGAGAGCTACAGGTTGTTTCTTGGACAGCGTATTTTCTCGCCATTGAGGGCTTCACAGTATTACTAGCAAAGCGGCTCATAAAACATCCTACTGCCCTTTCGCGAGGAGGGGTCAAGACATCTAATCTTATTTGCACTGAGATATCCCCATGGGAGCTTGAAGAATATGAAGAAGTGGATGCCAAAATTGCTCAAGCTTTACGGGGGCTAGTTTCACGTCTGCAAGGACTGAATCCAGAGACGAGACGATGGGACGAGATTGTACTGTCTCAGAACCTTGTTGCCCACTCAACGCAGATTCCAAAGGTGATGGAAGAATTTGTTATGCTTAGGAGCAGTGATGAGGTGGACCACGATGAAGATGTGGATTCTTTAACAGGCGTGGGCTTACAGCCTGAGCCTCCCGCGCTGGGTCAGGGCCGTTAGGACCGTCAGGAATATGTGCAATTAATCTTTTGCATAAGTGGATTTCCAGAGATATAAGGAAAACTAGTACAAGGCGACAGCTAGTGTAAAGCATAGGAGTACGAATACAAAAATCCGACGGGAAGATACACCAATATCGCCTCGAACGGAGACAAGCAAACAACAGATACGAAGGCGCAGAGAAGCAGACACAAACAGAGCAAGGAGAGCCATACACACCAGACTAGGCTTTTTGGACGGGATAACAACGAAAGCAAGCAAGCAAACTGGCCGGCAAATGAACAAAAGTGATTGAAAGAGTTCACGACTCAGCCCAAACACAATTGCTCAGAGCAATGCGATCGAGCTGGTCCCAGTACAGCACGGTATCGTGTGCTGCGAACCTCCCAATTAACGGGATCGTCTCTGCCCACGAAAAGAAGGCCTCACGGGCCTTCTCGCCGGGGTTCTCCTTGAATTTCTTCTCGCGCTGCGCCTTGATCTCTCCGGCCGTAAAGTCGGAGCGCACCTCAACGCGCACGGGAGTCGGGCTCCTTCCGTAATCTGATGGGGTCCCGAGGAAGTGATCAGACGGCGACACGATACCACATGCGTGCGGTGAATCCTTCATGACGATTTCGGCTCCAAGATGCGCAAACCCAGCCGGGTTCGTCGGCGAGATCTTGTTAGGCCCACTCGCGAGGTCAGTACGGTCGCCGAGTTGCGGGAGTAGCGTCGCAATGGCGTCTCCAGCATTGCGGACGCGCCACATTGTACGGGCGTGCGCGTGGCCAGCGGGCGTAGCCTCGTCGTCCATCGAGAACTTGGCAAGGCGGTCGTTGAACGTGACTGCACTCTCGCGGTTGGCGCTCACAGGTGCCGCAAAGATGTAGCAGTCACGGAGCTCAATGGGATACCCAGCCCAGTCGCTTGGTGTCGATATGGCACGAGCGTACGCGAGAGTGGCAAGCGCACATCCGAGCGAGTGGCCAGTGAACCAGACGTTAATTTTGCCACCCTGGCCAGCTTGTGCGCGGGAGTAGGCGAGCGACTCGGCGACCTTGCAGAGAGAGAAGCGGATAGAGTCCCAAGGTCGGGTGCCACCGAGCGTAGACACGTTGGTCGGGTAGAGGCGTTCCTTGAAGCCCTTGATAGCCTTGCTGTACCCGGGGAGGAAGTCGGACACGTCGGTGAAGCTGGTCGTAAGATCGGTTACCCAGTCTGGAGGGAAGGCAACCAGCTGAGCAATGTGATGGGTGACGAAGGGGGTGCGAAACAACTCATACCAGCGTACTCAACAATGCCAGTACCCTTGAAGGCGACAACAATCCAGTTCGAGTTTTTGTCCCAGAAGAACGAGCAGAATGCCTGGAAAAGACAATATGATAGTCAGCATCGTAAGATGATCCAATCATCCCCGTGGATGAAGCAAAGGACGAAAGAAGAGATGAAAGTATTCGACTTACACTGCTAGAGTTGTTCAGCTCGCTTACGGGCTCATAATCAATGTCAATCTTGGCGCAGAACGTTTCGATGGTGCTTCTGCCCTTGTTGTGAAGTGCGCTCTGGTACGCCTTGGCGATCTTCTTCGCCTTGTCTTCACCCCAAATATCCTTTGCGAGCTCACCAGGGAGAGACTCGAGGACAGTGTGAACTCCGCTAGGAGTATGCAGACCCGAGGAAGAAGGCGAAGGCGTGTGCACGGGCGAATCTGGATTAGCGTTTGGCGGACGGTGAACGGTGCATCGGCGTGCAGAGGATGATGCCGCAGACATGTGCGTGCGCGTGGGGGCAGCCGAGGTGCGGTGCGCCTTGGTCACTTCCTCGAGCGTTTCATGGATGGCGATGGGTGCGCGCTCGTACACGATCGACGCGAGTTGCAGGCTGTGCTCCGAATAGCCGTCGGAACGCAAGGTTCGTTTTGATGGCAAATGATGTGTATTTCCACACCGAAAGAGTGGCGTATGGTTGAGCAAGTCAATGAGATTCGAGGGTGGGAGTAGTGGAGAGCAGGAGAGGAGCCGGAGGGGCCGAGAGTGGCAGGGGGTGTGCGAACATGTCAACAGGAGTAGGGAGCAAGCCGCCCTTGTCAGCAACATGCGCGCGATCGTCGTCACCGTCGGTTGAGTCACTTACAGGAGCTTCGCAATATCGTAGTCAAAAACCCTCAAATCCTCACTATTGACACTTTCCTCGATGGAGACGCCGAGTTTCCGCTTGGCGGCTTCGCTCTGCTCAGGGGTGAGTGCGTTGAAGAGCTTAGGGTCGGCAGCGTTAACAAGTCCGAGGCCATGAGCATTCCGGTTGGCCCAGTCAAAGTAGAGGCGGTAAATGAATGGATTCGTTGCAAACTGGCACCATCTATGATTCAGTGGTGTTCAGCATCCGGCATGAATGGTAGTCGAGGGAACAGTGACTCACACGAGGCCAAAGAAGAGGATCACAGAGGTGATGAGCGAGAAAAGTACAGTGAGGGCCCAGTCAAGGAAGGCTACAACGAAGCAACAAATCAAATAGCTCAGCAATTGGATCTCAAACGACCTCGAGGCAGGGGAAACGCGTGACTCACGAAGCTCGTTGTGAATCGTTAGGTCGACGACATTCGACCACGTCTCCCAGAGATATTGGACGTACTTCCACAATGGGATATAGAAGCTTGCAGGGAAGCTAGAATCGGACTGAACGGTATGAATCGAACTGCTGCTCTGGGAGAGCGTGATCACCTCATCCAGGCGGATGCCCTGCAAGAGGTGGTGGATGTCGAGGTCTGGGTTGAAGCCGTCAAAGACACGCTTGGCGGCGTCTCTCAGGCCTTTGGAGCCGCCGTCGGTGGGGGAAGGGGGCGTAAGGAAGGAGCTGGCGGAAGTGCTGTTCGTGCCTGGCACAGTGAAGATGCTGGGGGCTGGAGAGGAGGAGGCTGAGGTCATGGTTGAGTCGGCCAGCGTTGAAGATGAGAAGGGTGTCGGTGCGGATGCTATCTATCTAGAATGAAATGGCGGAGGAGGGAGGAAGAGGCGGAGGAGAGGCGCTGGCTGAGGGGAGGAGGGGCTGAACCGGAGAGCCGATGAGGCTTATAAGAGGGACAGACCGGAGGGGCTGGCTGTACTATTCTTGCAGTCATATGGATGCAATTGGAGTAGCGAGAGGAGTTGTCTACTCAGTCATGATTTGATAGCAAAAACAAAAAACCTGTATTGAGAGCGAGGGAGGGCACAGCACACAGCTCCTGAAGGGGGACCAGCAAACCAGGCCGGGCTGAGCGCCAATTCTGTGAGGTGAATCCCATTCAATCGGCCATTCAGTCCGCCGCGGATGTCATATCCCGGGCTGTTGAGTTTTTTTTTGGCAATGGCTGATCTTTTTTCAATTTTCTTGCTCAGCCACATAACCCAGTCAGTTTTTTCATCTGATGCGGGTTGTGGCTGTATTCATCTCAACTCGTTTCGGCCGTCAGCTTGCCGGCATCTTCAGTAGTAGCAGCAGCAGTACCAACAGCAGCAGCCAAGCACCAAGACTTCCAGCCAAGCTCGTTTTTACCGACATGGCCAACCCCGGCCGCTCCCGGCTAATGAGTAACACACACAATTCATGAAACACTCCCAACAGCGCCCGACGGACGATCAGATGAACACAAGATCTCGAGAGCCACTTTTATTGGAGCACAGATGATCTTCGATATACGGCATGATTATGTCCGACCTGTCATAATCGTGGACGTACGAACGAGCTGTCACCAAGAGATCTGTGATTGCACACCACTGGCTTGACAGGTCTCTGGGCTCTCAAGGGCGACCAACCAACACCACATGGCGCGAGCCGGGCACACACTGCCCAGCTTTGGGGTAGCCGCCGGCTTGGCGTACACAGGATCGACCCTACTCGGTTCCTCGGCTATCTCTTTTCATGCTCATCATCATCAAGCCAATCCAATCTCACAGATGTTTGGATAGATTCCGACCCAGGAGGTGGGTCAGGAGACACGCTCTTGCCTCTCGCCCACGTAAAAAAAAAAGGTATGCCGCTGTCTAAATGGCTAACATTAGAGCCAGAAAGTGACTCAACAAAAATACAAAAGGCACATCAAGGCCGCCGTAATTGCTGCCCCGCTAGTTTAGTCCGTCGATTCACCCGCGTATCGACTAGACTTCATTTCTCTAGAAGAAGTATCCGACGGCATCGCATGACCTACCCTCGCCAACTCAAGTCTTTTGAGAACTCTCTTTTTCACGTGCATAATGATTGTACAAGAGCTACGTACTGCATTTGAGAAGCAATGACGAGAGGGCTCAGTAGCAGCTCAGGCACAGCCAACATACTTTTGTATATAACCAGCCAGCGCATCATCTCAAATTCGACTAGCTATCCAAACAGATCATTCTATTCTGAGCTCAGCACGCACATCGACCACTGCTTTGTCCACGATACCCTAGCTCCCGCTCACAGCTATTCCATTTATCACGCTCAAACGAACGGCCCCATTCGCCTAGCCAAGCCCGCCCACCGGAAGTCCAACCCCAGCGCTTTAACCGCTCATCATCACACACGCTCCTTGGCACATTGTTTTAATCCAATCGTTGCGATTATCATGCGCTTCTTTTCTGCCAAGTCCTGGAATAGATGCCTTTTTGCAACAAGGAAGAATTAAGACGCACTCGCAGTTATCCCTGGGAATCTTTAGCCTACTCTACTATCGATGATTGCTCCGTCCTTGTTCAGAGCTTCGGGCAGAGCATGCCAGTATCCCCCACTCTACGAGAAAATCTGGGAGCCTCGGCGAGATGCGACCATACAACGAAGTCCAAACTCCGAAACTGGTATGAATAGACCTAGCGAACGAAACCTACGCACAAGGAAGAGAGAGAAAGCATATGAAAGATCATCCATATTCATAGTCACTGTGTTGGTGCATCCTGGAGCGGCATCGCCAACCCGCGCGCGTACTACGGGGATTGTCCCCCTATCACTTCCATCCGAGTGGGTCGGGAAAGCTTGCCCTCCTTGGATCATGGGACAGATGTCGACGGTTCATCGGCAAATGCGGGGCGAGAAGCACTGGTCATTCAGTTGCTACTGATGGACGATGTCAACATCTGAGCGAACTATGATGACGAGAGGTCCTGGATAGAATACCACGTTCGTCATTTGGAGAATAACCGATTCCATGGGTTGATGGGATGGCCGTTGGGTAAAGAGAAGGAATATTCTGTTCTGGTCCAGCTCAAAGATCGTGATGAGTGATTAGCCTTTCTGCTGGTTCAGCTATGACAACTTGATCAAGCCATCCATATAGAACAAGCCACCCGCTGAAACGAATAACCCACAGGGAGACACGTAGCATACCCGTTGATAGCAATACACACCTTCCTGAATTTGTGCGCCATGTAGCTTGTAAGTAGATCCAGAAGCACACGGGTTGAGCGAGAGTATGATTCTTCCGTTCAACGTGTCTGCAGAAAACCGATGCGTGGATGAGACCCAAGACGTCATCAAAGGGAAGGGAGCAAGCAGAGTTTCTAGTACGAGTGCCCACAGCTTGGAAGAGGTATAGTGTCAGGACGTCGACATCCACAATCCGTGTAGTTTGTTGACTGATAGAGGGCTGTGCAGGGACATCGCTGCCACATACTGCCTGCCAGCGAGGTGGTCCGTTCGCATGCGAAAATAAGCCCAGTTCCACGCGAGTACCAAGGTGGAGAATGATCATGTGCGACCACGGTGCATTGGCATCGTAATACTCCCTGTCAGGGTCGAGGCTCCGATCGATCTCAACAGAGGTGATCTCGTCAGCAAAGCTGCGGCTTTGGAGTTTGACAGATAGCAGCTAGGCGCCAAAACGGCCAGAATTTCGAATTACGGAAGAATATCTCCACTTGTGCTCGGAGTATCTGCGTACATGATAGAACGGCGGTTGCGGCGCTGCGTCTTTGAATGAACAGAGACACAGAGGCGATGATCAGAGCCTATATTAATTCGAAATGGTTTTGGGGATACGACTGCCTTGGGGGTGAGAGATAGAGTCTCTGCTGAGCCGAAGCAGCGATGATTTGGTGGTGGTGAAGAGGTGTTGGTGGCAGATATTTCTCACAAGTCGAGCGTCGGGCTAGAATTTTGCTGGTCATCGGCATGGAGATTTTGCAAGATACCAATGGGTATTGGAGTGGTTACTAGGAATGTTTGCTCGAACACGCTGGAAGGGAAGAGACATCCACACGTCGGGGCCGAGATCACATCTAAATTGAATCAATAGCCCCTGCTTTTGTTCAGAGCTGATTCACTCATTGCTCTGATGCTCGAGCTGTACTTGTATTTCTAGGAGAAGAATTTCTGGCGACGGTCTTCATTCGGTCCGGCATGGCATCGGCAATATGATTGATTCGATGCCTTCCTGGCAAAGTCCATAACAAATTGCTAGCAGCCGCCTCCACCTCCACCACCGTCTCCACCACCCCCACCATCACCGCCCCCTCCTCCATCACCACCATCGCCTCCATCACCTCCGTCAGAGCGGGAGGTTTCCACGTCATGCATCATGACTACCCAGCCCATGACAATCTTGTCCATGTCAAGAAAGGCTGCTTCAGGAGCAAGAGTAATTGTCGGCGCAGTCGACCGTTTCCAGAAATGTTTGTTTGAGGCGAACGAGACAAGGAGGGTCCCAGACGGATCATGAAGCTATTGTCATTGAGAGATCTATTAGTCACTCACGACTGGGGCTTCGGCAAAGAAAGACTAATATCTCTTGGAAAAAAACTCACATTCCCTTTCTGCGTCCATTTACAGCTTCCAAAGGGTGAGTCCATGGTTCGGGCACTGTACGATGATGTGGAATGTTAGCATTCGGACTTTCCACAGCTCATCTGGACTCGCCTCCCAATCCACGATTTTTTCGGGAACAAGTCTTTCAGCTTGTATACTCTCCCACCATATGTAATCTTCGCATCATTTCTTCGTCCAAAATCAATCGACGCAACCAGCTCGCGGGAGCTTGCCCCACGCCGAGTTGAGGGTCTGTAGATGCATGTTTCTTTGGGGCGTGCGAATAACTTTGCATGTTCAGTCTCAATCCAATAGAGGACATAGTTGCTCTGTGAGTCTGTTATTACATTGTTGCGAAAGTCGAGTGAAGTGAAATAATAGGTCTTCGGTGGGTTTGGTGCAGGTGCCATCATTTGGGGGAGGGCTTGAGCTGTGGGCGTCGGCAAGAAGATAGGCTATACATATAGAAGATTTGGCGTTGGAGTGGCGCCCTTGGCATCAATGGAGCTCGGAGTGCATGCACAGCCAGCGTTCGAGCGCCAATGACGTCGGCGGTGAGTGGGATGGAGAGGGCTACCTCGGCGGCCCCATCCCGATACAACGGCATGCCTAACGAAATAAATTAGTGAGGAGTCGTTGACGTCTCTGGATTTAGTTGTTGATTGCAGAAACATTCCTCAATGTTCACACAGAAGGGGGGTTACAAATAGGGTCTTTATGATGCAACACGTCGAGAAGCTCGACGGTGTGTGGAGTAGGAACAGAAGGCGATGTTCAGAGAAGACAGACATGAGTATGGGTGGGATTGAACGCCTGAGGATCGTGCCATCAACTAGTCAGGAGAAATCAACAACCCCATTTCTTTCTAACGGGCAACTTAGAATATCTCTGAGGACAACCGGTATGACACTTATTAAACGATGGATCGAAGGAGGAATTTTGTTTAGAGAGCACAAGGACAACAGAATTGTTGGAACGGAAGAGAACTTTGGCCAAACAATACCAAGCCAGATCCGCCACCAAACACAAACCACAACTTGAACAATTACACTTCCACGATGCCAGGCAACATATACTCTCTGGTTGTTCTGAGTTAGTCCAATCGGATCCCCGAATGCGATCGTTCCGAAAGATCGACAGAAAATCCAAGCGATTCAATCCATGAGTGGCAACGTGACCAGAATCGACGTTGTCTTGTTCTGACCACCTGCTGCATATCTTTGCATACAATATCTCGTTTGTTTGGCGGTCGATTCACTTCAAGAATGTTGTCTGACCATTCAATCGAATCGAAATAATATTGATTCGTTGTGACTCACATCTGGTTAGCGAATCGCCATCGTCCGATACTGTGGCGCCGAAGCACACTTCCGTTTTCATCGCTTGTCCCCTCCTCGAGATGTGTAGCAGCGTACCGCTTCATCACGCATGATGTGACCACTATTGTGGGCTGAGAGTCTATAAAGCCGAGTATCTTTGCATCTTTGCCTCCCTTATCGTACCCCGCCCAGTCGTTTCACCCACAATCCCTCAAGCAAGCTTACCTTCTCAGTATCCAACCAATTCACTCATTCTCTCACCTTATTCACCAATCTCTCGCGATGTCTTACCCAATGAACAGCCCCTCCTCCTCTCGTGGCTCCTCCCCAGTCACTCCAGTTGCTCACCGTTCGGTGTCTGGGCAGGGAGCATACTCGCTCGTTACTCCTCCTGCTAGTCCTGGACCTCAGTCTCGACCAACTGTGAGCTCATTCTCAAAAGACTCTTCATTCTCCATGGCGCGCGCTGCTGTCTCTAGTCCTCGAACATACTCGTACGGCGGGCCTCCTTCTGATTCCTGCATGAAGCTAAAGCCGGGAAAGAATGTAAGCTACATCAATTTCTCGCAACTACTTCGCCACCTAGCACCCACTGGGCGCTCGCCCTTGATATTCCATTGATCTGACCACTGGTTATCTCTGCAGGGGCCCTGCTTCTCTAGGGAAGAGTATATGGGGCAACAGTGAGAACTTAGGTGGCGGATGATCGCAGGAGGCAGTAACGGAAGCTTTGGGCTTCTCTTCGGGCCGCAACTCGGGAGCATCCCCAGTTTCCTGGTTATTGTTGCTTTGCTGTTGTGCTTGGGGCGCTGGTCGTCCCTGCATGCGGGTTGTCTACTCGGCCTTTCCCTTTCTTAGGTATCGTCTTGCTCAACCTTAGCACTGTCTTTTCTTTCCCTTTTTATATTTCTTATTCCTCTCATTTTTGTATCTTAAATTTGATTCGAGCTCTCTGCAATGAAGCATCTGTCCCTCATTCCCTCCTTTCGGCCGTTTCTTTGGTCAAGTTTGTGTCGAGGATATGCCATGTCCTGAAAGAGGGAGATCGCGCGCTTTACAATCCACGTGAGATTCCAAAGGGATATGGGGCCAAAGCAAAGCTCAGGAAGCGGGAAAGACGTGTAAAATTGACAAAATGATATGTGGTCGACGACTCGTGGGAACGCGTTTGGCTCACGTGACAAGCAACTATCGGCGCTTAGACTTTGACAGAACCTATCACGTCTCGCAATGTCCAGCACTAAAGCAAAGGCGACGCCCAAGACCAAGACGGCTGCTCCTGGTGCGTTTGATGTCCAGCTCGCCACCACAGCCGTAATTTGACTCTGATACTGCTTATATCTGTCTCTCGATCGCACTCGATACCTGAAACTATGATACGCACTAAACCTTGAAACGCCAAACTCTTATTGAACTATACAGCCAAGAAGGATGCGACCACCCAGGCCAAGGCCGCCAAAAAAGCTGCGCTGAAGGGCACACATGCTCACGCGTCGCGCAAAGTCCGCACCAGCGTCTCATTCCACCGCCCCAAGACCCTCAGGCTTGCGCGCGAGCCCAAGTACCCTCGCAAGTCTGTCCCCCATGCGCCTCGCATGGATGCTTTCCGCACCATTATCCACCCTCTGAACACTGAGAGCGCAATGAAGAAGATCGAGGAGAACAACACATTGGTGTTCGTGGTGGACCTGAGGGCAAACAAGAGGCAGATCAAGGAGGCCGTCAAGACGCTGTATGATGTCGATACCGTCAAGATTAACACTCTGATCCGGTGCGTATTGCCAACTGTCTCCGTTTTCCGACTTCTTCGTGTTATGAAGGATTTTTGGTTTGTCGATTTTGTTTGAACTCTTGACTGACGATTTCTCTTCTATCTCTGTCTCTTGTGCACCTTTAGACCGGACGGGCGGAAAAAGGCGTACGTTCGCCTCACTCCTGACCACGATGCCCTCGAGGTCGCCAACAAGGTCCGTTTTCTTTCACTATTTAGCTCATTTTATGTTGTCTTACCTTCCCCCTTCCCTTCTCCTTTTTCTCTCTCTTCAACTAGATCGGCTTCATCTAAACTATCCTCTGCCCTTCTCGCTTGAGCTGACCTTGCCCGACCCACCACTCCGCTCTCTCATTGTTCGCATAACTGACTGCATGCTGTAGTATGAATCTTTTTTCTCAACTTGCCCTATTCACGCAATATGCATCCATGTTCTTGCACTCGAGAAGAGTTCAACCAGCCAGTGGAGTGTGATACTGACCGCTCCTTGACTGTGAGATGGTTCTTGACACCTGTGTGTGTGAGCAGGGATCCAGATAGGCGATGCGTCATGTCACGATTCGTCGTACTGCCCCGTTCTTATCTGTGACTCGATTTCGCCGATCCTTCTCGTTTGACTTGCTTTAGGTTCCGTGTCGTTCTGGAATTCCGTCTTAATCGGGTGTGGAGTCGCAGTCGCTCAGCTGATTGGCTGCACTTGATTGCCAGTCCATGTGACCTGGGGCGATGAATCTTCTGTGGTGGATTCACCCGAGTGCTCGCTCGATCGCCAAACGTGTGCATTTCCGCGCCTGGACTTCCGCCACTTTTCTCCGCTTCCCCAGTTTTCCCCCGCTGGACTTTTTTGAGGGCATTTTGCCCTGCGGTCACGATAAGCATTAGAGTTGAATTCTTCTTCGAGCTGCATGGGGCCACATGGCCAGGGAGGGAGGGAAGGGGGTGGAGTCATGCCCTGGTGACACTTCTGACTCCGCAAAACCTACACAGCCTACGAACCCAAGATGCTTGATCATGAGAGAAAAGGTCAGCCCATGGGTCTCGGAACTTTTGCCGATCCTTGGTCCTCTTGTGGTCCGCCGCTCGTATCATGGGAGAGCGCAGAGAGATGCCTAGGATTGGGAAGCCGCCCAGCGCTCACCCTTGACAGGCAACCAGATAATTGCTATCCGGCACAGAGAGAGGGACAGGCGCCGCTATTCAGGTGCGCTTATCTATCTTCCCTGATTGGTATTTTTTGTTTTGGAGGTGCTGATTGCAAGAGCCGCGAGATCTGCTTGAGCCTAGTCCATGCCGGTATATTATTGGATGACGACAGGGCCCAGGCGTGCGAGTGACTGCGGTGCAGCAGCCACAAAATATATTTGCCGCTCGCGGGCGGAGCTGCAAAAGGGTATTTCGAATACGAAACGAGGGGGAGCCTGTTTCGGATTGGATGGTGACGGCTGGTGCGGGTCTGTGGCAACAGGGGGACTGCGGGTTTGACCAAGGGATTCTCCTTGCCGTCGCGTATACATACCCATGAGTGATCAGGGAGTGAGCGGAGAGGGACAATGTGCGGCAATGAGAACAACAACGACGGCAGCAGCAGAACAACAATAATCGCTATCTTGTTCTCGCTTGTAATTTGCGCAGTTGGCCGGATGTGTCCAAGGAGAAAGAAGTATGCCAGAATAGGCACTGCTCTCTCCCTCCTAAAAGTTAGCCGGATGCCAATGACGACGGGACGGAGCTTTGGGCTGAAATTTGTCGAATCTCAAAAAAAATTAGAGGTTTAGCGGTGTGGAGCTTGTCAGTCGGTCTACGCAGATCTCTCCGCCTGGGTCCCATGTATATACCCTCTTCTCGAAGGGCATATAGATGCATTTTAATTGTAGAATTTGTAGAATGGATTGAGAGACCGCCAGCCTGCGGTGCCGTGACGGCGCGGCCTCATGTCTGGCAGGTGCGTGTGTGGCCCTTCCCTTCTCTTCCGAACGACCACCTTCTCTCGAGTACTTCTATCCCACCCCAATACGTTTTGCACTATACATCCATCCGCTCATATTGCAGTTGACTCGCTGAGGCTAATAACAAAGCCGCGGGCGCGCGCCCTCTCGTCCCTTGGAGGATCGGCGGTAGAAGAGTAGCGCCGACCCACTTTGGAAGGAGGCCGTTGGTGGGTGTGTGGTTACATGTTACTTACAGTTGAATTGAAGAGTTGTTGATTTCTTTGCCTCCCATCAACACACAGAGATCATCTCCCCTGTGCGCCCCCAGTTCAGTTCCTGTGCCGTCGTAACAAGTAACAGTATCATCGTCAATCCCTGATTGATAGATTCAATATTGTGTTCCTCTGTTACTGGGCGCGGCAGTGTTACCACTCAGTTCAGTGTGTGGGTTGCACTGCAAATATAGGAGGTCTCTACTCCTGACTCTGAACTGACTCTCTGACTCGCCTCTTTCTCCTCCTCCCCCCACCATACATCTGCCATCAACAACACCATCACCAACCGCCCAGTCCCTGTCTGCCCCTCTCCTCTGTCTATGCCGCGCGACATCGGCAAGAAGGCTCTCCAGTGGGTTGCAGAAGAGGTCAGTTCTTACATTTCCCCCGATCCAAAAAAGAAGGCCGAACGCGCTCCCTGACAACAACAACGTCCCCAAACCCCCACACAGGTCGCAGATTACTTGCACTACCAGTGCGTCGTCGATCCCAACCCGCCATACGTTCAGGCCCTCGCCGACGTCTGGACCTACGTTCTTGGGCCCTTCTTCGCGTGCGTTGGCAACACCTCATTATCACTAGTTGACCAAACAACTCATGTTGATCCGTCGGAATTTCGTGTATGCAGGGGTTCACCAGCCGGAAATGGCGGCCATGGGCCCTCTTTAGACCCGTTCCACCCCCAGTCGACCGTGATTGCTGCGTTGGGGCCCAATAACAACTTCAGTGTCCAGGTTACCAATGTTTGCTCAGCCATCGGTACGTGTCCAATATATCTACGCGCTCTCCTCCTCCAAGCCTTTGTGGGCCTTACTGACGTGGTCTCGACCTGCGCGCTTCGTCTCTACCTCTAGCCTATGTGCTCTCCACGGCGCAACAGCCGTTCCCCCCGTCCAAACATCTTGTCCTCGCCGCCGTCTTCACCCACCTCTGCCGCCTTGCTCACGTCTCCCAGCGACCACAAACCGTACATTTCCTCTGGCCCACCATCCCAGGGACATCTACGACTACAAATCCCATCATCCTCCTTGATGACGCGACAGTGCTCGAAATTCAGGACGACTCTGACCGGCCGCAATATATCGTCCGAACACTCGATGTCCTCCTTAATTCGATGGGCGTCAGTACTGGCGTCAGTCAGGGCTATGTCTCCGGCAAAGAATGCCCATGTTCCATGTTGATTCCCGCAATTTGGTGAGTGTGTTTTCACATTCTCGGAATTTCTGCCAGCTGTGGGCAGAGGGTTGGACACTGTCACACGACCCTCCCCCAAAAGGATATTGGATCCCGATCCACCGCGTTCCGCGCCTCCCCGCCCCTGTTGCTGAGCTCTGACGTGGTCAATCGTATAACTGACTTTATCCCCTTTTTATTTTTTGTTTTTCCTCTTGCATGATTTAGGTCGGCCAATGATGGCGGCCCGGTTGTTGGCCTCTCAATGAATTTCGATGTTTTGCTTTCCACCCTGCGTCAATACCGCAAAGGCGAAGTCCGCTCAGCGTCCCTCCGCTTTGCTGCCCGTCCCACATGCGGAACTTGCACTGCCATTTTGATCTCACCCTCCTTCCACACAGCAAGCGGATCGAGCGGACTTGGAATCGCATACACGGACCTTGCCAAAACGGAGAATACGGTTGAAACCGCGAGCTCGAGTGGCCACAACCACGGTCACCCGCATGCACGCACCATATCATCCAGCTCTTCCTCAGGGTCTGGCTCGGACCAGGATTATGTCCGTCAACCGGCTCGTTCTGCGCGTAATAACAGAAGGCGCGCGAGCACGAGTGCGACGGGCTACTCGACTGATGGTGGAAGCGGGCGAACCGTCGCCTTTGCTTCTCCTCTCACAATTGGGAAGACCCTTTCTAGGTCTGCTAGCGTTGCCCCTTTGTCCCCGACATCCCCGCAAACCTCCTCGTCCAACTCCACCTCCAACTCGGACTCGACGACCTCCTCCCATACCCAAAACTATCGCAGCGGAAGCTTTACCGCACGTCGTCGTTCTAGCTCATCGGCAGCCACTAATCCCACTGCGTCCTATCCCTACAGCAGTACACTCCGCTTCGCTCCCCCCGAACCAACTTCCTATTCCGGTACGCGCCCGGCGATAATCCCGGGTGTGAAGTACCCGATCCAACCCCCTGCTAGCCCAGAAATCGGCATCAGTGTAGGCGGGAAGTCTGGTCCTCCACTTCCACAAGTGACTGAAGCCAATCCAGGAGGCACGGCAAGGCGGAGGCGGCGGGCGTCGACAAACCTTGCTCCGTCTAGCGGAATGGTTGTTCCTCCTTATACTCCAGCTACGTACAATGGCCCCCTCCCTGTCCCCCTCCCGCCTGCGGTCCCAATGGGAGGATTTCCTTATCCTTATCCGTACCCTGCTGCTGCTGTAGGGGCCGTGAAGCTAAGCCCGCCTACGTCATCCTCCTCCACGTCGACGGCGACCAGCAGAACCTCTTCGTCGAGTGCTGGGATGAGCGGCTATATGAATCTAGGGATTCCTGGCATGCCATCTATGAACCCACCCCCACACTACCGTCATGCAAGCGATCGTGGTCCAACAACCAACACTGGATCCAATGACAACAGCCAACTTCGTCCCCCAATGCCCAAGCATAAACGCTCCGCTTCGACACCTGGCCTTGCTGTTCCTGCTGGCAACGGTAACGGCTCGGTGTCTCCTGCAAGCGAGTCAGCCACGAGCTCGGGCGCGAGCTGGAGCACAAGCAACAGTGTGAACGTCCTCAACAACACAGCTAATCTCAACACAGCAACCAACACGAGCCGGTCGTCCAAGCGCATCAGCAGTGGCTATCAGCAATTCAATCCGCCATCTGCCCCTGTACCATCTGCTGCTGCTGCTGCCGCGGTAATGGGAGATATGGGCGTGGCTGTCGTGAACCCTGCAAGTGGGTCGTATCCTTATGGCATGGGGATCGACCACTCGTATGCCTATACGGGCATCATGGAGCATGGCAAGCTTGCTTCTCATCCTCGCAGCAACAACACCAGTGCACACATGGGCCTGGGCATGGGCATGGGCATGGGTGCTGCTTCCGCAATGCCTCTTCCGCTCACGTGGCCTACTTCTGGCTCTGCTTCGTCAGGCTCATCTGATGGATCAAATTCTCCATATGCGGGTAACTCCAGTGCCCAAAGCTCGAATCCCCGCATGAGGCGGCCCACGCAGAGCAAGGTATATTCCATCGATCATGCAAATGGCCTCAGCATCCATAACAACGGTGTGGCGGGCGGAGTGGGCGCGCTGGCTGGTGGAATGCAGGGCATGTCTATCTCGAACAATTAAATCTGATAGGTGTGATTGCGCGTTCCACCACAGCCCCTTGCTTCCACCTGCAATATGCCCTTCCTCCTCCACTTCAAACATCCCTTCATAATCCTTAATTCACCTCCCCTACGCATATACTCCCTCCCTCATCGCGTTATAGTCCATGCCTTAGTCTTTGCTCCGCTTCTTAATGTTTTCAATTTTTGGCCTGTTCTGTTTCTTCTGCGTCAGCTGTTTCTCTTTCTTGGCTTCATCTGTTCTAATTGCATGCGTATCAGGTTTCATCCTCTGATACGTATGCTTTATCAAACCTTTTTTTCTTCTGTTTGGTTACATTACTTTCTTCACCTATCTCGTGTCCTCAAAACCCGCCTCATCACCTCGTTCCCTCCACCCGACTACCCTGGCTATGCGTACCCTCACATTCAACTGTGTTTGTCCCTCATCCTCATTGGTCACTCGTACCGTCATCATCGCACACAAAAAGAAAAGAAAAGAAAAATTACCCTGTAACTCGTATCCCACACGACGTACCTTGTACTGTATACCCATCCTCCCCCACCATAGACATTCTTCTCTCTCCCTTTCTTCCTTCTCACAACCAAAAGGCTCGTCTCCTAGCTATTCGTTATCGTCGGTAACGTTACCTCTAGCTACCCGTCCCCTCTTCCTTCTCTTACCTGTCCGCCCACGCTTCCTTTTTCTTGGTTCTGCTCTGACGCCGCTTGTTGCTTGCGATCACATCGATACCTCCCATGTAGGGAACCAGAAAAAAACGCCCTTATTACGAATATATACGTTCGCATACGATGGCTCTAATGAATCCACACGTTCGTTCGCCCCAAAATTAAACCCCGAGCGACAACTTGATGCCCCAGGCATTGGTATGATGGATGCTTGTGATATGATATATGCTCAGTTTTGCTTATCAGCTATGCTTCAACGCGGTACTTGAGCCTCTATCTGACCAAGAATGATTCGGAGAATGTGTAAAAATGAAATAGAATAACACCTCTTAGCTACTCTATCGATAGCGCGCAGGGCATACATATGACAGCCATTGACATAGCCCTATGATCACCTCGCCTCGCCCTTGACACCCCCAGACACTGGCTCTTCGAGGTACAGCCCCAGGTTGTCAGGAATAGCAAGCGAGTGGTCTACCTCGTCCGCCATACGCCCACCAAAGAGGACGGGGCCGTTCTGCGCCCTGAAGGCGTTGATACGAGCTTCTACCTCAGGACCTGTGGGAGAAGAGTGGATGAGAGTGAGTAAACGGGCAGGAAGAAAGGATAAGGAAGACATACGGAAGTTCTTCATCAAACCCTGGATGGGCCATGCAGCTGCATCACCCAAAGCGCAAATTGTGCGGCCCTCAACTTGCTTACTAGAGAGTGAGGTAAAGGTTGTGAGTATCATCGAAAGGACGAGAAACTAGGAGTGATTGTTACTGACGTCAACTCGAGGAGCATGTCGATCTCTCGCAGGTGCCCACGCCCCTCAACGAAGCGGTCCATCATCTTCTTCATCCATGTCGTACCCTCACGGCAAGGGGTGCATTGCCCACAAGACTCATGCTTGTAGAACTGTGGATATAGTGCATAAGATTAGGCATGTTCAAGACATTCAAACAGAGATAACATACGTCGGAGAAGCGGGAGATGGCCTTAACAACATCAGTGCTCTTATCCATGACAATCACAGCACCCGTGCCAAGACCGGAGCCAGCATCTTTCAGCGAATCGAAATCCATCCTAGCACATGGAGAATGTTGAGCGAGAGAGCATTGAGAATAAGATGACATGACCTACAAGACTTCCCCGGACTGCTTCTGGTTGAGGATAGGTACTGACGACCCTCCAGGGACGATACCGAGCAGATTGTCCCAGCCTCCACGGATACCACCGCAGTGCTTCTCAAGGAGCTCCTTGAGCGGAATGCTCATCTCCTCCTCAACGACGCACGGGTTGTTCACATGTCCACTGACGCAGAATAGCTTCGTGCCCTGATTACGATCACGGCCGAAGGAGGCGAACCAGCTGCCACCGCGTCGGCAAATGGTGGGGGCGACAGCAACAGTCTCGACGTTGGCCACAGTGGTGGGGCAACCGAAGAGACCCACATCCGCTGGGAATGGAGGCTTTAATCTCGGCTTGCCCTGCTTGCCCTCAATACTCTCGATGAGCGCGGTCTCCTCTCCGCAGATGTACGCACCCGCGCCACGGTGGAGGTACACATCGAACGGCATGCCTGAGCCGCACGCGTCCTTACCGAGGAATCCCGCCTTGTACGCCTCATCAATTGCTTGTTGGACGTGTGAAGCCTCCTGGTAGAACTCGCCACGGATGTAGATGTACGCGGCCGTAGCGTTCATCGCCCGCCCAGCGACGAGGCAGCCCTCAACAAGCTTGTGGGGGTCCCCACGCATGATCTCGCGGTCCTTGCAAGTGCCGGGTTCGCCTTCATCTGCGTTGACGACAAGGTAGCGAGGACGCTTGTCAGCTTGCCAGTTGGGCTTGTTCATGAAGGACCATTTGAGCCCAGAGGGGAAACCAGCACCACCACGACCACGGAGACCACTCTCTTTGATAGTGTTGATGATCCAAGTGTCACCTTTGAGGATGATATCTTTTGTACGGTGCCAGTCACCTCGAGACTAGGAGACGTTCCATAGGGGCCGAAAACCATTGGGTAGGAATGGGTGAATCGGGAGAGCGTCATGTTGCGAATATTTGTATTGGGGAACTTACCATTGCGCCCTTGATTCCATGGTCATGTCTCGAGTAGATATTAGTGAAGATACGGTCTTGGTCTTTTAGACCACCGTAGTGGCGAACGGGAGTATCAGCGACAGTCGCGTAGTTTCGTGCTGCTGCTCGGGCCAATGAGCCTCGGGCTATTAAGAAAGTTCACAAAGGGACAAAAAGAATTGAGCGCCAGACGTTAGCTGAGGTTGAGTTGTTAGCATTAAACGATTTTATGCGTAGAACACACCAGAAGACGAGGCCACGCCCACTGTCGTCTTGAACATTGCCAGCAACGACTGGGACGATGTACTTGTGAAGCGCTGGGAACAAACACGTGACCACTTTCTTGGTGAGCTCGCAATACACGATATGCCATCCTCAACCATGCTTTCACATGCAGAGGGAATACCTTCTGGTTGCACTTGTCTCAATGTGTGAATATAACGCTGCATTTATGTTGGTAGACCCCACCCTCTCCAATAGCATGAGCCTGGTGAGGATGCTCGTTTACTCAATCAGTTATGGAACAAGAACGATGGCAGCTAAACCGCGTTTTGTTTCTAGAGTCATTAAGATAGAGACGGCCTTCCCTCGAGATTCTACCTATTTCCGGCGACAGCATTGACAAACGACTCAACTGAGACAAGCGCATTCTATTCTGCATCCAGGATCTTGGCGCCAGTGGTCCAGTAACTTTTATCCAAGAGGGCGAGTTCTACTCATGTGAAATGCCCGATATCCTCCGTATCAAGACCTGCGCCTTGGTGCCGAATGCTCCCCTGGCAGCAGGAGTATGCCCAGGCGGCCATATATCTCTTTACCATAACCTTGTATGTCGTCACCGCTCGAACCGATCTGAAGTGCTCTGCCTGTATAATTATTCAGGCGGCTGACGAAATGACATATATCTAATAGCAGTTAGATACTACTCCGTGAAAATGAGTGCGTATTCCAATGCTGACCATGGTGTGCCTATATCGAGTTTTGCTCTCCCAATGGCGTCTTAATGGCGAATTGAATAACAAAGCAAAAAGCCCGAGCGAGTCTTTTTGTTCACAAGAATCAAGCAATCAAGGATTTTATCCGATGATGTGTCCTTTGGTGAGCTCAGTCATCCTCGTATTAGCCGATCTACCAATAACATATTCCAGACGGGAATATACCACATCTCATTTGACAAATTCGAGACTATAGCCTGGCCGACTGACAATTGATTAGTACGCCAATGCTCCTGCAGCTCTGGGCACTTAATCATGCAGTTGTCGGGTTACGAGGTGTTTTAGAGGGGTGAGGATGCCATAATTTACCGGTGGATTGTGTAGCACCTGGGTATGGATCTATAGCCTATCAGAGGTATGGGATAGCGTTGCCTCGATTTTGACCCATGTGTGATGCGGAAGAAATCACTGCAATATCGGTGCCTGACATTTTCCCGACGTTCTGTGTAGTCTATCTGCTTGCGAGGCGCTAGAACAAAGATGGGCATTCTGTCACCTGATGATATCTGACCAAGACTATCCTGTCATAGCAACTTGTGATTGCTCCCGCGGCTCCCAGGCTTCTATCGCTTCAACGGCTAAATCCCTCGTCGAGCAGCCCGCCCCTGCAGTTATCTGTCAGGATCCATTTTGGTCTGCGGCTGCCATTCTTGAGCTGAAAATCCCCGGGTCAGTTCCAATGTTCCTCCAGGCGAATCCACCGCCTCGCCGCACCTTGTAAATTCATTGGACTCGAACGAAATGCTATCATCTCCTAGAACCGGCCCGGTGTGGTACATAGGGTGCCACGTCAAAGGTTTCCAAGGATTTTGCGATTGCAGAGGACGTGGTTGTGGCGTAAATGTGCATCCAATATCCCGACATGAAACCGATCCCTGATAAAAACGTGCAAACTAGCGGCAGCTATTTCCTCTTCGTTGCTTTCGTTCGTCAGCCATGGTGTCTCTGCTGGCCCTGACGGCCTTTGCTACGCTCCTTGGTCTCCGTGGAGCCAATGCGGATATCACCGTTTACACCGATACAGCCCTCGCATCAGGCTGGGAAGATTGGTCTTGGGGTTCAACTATCAACTATGCCGCCACCGATGTGTATGAGGGCACATCATCCATCAGTATCGCCACAGGAGCCTGGTCCGCTTTCTCGCCGAAACTCGAAGGCAACTTCTCTTCGTATGCAGGCTTCAGGTTCGACATTCTCGGGGCTCAGCCCGACGTGTCCCTGTACTTCACCGATAGCGGTGCATCCGTCAATAGTGCATCTATTGCACTTGCTACGATGAGCAGCACTGTGAACACTTCAGCATGGACGACAATCACTGTGGACTTTTCGAACATGCCTGGTACGGGCACTCCACTTGGTAATGGGACTTGGGACAGAATAACTTTCCAGGGCGGCGCGAACGGTGCTACAGTAAGCTTTTTGCTGCTCAAATAAAGTATTCGGGCTCTCAATGACAAGAAATTGCCAGTTCCACCTCGACAATGTTGTCGTCCTCTCAGTAGGTCCTTGATTGTGGACTCTCGGGAACAGGATGATACGAGGCTGACGCCTTGATGCTAGGAACTGATCGTGACCCCACTGTTCTTAAGTGCCGAACCTTTGGCGCAAAACTTGCTCGCTGTGACCACTCAAGGAGCTGTTGATCTCACCAAAGTCACAGCCAAACTTAGTGGCAAGGTAGATATCTTAATGCATGTTGATCTAGATAAGGGTAGGAAGCCTAATCCACGGTTATCATGAAAGGCTTTGACTATTTCAAGCCACACCAGCTACGTTCCAGTCAACAGCCCATCGAAGTCCATTACCTACTACACTCTCTCCTCTATTCTGGCTCCTGGAAATTTGACGATTTCGACACCCACGGGTAACTTCTCCTTTGTACTGCCCGCCCCGGAATACGGAAGGTAAGAGATTGTTACAACCCTATGACACCCTTGGAACCCCCTCTAACGAAGTCCTATCCCAGTATCACAACGGCAAATACTGTGAACATCTCTTCGCTGATCTATGGTATCAACTTCCCAGCGAATGCGGCCACTATTCAGGATTTAGGTATCACCATCAGCCGATGGGGTGGAAACGCTGTCACAGCTTATAACCCTTTCGGTGGTTTCACAAATGCCGGTATGCATGCATTGATTGAAATTATCCTAGTTGATGGTCCAATCTCACTGACTACGTCTGGTAGGCAATGACTGGTACTTTGAGAACCGCGTGATTGACAACGGGCAGGCGGATGACTGGAATGGCTGGGTGCAAGCTGCAGGCTCGAAGGTTATGATGACCATTCCGGCGTGAGTCTTAGTTCTTTGAACACTCTTCGCCAGCCCAACCCCTTATTCCCAATTCCATTCCATCAGCTTGGATTGGGTCGCAAAGGACAGCACCTCGTATTCTTACTCTGCCTCAAAATACCCTAGTAAGTTGACTACAATCGTTTCGCCGTCGATTCGCTATCCGCTTATGTCACAAATGGCGTGTAGGCCAACTGTCTTTCGACCCCTACAAACCTGATGCTGGTGATGGACAATACCCCAACGGCTCATGGGTTTCACCAGTCCCTCCTCAGACAACTTCTTATACGCCATGGAACACGTCAATGGCCGCTACGTGGCTCAAGGGAATGGTTCACAAGCCCGAAATTGTTACGATCGACAACGAGATTGAGATCGCATCCAGCACCCATCAAGACATGCACCCGAGGTAAGCTGGTAAACTGGCCATAAAGTTCCTGATCCTGACAGTCCGCCCTCCATGCAGTCCAATGGGTTATGATGAAGAGTTGGCTCGTGTGGTCAACACCTCACTCATCGCCAAAGCCAGCCTTCCCAATGCTCTTGTCGCTGCTCCTTCCACGTGTGCATGGTGGTTCTGTGAGTCTTTCCCAGCTTTGGTGCATATATTACCCCTCCTTGAAACTAATGATGATTTGGGGATCCGAAGATTGGACAAGTAGCATCGGATACACCGATAATGCCGCACATAACAATATGGATTTCCTTCCGTGGTTCCTCCAGCAGATGAAGGCTGCAGAAACCAAGTATGGCAAACGCCTTCTTGACTACCTCGGTGAGTTTTGTCGTGTCTATTCCACTGGAACGCACATCACCTGACGTGATGCGATCTCTATCGGCAGATATCCACTACTACTTCGCTGCTGATACGAGCGCGAATGACGCCGCAGCAAAGGCTCTCCGTCTCCGAATGACGCGTAGCCTATGGGGTAGGCCTTCTTTTGGTACCATTTACCCTACATCAGATGACTAATCTTATGTTTCAGACCCCAGCTACACTGACGAGTCTTACATCGGGACCACTACTAGCCCACAATGGAATGAGCCTAACCCGAACCAAGTCTGGCTCATTCCTCGCATGAAACAGCTGATCGCGCAATACTATCCTGGCACCAAGCTCTCCATTGGCGAGTGGAACTCTCAGGCTGATACTGATATCACCGGTGGCCTCGTCACCGCGGACAGTCTGGGCATTTTCGGAAGGTACGGAGTGGACAGTGCTACCTACTGGGATGCGCCCGATGAGAACGGGCCCATTGGCCTTGCTTACTGGCTCTACCGAGGGTGAGTGGATGAGTACTTTCGAATCGGAGCTTGCCTGAGAATCCTTGCGCAGATATGGCACCTACTTTGGCAGCAAGAGTGTTCAAGTTAACCTCTCCGAGGTTAACGAAAGTGTTTTGGGTTACTATGCCGGTCTCCAGGGCTCGAAGGTCTCCATCGTCATCGTCAACAAGGATGTCGTCCCTATCGGGTTAACCATCTCGAACATCCCCAGCGGAAAGTACTTCATGCGACACTTTGGTGGCGGCGCTGGTGTCGCTAAGTGGCAGGTATGTTTCTTTGTTCTGTGAGGTTGGGTTTACGACTAGTTACTGACGGTGTCGATCTCAGACCAACATTACTTTCTCCGACAACACTTACTTTGTTGTCCCCGCGTATACCGCTGTTTTCTTCTTGCAGCAGTAGACTCATTCGTGTATTTTATTATACTTACTTTGGGGTTCTGGCCTCTGTACATCTTCCAACCTATAAAGTGTATAGTGATTGTGCAAGTGATAGGGATAAGGAAGAGGTCCCTCGTTCCCGAATCAACTGAGAGATAAATCATGGAACAAAAGATGAGTTGGCCCTTCGTCACCAAGATCCTTTTGACGTTTGGGTTTTGATGTTGAGAACGGCGGGTGGAAGCTAGTAGAATCCAAGTTTTTTCAAGGCTTCACCAGTCAGGCATGCAAGCACTGCAAAGCCGGAGTTGTTGGGAGGCGGATGAGGATCCCTGCGTTCGGTAGCGGCGATACATGCTGGTCTTTTGACTGGTCACAGATTCAGGGCTATTCGGGCGCATTGAGCGGAAATTGAAGTACGCGACAGTGATGTGTACATCACAAATGCGGCTTCGAAGCGGCCCCACCTAAGCAAAACGCTCAAGCCTCGTGGGGATCCAAGGATATACTCCGTATGTGTGTGGGCGTCACCTTGAAGGGTTCTGCACAAAGGCGATCCATTACGTGCCTCGACCCAAACCCCCACAATTACATATCACCAGCAATCACTTGTGAATCCATGGTGAGGGAAGTACCTACTATGCTAGCCGAGGCGTATGACACAGAATCTCAGTTAGTCAGCATGAATTGCCGGTTGAAGCCCTCTGGGTCAACAGCACTAGTGATGCAGGCCTGCATCCGTACCCTTCTGGGAGTAGTATCCACGCAGACAGCGTCAATCACTAGCGATGGCGGCAATAATCTGACGCCGTGCCAAGGACGTCTCGACGTATGCAAGAATCTCCGACTGCACTCAATATTCGATAAGATTCTTCAGGCACCGACTTGGTGGCCAATCTCGTGGCCTGAAATATCCTTCTGAAAGTTGGTTGATTTCAGCGAGAGCACACAAAGCTTCAGACTTCGGAGTGGAGCGCCCGCTCCGTTTCTCGTAATAATGAACGCGGAAACTCACCAGCTGCTTTAAGCACGCGACACTGTCACCCTCTCTTCTCAGAGTCCCCTCCTCGCCTTACTGTCTCCACCATCGTAGCTACTCCCTCAGCTCACGAAATGCCTCCCAGCCTAAAACATGGCATCTGTACGCTTTTTTTTTTTACGCTTATCTCACCCTGACAACTTACATTCCCTGTAAAACTATTGTCCAACTGCTTAGACCAAATCCGTCACTCTAGGAAGCCTGTTGCACTTCATCTTCAGGATGGGAATTTGAACGATGGTGCGCCGCATGTCCCTGGAGTCCTCCTTTGTTCACGAACTGACGTTGCTGCTCCAAACATGATCCAAGGGGCGCGAGTTGCTGCGTGGGCCGATAATGGTGACTGGGCCCAATTATGGCTATTTGAACCCGTACAAGACGAACAAGATGCGTACTGTCTACGAAACATTTTTGGTGGAAAGTACCTAGACTTGGACCTAAGTGAGCATCGCTGTCCTTTCATGGCTCGATTACTCGTCGCGATCTGACGTCTTCTTCAGGCAAGACGAAAGCTAGTGAACAGCTGGGATGCTTTCCTCGAAGTGGAGATCAGCAGAAGTGGATCATCAAGTTGGCGAGCGGGGGCACTTACTACAAGTTAGTAGCTTCAGTTTCCCGATCTAGCAGTTATTTATTTCCCACCTGGATCTAGGATTCAGAATAAAGCAACAAAAAGTATGCCATCCAATATCGAGAGTCTCTAATAATATTGAGTAAATTGCTTAGACTTCCTCGATCTTTGGGGCGGGTAAGGTTAACTGGATGTATAGCTCTAAATTAGACCTCAAATGATTTTCTTTCATAGGTTCACTGCTAATGGTAGCAATATTGAGTGCATGGAAGGAGACTGGGTTGCTGGTACTGGTGACAATAAAGAATGGAGCATCCGCCTCATCAGCGTCACCGGAGCGGAAGTACACACAGCGCTGAAGAGCAGTGCCTGTGGAGACTTCACGAACCACCGTGAACGTTCTGATGCCCTGTGAGTGCTACTTATGCTTCGGAAAAGCTATCTAACCACGAATATCGTCAAGTTAGATACTTGCCAATGCATCCAGATAGACTAACAGAGATTTGGCAAAGCAGTGGCTTGCCAAATACACCTTGGAGGGCCCAGGTTTTTGAGTGGGATAGCTTCGCCTTGCGTGTGTTGTCCCAAATTACTACGCAGATCCACCGTTCTCATGCTCGTTGATGCTTCATCCAGTATATAAAGCGACCGTCGCGAAGTATACTCGAGATAAGTGCCATGCTGACGTGAGTACACTGCGAGAGGCCACATTCCTCAACTGAACCCTGATGCGGATTATCAAATTTTTTTTCCAGGGATTTTCTCCCCTTCTCGGCACATTGATCGGAACAAACAATGGAGGAGTGGATGCGTGCAATTGGACAATTCTTCCCGATGATCCATCCGAGATCAGGTATTTCGAGTAAGTACCTAATTAACAAATCCGCTATGCATCCTGAAATAAACTTGACTACTATTAACAGCCCGAATACCGGTCAGTTAAGGGTGAGTCTTTGCCATTTTTCTTCATTGGGCGACTGTGCGCTGATCTCGACATGGCTGCATAGGATTGCCCTGTGCTCGGGGGCGTGACCCTCAAATTCTTTTGAGGACGCTGGAATGAGAGTCCTGATTTAGGCGTTGTTCCCATGATGCTGGATTCTTGCTTCAATGGTGTGGCCCTTACACTTGCTCCATACAACTTTCATTGGAATTATATGGAATGTAACATTTCTCATATCATTGATATTTACCTAATTAAACAAGTCAATGCTGCGTCAAGGCTTATGTTCTCAGGAGCGGATGACGGAGCAGTGGTGCCAGCCACGCAGACCAGGTCCATAATCCCGGATTATTTCTTTGATGAAATGAGGAGAGTAGGAACTACAGAGCGAGGAATATGGCTTTCATTGATGGTTCTAGTATCGTCCCCTGAAAAAAAAAAAAAACTCCTAGAATCCTGATCGTTAGAGGTCAATCACGACTCACTCACGTGGCTCGAGGCAGTCCAAGAAAAACATGTCCACGACAGCGATCCCTGATTGAATGCGGACATACGCTATACTCTGTCTGAAGGTAGGCTCTGCTTCCCAATTCTCAAGTACAAGCCTAAGTATTGACTCTTTCGCTTAGAGTTCGCTTGTCAAGAATCAATCTCACCGTATATTGGCTCGGAGAACCATATGGCATCAAACTCCGCTGGCAGCATGAATGCATATAACAGACTGCCCGGTGTGGAATCTCCGTTCCGCTTGATCCTGGCATCTCAGATGCTGATATGGATAACGAGCGAAAGTTTAATATTGATCCTCTGTGCCTGATTCATTTCTGCTGGGAGGGCTGCTCAGGTCATGCGGCCATAAATGGAGACTACGGCTAGCCTTTAACCATCCCCCACTAACCATACAAACCCAGCTCCCCAGCAAACTAGCAACATGCCTCTTCCTTTGAAACACGGCATCTGTACGCCTATTCCACACCGTTAATGGTCTATCTTGGCATGAAGAAAACTCATCATAAACCGTTAGATCGAATTCGCCATTCCAGGCTGCCAGTCGCGCTTCATCTCCAGGATGGTATGCAGTCGTTCCAAAGTAGCAAGATTGTCCTGACTCTGCCACACAAACAATAATCTTAGGGGTTCGAGTTGCTGCCTGGGAGGATAACGGTGACTGGAGGCAATTATGGATATTTGAACCAGCTGAGGGCGAAGCAGATACATACTGCTTGCGAAATCTCTTCGGGGGAAAGTATCTAGACCTGGACCTGAGTACATCTCACTTCCGTTCACCTCTCCATGTTTGTAACTGATCGGCCCCCTCCACAGGCAAAACGAATGCTAGCGAACAGCTGAGTTGCCATAGCCGAAGTGGAGATCAACAGAAGTGGATCATCAAACTGGCAAGCGGTGGTGCCTACTACAAGTGACCCATTTCTACTATGATTCCTCGGCCATCTATCTCACTTCCTCAGTATAGAATACAGAGCAAAGTGACAAAAAGTACGTCCCAGGAAACTAAGGTTCTCACTAGTACTGAGTAGCAAGGCTTAGATTTCCTTGACCTCTGGGGCGGGTGGGCGCTACTCTCTTTATTGTATCAAACATATGCCTGATATGTCTCGTGGTATAGCCTAACAGCGAACGGGAGCGGCATAGAATGCCTCAGTGGCGATTGGAGCTCTGGAACGAGTATCCACAAAGAGTGGAGTATATTACTTACAAGCCTCACTGCTGCAGAAGTACACGCAGCGCTGAAAAACAGTGCCTGCGGTGATTTTGTGAACTATTCGGGACGCGATGGCGGGCTGTGAGGAGTATCATCTCTCGGAACCCATTATACAGCCTCATCTAACCATGGCATGCTAGATATTTGCCCATGCACCCGGATAAGTTGACGCACATTTGGCAAAAGCATAGCGGCCTGCAAAATACCGCTTCGCGGGGACAGATTTTTGAGTACGATGACTACGCCCTTGGTGAGCTCCATTTGACATCTTCTCATCCCATAAATGTACCACCCTAAAACACAGCTTCTCTCCCCCGCAGTGTATAAGGCCGCTGTTTCAAAGTATGTGCGAGATAAGTGCCTTGCTGATGTAAGAACGCTGCAGGGACTCAATTTTGAGTATTGAAAACTTTGAAAACTCATGTCCGGTTATTCTCTAGGGTTTCGTACCTCTCCTTGGCACCATGATTGGAACAGAGAACGAGAAGATGGCCGCATATCACTGGACAATTCTTCCCGACGATCTCACGGAGATCAGATACTTTGAGTGAGTATTACCTGCTGGATCAAGTATTCTCTTTTTATTTATTTAGAATTCGACGTTGCGCGTTATCCTCAGCCCATATACTGGCTTCTTCACCGTGAGCCTACTTGTTGAGTGTAATGCCTAACCTATACCTGAGATTGCCTGTTCGCATCCATATCTAGAATTATCCCATGCTTCATCATGCCAGCCTCAAATTCTTCTAGTGGCGTCTCCCCACTGTATCAACGACATTTGTTACCCCTCCTATCTACATTTTTATTGAATTAACAACATACCTATCATAATTTACCGTGCCTGCTTTTGGCCGCTAAATTTTATCCCATTTTTTGGAGGCGCAGAACTTACATATGGTAGACCACTGAGCCCCCAATATCTCCTTGGTTGATCAAACCGGGACACCAATCTTGCACGTGACTGCTACCCCGCACATATCCCCTGCGCTCACTCGAGCGGTCTTGTGTTAGATTCTTGCGATTCTAGTGGTTTATTGTCCCGAAACCGCCCTTACATCTGATTGCAGCTCGGTCGGGCATCACTAAACTCAGAAAAACTCGAGGGAGTCCCCCAGCCACTGCGTGCGTGTCAGGAGGTGGTTCATCCTCCACACGTCTCGGATGCGCTCAAACTTCGCTCAGCGGGGTCGCGGAAGAGGCTTCGCGCCTACTAAGCCCGCTTCTAGGGCCCCTCATGCCTCTACGGCCAAAATCGATTCTACCGAGTTGCGCAACCCGTCTGCAGTATATGCTCAAGCAGAGGCACTTGCACAGCAACATCAACCCCCTGCGACCAACCAACGCATTGGGAACCAATATGGTCGCCCTGCTCCTAGTGCTGGATCCAGTGGTGGTGGCTCTCAGTATGGAGGAAGCGTGTCAGGAGGTGCCAATGGGAACGTCGCATCCCAGACTCTTTCAAGGGTCAGCGACTTGGCGCCATTCGCGAGTGGAAGCTCAAGCTCTCTGTTTCGAACCATACTAAAAACCCCGACCTTGACTCAACTATATATGCACGGATCATTCCAATCGAATGCACCTGACGTCCTTCGTCAGTTCACCGCCGAGCTTCGGTTCTTTCGAACTGTTACGCGCCACCGCAATATTGTAGCCTTTGTCGGAAGCTTGGAAGGCGTCGGGATGCTGCTGGAGTATGTGGATGGTGAGACGATATGGAAACATCTCGGAAGAGGACACCCCATGAGCCTCCGGGCCGATTGGTTCAATCAGATTCTTTCTGCTGTCTGCCATATCCACTCTTTTGGTACGCTGGGAAGCCTCACTCTGTCGAATTCATGCTAAAATACAACCTAGGCCTCGGGCACAACGATCTATGCTCCCTCAATGTCGTCATCACGACCTCGCCTGTTCCCCCAGCTCAACCACCACCCAAGAACCCCAAATACATTGTCAAACTATTGGACTTTGGCCGATCGACGATCGAGCCGCGCCCAGCACCGGTGCTTTCTGCACTTGCAGCCCTGAAAGCTGCACAGGCTACTTCGCTGCATCAGCGTGGCACGCCTTCATGGGAGGAAAAAGAGCGGCTGCGGAAGGAACGCGAGAAGGACCTCATTCTCCCTGGTACTCGCCCTTTCGCTGCTCCTGAGATCATGCGAGCATGGGCTCTTAGCGAGGCTGGTAGCTCGACTCTTGCCGCTAGTGAAGAAGAAGATGACGATGGATTCGTGTCCGACGATGATGATCTCATGTCGGAGTCGGTTGGCACTGTGATGGACGAGGATATGGACTTCATGAACCATCATTCCCTTCCAGCCGTCGTCCCTCCTCTGCCATTGCCCTTGTCAACCCCTGCATACTCACGAGATGATGACATTGTCCAACAACAACATCAACAGTTTGTTGCAACTACAGCTGGCAGGTCCAGCTTGCAATCTCGCATGCCAATTTTATCCTTTGCTGATAATGGCCAGTCATCATCAGCACCAATACCTGCTCCAAATCCCTCCAACGATACCCTCTTCCCTCGTTCGCGTTTCGCCCCAACTCGTGGGCGCACAGGTCCTCTAGATGCTACCACAGATCACATATACCCATCTCCCACCTCATCTCCTTCACATTCCCAACCTTCCTCTCCATCGGATGCCCCTTTCGCGCATGACGATGCAGCAGATGTCGTCTCAGCTGAATTGCGCCATCACGCATCTCAATTCTCGCGGCGAGACCGGAGATCTCAATCGAGGTCTCGGTTCCACTCACGATCTGCAACAAACAGCCATCCATCCACCCCCACTCACTACCATCCCCCTGGACAGCCTTCACTCGACAAGGTTAAAGCCGAAGCTGTCAAGAAGCGTCGGATTGCTCGACATCAGCGGGAGATTGAGGAGCTACAAAGCACTGACCCACATCCTCTAAGTACTTTACTTGGTGACACATACTCGCTTGGCGTCATGGCCCTCTGTCTTGAGCGGGACGTCCTCGTCGATATTGCACCCCATATCCAGATGAGGGAGAAATGGCATCCCCTCGATATTCCTTCTCCTACCGAAAGCAATCGTCACGCTCTACCTATTCCCGACGCCCAACACGGAATAGCGTTCTTTGATGGGCGTTTTGCTACTTCCTCGTCCAGTTCGCGAGGCCGAAACCTGCATGGGAAGCAGCCCCAGTCCGCAGCACCTACTAGTCTCATTGAGCGTTACATGCGACCCGTTCGCCAACGAGAAAAGTGCTCAAAGGACGATGCTTTAGACATCGACGCAATCAAGGAGGCTGAACGCGAACTGATGTTGCAACGATCCTCAGCGAGCACTCGCACTCCTGCTGCGGTATCAGCTAGACAGGAGGTACCCGTCATCGTGACACCATCCACACAACCAAGGAGAGCACCACACGTAAGTCCTGAAATGGATTTCCTTATGGATGATGGGGGAGGGTGAGGCTGAAATAAAATAAGGAGCGTGACGTCAGCTCGGGAGGGAGGCTTTCTTTACTTCACTGTTGTTGGTTAGAATATGACTTTGAGTCTTGGAGCGTATTTTTAGGCTGGTCAAGACCCTATGGACAATCATGTTGTTGTATAGTAATGTACGATATTTCCATTCAATGGTTACAAACACCCCTTGTGCAATTCTGATCTTATAGCCCCCCATCCATCCAAATAATGGCATTAATCTAGGTGTATCTATATAGCCTAGCCGAGAGTTGCTCTAGTAGCCGCTTGCTACACGTAAGTAGGCAAGATTATGGGCACCCCATTCTAGCTGAATACTGCACGCGTTATAACGCGATGGCCGGTTCTGCAAATGTCGAGGATCGGCTGTGTAATGGACAAGGCAAGACGAAGCCAATCGAGAAGGAAAAACGACGGATATGTACAAGACTGGAGAGCTCTCCAATTGGGAACGAAAAACAATATCATGATCGCGATTCTCTGGAATCTGAGCTGATACGATTTGAACGCGAACGCGCGCGTGTATAACCATTCCTGCTTCATCAGTGCTGTTCGAAGACGAGATCGTATTTCTCGGATGTCTCCACTATCAAAGTCGGATATCCTGTAAGCAGTTCCATGAACCGCGATGACGAGCGAGCCAGTTCGGGTGATATGCCCAGCTTGAACTTGAAGTGCTCATACGACTCGTCATGGAAGGATGCGCCAGTATCAATGGCGATAACACATCGCTCCATGTGATCAGCGAGCGACCCAAGGATCTCGGTGGCCGCGCTCTCAATATCGAGGCAATGCACAACGAGGAATTCCAATGTTGGATTGATGCGATGGGTTGATGGGGATCTGCTAACCCAGTCCGCGATGGTTTTGAAATGGCGCGCAAGGCTGAGGGCGGGCCCCTCCCAATAGAGAGCATGCAACATGGCATTTGATATCATAATATTCCCAATGAATAGGGGACTGGATACTCTGAGCGTCTTCAACCTAGGACAAGTCTGTCCTTTTGTGAGAAATTGAGCATATTTTTTCGTCAATTCGACGCGCTCAGGAGCGAAAACTTCTCCCCGTATTGCTATGTTCTCCAGGACTGGGCCTTGGATGGCCGCAAGCCCCTTGAGAGCGGAGGAGCCGGTGACTAACAAGGTCCGCAGTACAGGTAGTGATATAGCAGGAGCCTCAGACGGGGCAAGGATCTTGTCCTCGTCTTCGCTCTGAGTCCAGTTGAGGTACTGAAGCTTCACAAAGGACTCCAACGCCTGAAATATGGTGGGAGGGGCGTCTTCCACGGTGATTGTTAAGGAGGAAACGGCAGCGAGGGTCGAGAGCTCTGTGAACACCTGCAGGAGATCAAAAGGGAGGGAGGTTGGAGAGATGTTGAGGGAGAAGCGGGATAAATTGGGGGCTGATCCGGATAATAGAATAGGGGTCCCTTGTGAGCTAGCGTCCCCCGAAGATCTGTCGGACGTATGCACATCAAGAACCTGGAGGGAAGCAAGGTCTCCATTCAAGGGGAAGAGGGTGGCAAATGTGTCAAAGACCACCGAGCGCAATGAACGAATGCGAGACATGTGGCGAATTATTACGCTGGTAACCAATGACATATCTCCCTGCGTGTCTGGGTTGAATTTGGAGAGAAGCGCAAGGTCGATGGGGGAGTCTAGCGACCGCAAAAACCACTGACGCAGCCGCCGAGAGGCCAACCCAATATCTCTCGTTGATGAAGCCGAAACGGTGTTATGGCTCCATAGTGAAGGTCCCATGGGCCCGAAGGCCAGGGCCATCCATCGGTGACACACTGAAGCGAGGGTTGATGGACTACATCCAGGGGTCGCAACAAAGGCTCTGAATATAAGGAATAGGATATCATCGGGAAGGCGGCCAACAGGCGATGATGCATTTCTATGGCGGGCTTGTGTTATTTGAATCAGTTGCGTTTCAGCAGTGTTGAGCTGCACAGCGCGCTGAAGGAGCTGAGCACGTTGTTCAAGTTGATACAGTTTCGCTGTCCTTGAGGAGGAACTCCATTGTCTGGATAGAGGGATACGAATAAGAGGGGGATAAGAGTGAGGAGAACGCTAGCAATTAGCTCTCCAGCTATTGAGAGCAGTAGTTTTGTGGAAAGTGAAGGGCTGCTCACGATACATCCGCTCTGGTTCCCACAATGTTTGGGATATCCGCTCGCAATGTGCTCAGTTCCTTGATGATGGAATCCCAATCAGAGGATGATGTCATGAGGAAGAGATGTGTACACGGTTCAAGTGAGATAGTTAGTGGTCGAGATATCCAGCAAACGAGTCGATCGGCGTCGCCACTCGAGCGTCTTGTGCCACCGCCACAACCGACGACGCGTTACATCACGTGAATGAATTTTTTCTTCTGCTTACTCAAGCACGATCACGCCTTCGAGTTGGCGTTGTGTGCTTGGAAGTAGGTTTATAATCATTCAGCGCGGATTCTTCTCCCTTCTTCGACGCTCCTCCCTTCCGGCTGTGACAGGAGGGTAAGCCAAATACCACCGCATATATATCCACGTCTTCTCCTCTACTGACCTCATCACTCATCACTCACCACCACCATCTCATCCTCGATTAGAGCAGTGCTAAAGTCTCGATCTCAGCACACTTTCCAACCCAACCCAACACTTTCACCTCCAATGGCCCCCATCGCACCCAAAGCTGGCGTCAAAAGCACAAACAGGCACTCGAAAGTGGTCAGTGCCTTTTGGTTGTCTTCGTTTTGCCCGCGGCCATCTGATGAATTAACCGCATATCTCCTCACCCATCGTTGCTCCACGCACTGAAAGGTCATCATCGGCTCTGGTCCTGCCGGACACACCGCGGCCATATACCTTTCCCGAGCTAATCTAGAGCCCGTTCTTTTCGAGGTGAGCTGGTTAATCAGTTGTACCCTGCGATATAAGGCTGGCATTGAACACCATCTCTCTCTGTGCTCCGATCGGTGGATTTAGGGGTTCCTCGCCAATGGATTTGCCGCTGGCGGTCAATTAACGACAACCACTGAGGGTGCGTGCCGCCTTTCCGATCGCATATAGCTGCTCTTCTGACATCTCGTTCTCGCCCTCGTCCTTCATCCCATTCTATTGCGGCTCTCAACAAAACCAGTCGAGAACTTCCCCGGTTTCCCCGATGGGCTTAACGGTACTCAGCTGATGGACAAGCTGCGTGAGCAATCCGTCAGGTTTGGCACCACCATCGTTACCGAGACTGTGTCAAAGCTCGATCTCTCCGAGCGACCGTTCAAGTATTGGCGTGAATGGGCTCCTGGCGAAGGCGACTTTGAAACCGCCGACGCAGTCATCCTCGCTACGGGTGCGAGCGCAAAGCGGATGAACCTTCCTGGCGAGGAGAAATACTGGAATAACGGCATCAGCGCTTGTGCAGTCTGTGATGGTGCTGTCCCGATCTTCAGGTACGCTTTCATCGGCACGCTATATTGCCGTCATGGTATCCTGATTATTCGTTCCACAGGAACAAGCCTCTTGTTGTCATTGGTGGTGGTGATAGTGCTGCTGAGGAGGCTACTTGTACGTGCTAGCCAATCCGTCGTCCATAGATCCAACTCATTTGATTCCACCCTTAGTCTTGACCAAGTATGCATCTCACGTTTATGTTCTCGTTCGTCGCGATGAGCTTCGTGCGAGTCGCATCATGGCCAAGCGGCTCTTGTCAAACCCCAAGATCGTACGTCCCCTCTGCTTGAGTATAGAGCCTATCAACAACTCATTGCTAATATCTGCTGTTCTACTTCTTTTTGTTCTGTAGACCGTCGTATGGAACACCGTGCCCATCGAGGCGAAGGGCGATGGCAAGCTTTTGTCCCATCTCCGTGTGAAGGATACAAAGACTGGCGAGGAGCGAGACATCGAAGCAAACGGGCTCTTCTATGCCATTGGTATGAGACACATTCAATTCTCCACCGTCTTATCTGCATTGTCTCAATATTCAATCGATATTCCTTCAGGTCACATTCCTGCTACTGAGCTCGTCAAAGGTCAGGTGGAAACCGACAACGAAGGCTACGTCATTACCATTCCCGGCACCACCATGACGAATGTCAAGGGTGTCTTTGCTGCTGGAGACGTGCAGGACAAGCGCTACCGACAGGCAATCACTAGCGCGGGAACCGGCTGCATGGCTGCGCTGGAGGCGGAGAGGCTACTTGCGGAGGAAGAGGAGGAGCATCATGCCGCCCCGGCGTGAGTCTCTCACATCTCACATCCTTTGGTGCTGTAGAGTCCATGCTTAGTGCTTAGACCGTGATGATATACATCAGAACCAAATTGTAGACACCTACGTATGCAGCAGCCCGCCGACAGCTTGTGGTCGATTTGGAGTATGCGTAGAGTGACTCTCAATGAAATGAACAATCTTCCTGCCAGACTCTGTCAAAGACCATCATATCATCGCTATTATCATTCATGAAGACGTCACGGGTACCTTCTGAGAATGGTGGAGGAACGCTTTTGTCTGTTTGAGGATCAGCCCAAATTTCAGCACACCACCCCGTTTCTCACAGCCAACCATGATAGTTTACTGTCCATGATTTTGGTCTTTTGGTGCTGTGCCAGGGGCGCATGAAGTTACGTGCGCTATGGTTGGAGTCAGGCTTATCTTTTTGGAGGTCACTCGCTGGCTACAGCACCGACGCGGATAGTCGCGCGCTATTCTCGATGACATCGCCCCCGGCTGCCCTCGGTTCTTGCCCCGCCTTCGCATTCGCACAGACGATTGATATCAACGACCTCAGCCTCGAGGCCATGCACTGCATTTACATAAAGCTTGGGGTGCTTGGGGGCTCGAATAAAACGCGTCTGTTCCGTCGTTGTCTGACTGTCCACTTCTACTCGTAAACATGCCTCCATACTCCCCCAAACTGTCCACTGCGCTATCAGACGACCAAACAACGGCGGTAGCCTCCGATCCAAGCCGCCCTGCGATTGCTAAGCTCAGGGATGGATCTTGGAAAGACAGTTCCAATGTGCGCCAGTGGGCTGCTGGTGTGAGCAAAGACTCCGATGTCTTGAGCTCTAGCGACACCTACATTGTCACCCAACAACCTCTAGGGGACGTCATGAGTGTCGGAATAGAGACAAAATTGCCCTCCCTTAAGCGTTGTAAGTAGCAACTCTTCACTCCTCAATACCTGACTCAGGGCTGGCACTCATTTCCTGTTTATAGTATACTATCGCCTCTATAACGAGCTCCCTTCGCAGCCTCCCATCGCGTCCAGTCACATGGTCGATGCCTCAGATCCCACACTAGGCTACGTTTACGCCGATCATATTCCTCCCCCTTATACCGTCGTCAGCATCGTAAACTTCATTTGCGGAGCAGAGGGAATCACGCAACCTTGCCAACTCTTCCTTCCAGGAAGCGAAGACAAATCCGCAAAGCTGGACACCACCTTGAAGCTCTTCAAAGCTAAATCCCCTGGGTCTTCTCCAGATGCACCCCTACGCATCGTCATCCTCTCCAGCCAAAGCATATCATCCACTGGGGGGTATCACACTACCTCAACCACTGCGCCCCAGGTTAGAGCCAAAACCCCGTCACAGCCTGGTCGTATCCAAAGCTTCTGTCATCATATCTGTGTGGGGACGTATTCGTGCTGCTACATTGGTTGGTGGGGGATGTGCATGTGCATGCTATGCAATGGCCACTGCGAGGCAGCGCTGGAGCAATGCGGCTGCCCGAACGCGGTCGACCAATGCTAATATTCCGCACCCTAAGCCCTCAACATTTCGTCTTTTTTACATCCGAGTTTCTTTCTTGGAGGAGGCTTTCCTTTCCACCATTGTCTCATGCAACGATACCCCAAAGCTCATGTTTGCCCGTCACATTCATGATTTAAATTATTCCCAATCACGCCAATTATGAGGGTCTCATGCATCCTATTGTTTACTCCTTCACTACCTAATGAATACGATTTAATTTAGCCAGTTCCTCCCAATTAAAGGATAGAGGTCCTGTCAGAATCAAACTTACGAAAGTAGACACTACTGTTTGAACGTATGAGACACATTTCCTGAGCGAGGCTCTGCGCGATTTCTCGGTGGTGCAGGGAAGTTACCGTACGGAGATGGAGCCGCTGCTGACCCTAGAGCGATATAGCAGACAAAAGAACAGGAACGTCAGAGGAGCTGGGTAGTACGAAAGCAACGGCATAAGGTATAAACCCACCCTTGGCTCGCTTCACTTTGTCACTTCCTTTTTGTTTCTTTGATCTTTTCTGTCCCACTTCGTATGACGCATCATCATCCCCGGTGTTGTCCAGAATATTAGGGGCATTCGAAAAGTCGAAAGCCGCTGGCTCATCTTCCATTTCTGTCTCATCAACACCGGGAGCGGGCGTAGAGCCGCTCGGAGAAGGGCCGGGAGATGAGCCTGACGCACCAGGGGACAAAGAAGCAGAGGTAGCAACGGCGAGAGCACCGAGTCTGTCAGCTTGGTGTTTTTTATCTTTCTTCTTTCTGCCTACTACGACGACCGTGTCTCCAGTGAGAGGGTCTCGTCGTGTAGATGGGCCAAGATCAAGGTCTGCTGTTGATGAGATTGATGGTGTTAAAATTGCTTCAGTGACTGATGGAACAAGCGTGGTTCGTTCTGATGCAGGGACAAATGCGATCTCAGCTGGCATCATGAGGACGTCGGGGTCGGGGATTGGGGTAATCGGCGGGAGCCCGTGGGTAGAGGGCTAAATTATAAGAGAGATTAGCGATAGCCTGATGACTGATTGGATCCAGAGAAGGCACTCACCAGTGTAGGAGCCAGTACCAGGCTACTGTGAATGCGACGTACTGCGTCCATGAAGTGGGCTGGTCCGGCCATTTGGGCCAGGCGGCTTTGGCCGGTTGAAAGTGAGTTAGACCCAAATAGGAAGCTCGAGGTGGCTCGGACGGGTTCGGATGTGGAAGACGGTGGGATAGACGAGACGCCGCGACCGAAGAGGGAAGAGTCTGATGCGTATGACAAATTGGATGCGGGCTGCATGCGCCACAGGTTAGGAAGCAGTCGGGCCTCTGTTGCAACAGCTGACGGGCGGGTATGAGCCGAGTCGAGGCTCGTGGCGGTTGCTTTAGGGGTCGATATTTTCGTGGCGGCCAGCGAAGCTGGTAAAGTCGCCGTCAGGACAACATCCAACAGCTCCTGCCCTCTATCGCGGATATGCGGGCCGAGTGTTGCTATCCTAGATAAGCTCGACAAATCATTCGGAGTATTGGCCGCGTTTGCAAGACGGAATATGATGTTACTAGGGAGAACAAAACTGTAAATGAAGACAGAAATTTAGCCTCTTGCTTTTGTTGGTAACATGTTTCTTAAAACAGTATCGTGGACGTACGCAGGACTCTCATCCAGCTCCCTGGCTACCCGGTCTCTCCATGAATGAACGGCTACAACGATCGCTTTCCTTCGATCTGCCTCCGTTCCGACTGCACTATTTCCCCCAAACTTGGCCAGGAAGCTCCTCCAACCAAGAATACCCTCTCCAAATTCTGCGTCGTACATCTCGCGAACGTAGACCTGCAATGCTGTTCTGGAGGACGCGTTGAGAACGCGCTGTACTGATTCCGGCCCATCAGGCCGCTGGAGAAGGAGGTTTCGAAGGCTGTCATATACGAAGAGGAGGAAGTGAGTGTCAGAGCGCGCATAGAAGAGCATTTCTTCAGGAAGAGGCCTGTGAATGAGTCATCTGTGAGCCTCGCAAATAATTCTCAGCACCACGAGAGCATCGTTATTACCTGATTCTCCAATCTGCTAACTGGTAACGTTTATCTGCCTCGAAGTTACAGAAATAATTCAGCAAAGAACCTAACCCGTGCTTAGGAAAACCTAGCGGGCGAGCAAGGTGAGATCGGAGGAAACAAGCGTGAACAATAGGGCTCGCCTCCTAGTAGCAAAGATGCCTGATAAGTGTCAAATAGGTTGACGATATAAATGTTGAAGTCTTGCTGAAGCCATACGATGTCACTGTCGGCGCCATGGAAGACCTGAACCTTGTCTGAGACGCTGTGTAGGTAACATCAGGCGAGGGACTCGCCTTTAAGATCTTCGGATCTGTGAATACCTCATTTAGCACCTCGAGTTCATCCCGCAAAAGCAGTGTGTCAATGATGAAGTCCTCTGTGCGGGTGCTCAGCTGCATCAAGCACACGAAGCCGTAGTATGATCGCAGACTGTGGTATTCGATATCAACCGCGATCTCCGAGGATGCTTTGAGCTTGGAAAGAAGAGAAGGTAATTGGGCGGGGGTATCAATCCACGTGAAGGGTGTGTCGTCATATGAATCGGGTTCGATTGCATCCCGTTGTTGGAATAGATGTTCCGGGTATTGAAGGTAGAGTTGATCTTGAAGATAGGGGTGATTGCTTGGAGTTATCAAGAATAATATGTTTAGAACCAAGACAAAGTAAGAATAAAGAGCGATTCACTTTCTGGGATCATCATCTTCGAGAGCGAAGTGAGCTTGTGGTGCTTGGACGAGGTCGCTAGCTATGTAGGTCCTTTTGTTAATGGGATGGTGCCAATGGGACGAATTGTCAGTGGGTGTCTTGAATTTGAGCTGCGGCTTCGGAAGTTTGGCGGCATGCAGCAGCCCAGGATCGAGGTTTCCAGCCTTTCGCGGCTACATCAAAGGATGAGAAATGGATAATGGAGCTATTTGTCGAGATTTTTGCACCATTTTTGTACTTGTCGTCGCTTGAGGCACCTCGAGAGCTGCCGCTGCGCGATTCTTCCCCGTAATGCCATCGAGGATCTTGTCCTGTGGCCAAAGAAGCATTACTATATGAGCTAAATGGCTAATTGAGACACCTCACTGTTTTTTCATAGAGATGGTCGACAGTATCGACGACGGTCATATGAAAGCCATCGAGGAGGTCATCTTCGGTCTTCAGAATGGCACGTCCTTTGCCCTTGGAGGACTTGGTCGCATATCGAAGCAGCTTGTCTGTGAGACTGAAAACACGTTGTGATATTGCATCTAATTCTGTTCCAAATGTTTTGTCCAGTGTTCGATGGAATGCAATGTCTTTGGGGAGAGCAAATGCTCGCTTGGTCGCTGTCAAAGCTGCTAGCTGGAGTTTCGACTGATAGGCATCGTAGGTCGAAGGATTCGAGGGCCCCGGAGTTGACAGTTCGTCTCCATCTATATCCATGATTTCTCCACAAATGCTAGCCGCGGCCACAGACTGTTTGTTGAATTTTGCCCAGAATAGCCAGGTCACGTGCCGACACCATTTAGCATTCCATTGCCCAACGACGTAACAGCAACGAGTTTTGGCCCGCCACTGGGCATTCTGTCCGCGACGCTGACGATCTCGGCTGCTATTTCTTTATCTCTGGCGACAATTCTCTCTCATGGCCTCTCGCAATGAAGGCTCAATGTATGGGCGCGTTTCGTCCAGCCAGCGTCCATCGGCATATGAGCCGGTCGATGACGACGAAGACCCTTTCACGCCTGCAGCAGATGCTAAAATGTCTCGTAGAGACTCCCAATCTACCTTCTTTGGGCGTAACGAGTACCGCGAGGAGTATGAAGAACCCAGGCAGAGTGGTGGCCGAACATCCCTGTATGGTCAGCCTCGAGAAGAGCCTATGAAGAGCTCAGTTCCGTGGGACGAAGACACAGGGGGTGCTTTTGACATCTATGCCGACTTTAATAATGCAGGCCCCCGCTATCCTGGCGCGCAAGTCCTCGATACAATAGGTTCATCTGGGAAAGATGGGTGCGTCCTCATCAGAGCTGTTTGTGCCAAGTGCTTAGCTTTTAGCTGATCCTTTTGTGTCCAACCCTCGCTAGATATCGAACAATAAATACTCCCCCTCCTTCCACGCGTGGTGGTGTAGAGCCTGACGCCGTCGAGATGGTGACCGTCCCGCGGTTTGGGGCAGAGTGGACGAAAGAAGAACTTCGCGGTATGACAAAGAAAGGAAAGGCGGAAGATCAGAAACTTGCTCGCCAGCAAGCATGGCGCGAATGGAATCAAGGACGAAGAGGGTTTTTCGGCAAAAAGTGGCTGACCCGGAAAGTCATCGTCTGGGGGACATTTATCTTCATCATCGTGTGGGTATTCGTGACTACTCAATCTCTGCCTTAACTCTCCACAGCGCTGAACAGCCAGAACTAAATAACTTATATCCTCGTTGTCTCGCCACAGATTCATTTTGTTCCTTGTTCTCTGCCTCCCTCGTGTGCCATCCTTCGGCTGGAATCCCGCATCCCCTATAAACGCCGGTACCGGTGATCCTACGTTCACTCGTGGACCTGAAGCCAACTTCACCTTCTATGCTAACCTTGACCTCGAGATGTCAACGGGTGGCAACATCATTCCGATCCATATGAACAATATCCATGCTAGTATCTACCTATCAGACACAAATAAGCTGATAGCATCAGGAGATACGGGATCATTCAACCAAAGAGGTGGCACAAACAGACCATTGAATGTCTCTGTGTTATTCCATTACTCTGCAAATAATGACTCTGACTCAACCTGTATGCCAATCTTTTCCCTTTGAGGAGCATCGCATTTTGCTCATACTATATACAGGGAATTTGGTATATAACGCATGCAAATCTGCAACTTTGTACGCATCGGGAAGCAGACCAGGTTTGTCTTTTTCACGAGCTTTGGCCCTTGATGCCAACTCTCTAATGTGACGATTGGTATTCTTCAGGGCTAAACATTGTCTTGGTACTCGATCTTTTTATTCGCGGTCTGATCGGCACAAATCATGCTTCTACGTCCATCACCAATCTCGCCTGCCCCATCCAGCTCTCTACGAGCAGCGTATAACCCCCGTCTCTGCTTTTTTGTGATTTGCGCTCCAGTCTACCCTTATCCTCGCTTTCATTGCTCATAGTATCATCATAGCATCCATGGACTTATCTTCGTTTTTGTTTTCTACTTGCCTTCGTCATAATCTCATGATCGCAACAGTGTAACAGTTATTTCAGCAACATTCCTCGCTCTTCATCCTGTTGCCCAAATCTTACGCGCTGACTTACCTCCCCAGCCCAGATGAGCATGAGGACGATTCTTAGTGGACGGAAAATTCTCCTGAGTGCTGGAACTCAAAGTTAGAACTTACAGCCACCTTCTTTAGGCTCAACGAACGGGACCTGAGAATAATAGAAGCTCCTCTTCATCCAACGTTCGACTCCGTCAATGTTCTAGCCTTCAACATAGCTATATGTAGGTTCACTATTCAATTCGCACAAGTGATGCCCTCGCGCCGCTAAGACTTGCTGATAGCAATAGAGAATTCCTTACTTGCAAGCTTGAGTGAATCTTACAAGAGTAGGATTTTGCCCTAGTATTTAATGCAGCTCCATGCACATTCGTCTGGGTTCTACATCGCTCAATAATAACAAGAGGAATGTCAGAGTTGCTTCTCATCAACTCATCACTTCACCTAGGGGGCATCCACATGACTTCAGGCCAGCCTCGCAATGTCCGTTGCAGCAGCCCCAGCAGCATAGACACGATGATGCTAAGTAACAGCATGAATATAATCCTACGGCGAAGTGTGCACAAGCACCCAATTGTTCGTTGCCCTTCGCAACTCCGTCTCCCTCTACCGCTCGCGTGAACCATCCTGTCATGGTAGGGGCAGGAGTCGGTGCTGGTTGGGAGGTTCTCGCTGGACCACGGGTATCTGTTCCGCCAGAGGCTGTGGCAGGCGCTGTAGGAACGACAACAGAGATTGGATTCAGCGCATCGTAAGGAAGCATATTTCCCCCAGTATCCGTATGACCTCCTTGGACTTCGCTGGAGACTTCTTTCCAGGGAGGTATATGAGAACTTGACTCGCAGTGTGTGATGAAACACCTTCTGCGTTACATATAGCCTCTCGAAGAATTGCGATAGTGAAGGGTGGACGAATGCGATTCATGTGGATAGTGCCCATTGTTGGATCTGCCGGATCAACCCCGTGGCGCGAGAGGATGGGTGGCACTGAAGAATCTTCGCTATAAAGCCGGTAGAACACTTCCTCCAAGCAAAAGTTTCAGTATTCTCCTTAGACCACCTGAGGAGAGCCACCTTACATTGGGTGACAGTTCTTGAAACTGAATTTCCGATCACTGACTGGTGAGAGGGTGGGGAAGCTTTCCGCCCACAATGATCAAGCTGGTGGTCATCGTATGCATAATTCGGCAGCATATCTCCTATCGTTCGATGTAGAACCTACTGTAGCTAGTGCGGGGAAGCATGGGATTATGATCGAACAGGGGCAGCTTGACGAGAGTGTACAAAACTTCCCAGCCGCCCACAAATATTTCCCGAGGCTTAAGTATGGAAACGTGCAGGCAGTGCTTGAGCGCAAGTATGAGTCAGGCAATCAGCTTTCGGTTACAAACTCATTCGCAAGGTGTTTATTCAATCGGCTATCATGGTCACAGCAATCTAGGGTACAGGTGATAATATCATTCTTACCGCAGGCGGTGTAGCATTGAGATCCACTCATCATAAAGTCTAGCAGACATCGGCACCAAATAGAGTCCAGTAAAGAAGGGCCTGGCGATATTGAGATATCCAGCAGTAAGACTCATCAGGCAGCTTGGCTCCTTGAGAGGTAGCTAAGCACAGCGTCAAGTTGACACATAGTATTTACAGTCGCGCCGAGCGAATGTTCTCGACAAGGAATACCTCGTCATATGTCGGGTTCGGTGCAGCCACAACCTGCTCTAGCAGTGGCACCGTAATTCCCGCTACAAGCGCCAAAAAAAATCTTAACTAGCTGACAACAGTAGACATACATCCCAACAGCTGCATACTCTCAAGCGCCTGAGTTGGGAGTGTAGTGTTGGGCGCTCGACTGGCGCTTCCACGAGTCCCACATTCATGAGACCGACTGGAAACCTTCACAGTAAGAGAGATTATCCTCATTAGGCGTAGTAATTAACGCGAGCTAGCTATGCAGTTTGGTTAACATTGTTTAATATCTTCCAGGGAAATCCTAGCCTAGAAACCGTAGCACGCGAACCTGGCAAGCGAGTCCTCAACGAAGCAGCTTCCAAAACCAGCAAACCAACACGGGTTCAGCAGCATACGACCGTCACTTTGACTAAGGCGATTCTGTCAACAGATGTACTTAACGCCGCTGTTCAGTACCGCATCACTGAGGTATTAATGCTAGATGAAGAGTCTCTGATAGCCCTCTATCTAAACGTAAGAGATTCCTTATGGGGATTGTTGAGTGAATCTGGGAGGATGTGGCTCTGAACAGGATATATCAAGATGCCTTTTGCCTTCATCATTCCCCCTGAGTGCAACCCCTCTCAGTCGATCTCTCGCCGATACCTGAGCGAGTCCGTATCCCCATTGCATTAAACGTTCAGTGGTTCTCCTTTCAAGACCCGCTGCGAGCGCAGAGCCGCACCTCTCTTCCTCTGGTATCCCCTGGTTATATTGTTCAGCGGAGCCATAATGGCGGACATGCGGGAGAGTTTCGTCTCAGAAAATGGGCGCAGCGAGTCGAGGACCTCTACAGATGTAGTTTCGACAAAACATCATTCAAGCGTCTATCATATATTGACATCCTCGTTACATAGGATCTATTCCCAGTAGGCTCTCAAGAATCGATCCATCTTTTGCAGCTCGAATCGAGAAGTTCCTCGGTGGATCGTCAAAATCACAATGTGGGTAATAATGACTGAATCCAGATGGATGCTATCACTCAGGCACTGTTTTCTTCTCAGTTTCGTAGGGCTAACTCTCGTCATCAACCTGACTGCCAGGATCATCCACAGCGAACTAGTTCCGGATCGTGGATAATCGTGCGATACACACTAGTGGCGGCCATCCCTCTTGGACTTGGCGTGTTTTTCTTAATCTCCTTGCGCCTTGGATCTCCGCATGGGGTGTATTACGCCAATCACACTTTCGTGAGACCAGTCCAAGAAGACCTGTCATTTCCAATCGGAAGAAATGAGATATACATCACCCCCCTTCTAATATCCTCAATTGCTAGTAGCATTATGCGAGGAATACTGCTCATCAAGAAGTGCCACAACTAACATCTGATTTGATGTTGTTTGTAGCGGCGATGTTGGGGTCTGGGCGATGACGCTGCTGGCCTTTCATATCGGATATCTCTGGCTGCAGGCCTCTCGGTCAAAAGGGAAATCAGCTTATCTCCCCTCGCCGTACCAGTTTCATCTCATATCAGATATGATAGCACATGGATCTGCGTCCACAGTCGCAGAATTCCTTTGGTACATCATCTCTCGACGGCCCTCCACAAAACCTGCCGTTACATCTCGAAAACCCGAGCCCCATTAACACCGATGATTCTCGTGGCCGCCTCATTCTCATTAATATTTTTCATTCTCTCAGTGGGCACTAAAGTTGTTGATACTGTGCTGCACAACTCAACAACCTCGACAATTCTACCACAAAATGCTGCGGCGATTGTCAACGGCATGATTTTCGTGCTCCCAGATTGCAACGAGCAAACTCAGTGTCCCGTTTCGGCTAACCCATCCGTCGCCAGTGCGGGGGGCCGGAACGCCAGCGATAACTTTTCAATTTACGAAAGTATCCTGACGGCGGACTCCTCAGCGGTTGCTTCTGGCATGATGGCAGAAAGGACCTATGTATCTTTCATAGGTCCTCATCCCACCCCGCTGTCCTTTACATCCCAGACGATCGCTGTAGGTACTGAATGTCACTTGCGACGACCTTCATGTCTCGTGAACTCGACAACTGAAACCATTGAAGCTTGCTCTGGTATTGGTGACCCTTATAGCGTACAATATGGCACGAGCGTCATGCAAGAGCGCCCAGAACTTCTTATCATGACTCCATGGATAGATGATGATCTCACTGCCGATTTCGGGACCACACATCCTAACTTCACCCACATTGGTTTCATGTGCTTCCCGGCATATGTTGACCTGCCCCATAACGAGACATTTTCGAACGATACCGGTTCGGGAATCCCTGATCCTACTAAAATCATCTTCATGGAGTGGTTCCGGATGCTTGCCTTGGGTTCAGATCCCGAAGCCCCAGAAGGCGATTTACCAAAGACCTTTTGTTTCACTTATACTTGTTCGACATTGGTGTTCGACGCGACCTATTCCGTCTCTCAAGGCGAGATTCGCCTCGATCTGATGTCCTTAAACCTCACCAGTAGTATAGCGGCCCCGATTGCCGTTAGTCGGACTCTCCCATTTTATGGATCCAGTCCCGCTCTAACAGGAAAGAACGCACAACTCTACCCTCGAAGCACTCGCTATCTGGACGCTCAGCTTCAGGCCGATGTTACCTTAATTGCGAACGATCTTGGGAGCGATGTAGACCACCTAGCCCTCGAATTTGCTCGCATGTTTTCCAACCGTCTCCTTGGCTGGAGTGCCGGTGCCCTACAACTGGATCCTATCCTCGGCATATACTCTGTCGATGTCTTGGCAATTAGCATCCCGATTATCACATCATGGGTCTTTATTGTTCTCCTCCTTCTTTTAGCTCTCTTCATTCTGCTACTTGGCATATCCGCCCCATTCCTCCATACCAAATACCACAGCGTGGCACCAACAACAGATCACGATTCACCTACCAGCCCAACGGAGCACGAGAACCATATGGTGTCCGACATTTTCATCGCACAACAGCGCCTCAGCGACACCTCTACTCTTGTCCATGAAATCGTTTTGCGGCATTGGCAACTCACCTCGCTCCAAAACGCAACTTCAAGACTCATGCAGCTCCCCATATCACCCACTCGCGACCAGAACCGCAGGCGGGGTCCTTCTCCTTTAGGGACTGTCGCAGCGTCCTCTGATGTCTCTTCGACAGATCTCGACGGCATGGTTACCACGGAAGAGGAATCTAGGAATTCCCGAAATGGCCCGCGCTTGAGTGTATCGTCTCGTAAACGCCAAGCAATGCATTCACGTGCCGGATCGGTGACTTCCTTGACCGATCTAGAGACCCAAGACATGAGTGGAACGATCAAAATTGGAATCAGACCCGATACAGACGGACCACTGCGTCTGCAAGTGGACTTTGAAGAGAGTGAATTATAATCTAGCAGCGGGACACGCAAAAAGTGTTGACTGTGAGTGAATTCTCTGCCCGTGAGGATGAATGACTCTGATGTCTCAGCTAGTAACGTGGTATACCCAAAAATGAGCGACAGCACGGACGATAGGTGCTCTTATAAACTATTACACAACTATACTGCGCATGACGCCCCCTAGTGAGTTTGCGAACGGGGCACCATGCTGTGGTCCCAATAAGCATTGCGATTCATCCTGATGATTCTGTACCCAACATCCTGAAGCGGATGCCACTGCAAATTAGCGGAGTGGGTGGTCTTTTGTTGTGCTCTTTCCTATCCGAACACTCCTTCTTTCGTTCCCGACAATATGGACCGTTATCTCCAGGTTTACGGATATTGTACTTCATCGCACTCGGGAAAGATATGGGTAGCATCCAGCTAATTTAGTGAACACATGGATAAAGGGACATGGAAAGAGTTAAGATAAGTCTCGATTACTGTGGTACAGGTAGCGAAATGTGCAAGATCGAGAGACAAGGAGTCCCTAAACAAAGACCAAAACGGATAGCAGACCTCGAAGAAAGAACTGTCGTGGCGTCACCTCCTAGCTCCACCTATACCATGGCCAGCACCTGAGGGACGGCTTCTGATTGCCCTCTCCCAAAGCCCCAACCTCTCCCGCAATGCGATTAGATTGGCTTCGCCGAATACGTCTGGATCGTTGTCGACTTCAGCTTCTGCTTGTGTTTTGATTGACCCTGTCTCTCTGTTCCTGGTCACCGTTTGGCCATCACGCAATCTGAGAAAGTCTACTGGCGCGACATGTCGCTTGGCCTGCGCCCCAGCAATCGGGCCCGTGGATCCAATGGCGACGCCATATGATGCGAGCAAGGCACGTTTCCACACGAGCTCGTCTGCGAGCTGGACAAATGAGAGCGCCCGCTTGAGGTCTGGAAAACTCTTAGGGACCGACGGTAAGGGCTGGACGGCAGCTGGAGGGGCGACGGAGGATACGGGTGGGGGGCGGGAGGACGTCCGAGAGGACGGTCGGGAACGACTGTGAGGATGAGCATGAAAAGGCAGAGGGGTGGGCGAGAAGACAGGCATAGCGGCGGGGTTTCGTGTAGGCTGGGGAGGTTGGGAAGGATCCGCTTGGGCTTTAGTAGAAGTTTCTAACACCGAAGGAATCTCATCGAGTGCTGATGCGGGTAAGGCGAGGTAAGTGAGGATTTCCTACGTACCCAAGACATACCCAGGCATTAGAATCATATCAACTATCATGACAGCGGGCCTATACATACGGATAGCTTGTCCTTCGCCTGTCGCTCCGTCAATGACTCGATATCCTTAATCAGTGGAGGAGAGTTCTCGGGTCGAACAAATGGAGAGCGTGATCTTTGAGGGGTGGATGGGGCCTCAACTTGCGTACTAAGAGCGGCGGTGAGACTTTCCTGACGTTCCAGAACCAAGGCCTCCTTCTGCACCCCTTCTTGTGGCAGTTGGGATTCGCTTGGAATATTGACTCCAGGTTTTATCCTTTCACCGGGAGAATCATTGGGCTCTAGATGATCTTGCACTAGTTGGCGCAGGCGCTCGCACTCCTGGTGAGCAGCCGAAAGCTCAGCACGAGCGTATTCAAGATCCATAGCCAGTTGATCTATAGTTGATACTCGTGACCCAACGCTCATTGCTAAATGGTGTGTACTGCCGCGAACTTGAATATTCTAATGATAATCTATTAGATAGTGGATTTTAAGAGATAAATTCAATTGCTCGACTCAACGTACGGGCGGAGAAAGGAGAGTGTTAGGATCCCGAGTAGCTTCGATGCTCGCTTGGCTCAACGAGCGCATTCGGATAGGAGGAGAGGATGTTGGGGATAGCTGAACAAAGAAAGGAGATCGCGATCCATCACGAGCGATCGTGGACACATTTTGTCCTGGAAGGGTGCCAGTTGCTAGGGTGGGAGACAAAAGGAATGGCGAAACAGGGAGGAGTTCGGGGTTGATGGCGTGCAGAGCGGCCATTGGAATGCGGAACGTAGTCTGAGGAGGTGGATTACGGCCGGAAGAGGTGTGATGGGCGGGTATATCGGTGACAACACTCGCGACAGGGACCGGGAAACCACGGGGTGTGGTCAAGGCGGCAGCACCGAGTGGTGATGGATTTGAGAGATGAGTGACGGAGCGGACGGCCGGAATGTGTGGGGCCATGGGTGGGACTTGTGGCAAAAACTCCTCGTGGGCCTAGTGGGTGGGCAAATCACAAGTTCAGCGCAGTTGTGTAGATCTTTTATGGTTATGCATAAACGTACATCCGGGCTGAAAGGAGTCGCGGGAGCAGCACTTGAATAGCGGCGGGGAATGGGAGTAGATTGTCGAAGACCTTCAAACACGATGCTGTTAGATTCGTTTGGAGGTTCAGTTGGCGAAATGTACGACATGGGCGAGTGGTGCTGATACGCAAACGTGCTCTGCCATCAGTGCATATTTATTCAGGAAGAACTCTCCAGTGGCTCACTTCGTCATGATCCACGTACGCGGCATCTTTACTCGCGCTTTCGTGAGAGAGCCCATGCGAGGTGGACTTTGGGGAGCTTCCGGAGCTATCGGCCAACAAGTCAATCAGGAGGTCGAGCTCGGCGTCCTCATCGCCGTCGGTTGGCACCACCTGTCGTTCCGTAGCATCCATTTCCAGCCCACGGGGAGTTTTCGTCTGTCCTTAGTGTATAGTGTTCTGAGCAGAAAGTTGAGAGTTGAGGGAGCAGAGTTGAGAAGCTGCTCACGTGCCAACGGACCTGGCCAACAATGTGATCGCCACAAATCAAAATGACGTCAAGGATTTGCCCACAAAACACAAGGTAAATGACGATTACTAGTGCCTTTAGAATTATCATCGCAGACTCTCTCTAGACCTGATCGGAGACAACGGGTTCTCCCGCCGGATGGGCTAGGAATGCTTCCGACCTTGTTGCGTGGAACAAGTAAGTAAGTATCATTGAGCATCGGTCAAATCCCCCAGTCCTTACTTGGCAGTATCGGGAGAGTGATAGGAAGGAGGGTGTAATATATTGAAATAAAGCAACTGCTTTATTTTACATACAAAGTAACAATGCTCTGAGAGCTGGGGAGCTGCGAGCGATAAATACACACGCACACCCTGGACATATCCGTAATTTTGGTGGTTACGCGGACTCCAGGGACATGACAACCAAATAAGTTTATAGAGGAGAGAAGCTAGACCGAGGTACGACGAAGAGAGAGATGGATCACGCCGAAAGATCACACTTGTCGGGCCTAACTGCGCACCAGTGGGGCTGCAAGTTGATGGCATTGATACCACGCTGCACCATGCGGTACCTGATATCGTGCAAGCGGGGGAGAGCCTCCTTGGTGTTGGCAGCCGTCCCATCAGGGAGGGTGGCACCAGTCCAGAAGATCTCAGCGGATGCGGCAGCACGGGGCCATACGATAGGGTCCAAGTTGTCAGGTCCAGACTGCTCAGACCACAGAAGGTGCTGACCACCAAGAACGAGGGAGGCTTGGTCAGCAGTGATGTTGGCAAGCGGGTCGAAGGAGTACGCCTGAAGTTCGGGGATGCAAATGAAAGGAAAGGGAGTGAGAAATGGGATCTCGTGGAGAGTGGTTACACAGCAAAAAGAGAACACACCTTTTGCCAGGTCTTGAAGGGATCGCACCAAGAGTTGCCAGGGACGTAGTCGCCAACCCAGCCGCCACCACCACAGTCAAGGTAGAAGTAGTCGGAGGGGGCATGGACGATGCGGAAGTCCTTCTGCACGACGGCAGCAGCGTCGTCCGAAGAGATCCAGACACTGCGAAGAAGTATGAGATAAAAGGTGCAATCAAAGTTGTAGAGAAGGAAGGGAAACTCACAGGACAACAGTGTCGTTTCCGAGGGTTACAGGGTTCGAGAGGACCATTTCCTCCCAGACAACAGGAGTCTTGCCAGCCTTCCTGACGGCAGCGTGACCATTGACCACGAAGTCACTCAAAGCCTGGTCAAAGGTGATGCCCTTGCTAGCCAACTCAGCCTGGGTAGCGTTGTCGGTGTTGTAGCAGTTAGCGTTGATCTCATCTCCACCGGTGCTGAAGAGCGTGCCGGCGTAGTTCTTGTTGAGAACTGCGGTGAAGAGCTCAGTCGTGAAAGTGAGAACTTCAGGCGCAGCGAGACGGAGCTGGCCCGCAGGAGGCTCGTTGGCATACGAGGCCCAAGGAGCGGCCTCGAAGCAAGCAATATAGTCAGGGTGGGAGTGGCCGATGATGGAGGTGTGGCCTGGGGTGTCAATCTCAAGCATCACGTCGATACCACGCTAAAGAATAGCCAATGCGTGGCATGGCGTCAGCAACTGATCGTGCAGTGCAAGAGGAAGGCAAACTGACCGCTCCAGCATACGCAATCACCTCGGCAATCTGGGCCTGGGTGTATACCTGGCTAGAGGAGTAGGCACCCTTGGCAGAGAGCTCAGGGAAGCCGGGGACCTCCATAGGGAAGGACTGCGAATCAACAATGTGCCAGTGGAACCTATGCAGATGCTTGTGAGACGAAGTGGGAAGTACAAAGCCAAGCATTAGAGACTTACACATTTTGCTTGACCCAAGACATGCCATCAAGGGTGCGTAGAATGTCAGCAACGGGGTAGCTGGAGAAGACAAAAAAGTCAGGATGGGCGAATCACAGGCTTAATGAATTGGGGACATACTAATTCCGAGCCGTGTCGAGCATAAACCCACGCCACGGCTAGAAGTGACAACGCTCATCATCAGATGGAGGAAATGGAGCATCACGAAGGGAGGAAATAATACGAACGTAGGCAGGCTTATCCGAGATGGTGACGGGGGCAGAAACGGCGTAGATGGTGTTCTGGTAGGTGTACCAAAGCTGCGTAAAGGTGGTGAGACCTCTGAACAAGCCTAGAGTGCTGTTTGAGGTGAGGGTAGCAACTCCGCCAGCAGGAACGCTCAGCGAGTAATCCTCATAACGCTGGCCGATGGGGAGCTGTGCGTTCTGGGCAATGCTGAGGAGGTTGCGCGTGTTGCCTGAGTAGACGACGCGGAGAGAGGTGAGGGTGGGGGCCTTGTTGAGAGAGGACGCGTCGGACGCGCTGCCACCGATGATGAGACGGTCCATTTTGTCATTCTTGAGCTGGCTGAGAGTGCGGGTCACTACGGACGGCGAGATTTCAATTAGTTTAGTTTTGAGAGTTTCGGGATGCGGGGGAGTTGTTGGATCGAGTGGCCCCGACGCGGCGCAGAATTGCGAGCCTAAATGTGAAACATGTGCCACTTACCAGCATCCTTCAAGTCTGATGGAGCATTCTTAGTAGTGAGGGAGCCGGAAAGCTGGATGGAGAACGAGCTCGACAGCTTGATGACCGTGGTGCCTTCTGATAGCGAGCTGGGGATTGGCCATAAAGAGAAGGCTGGTGTAGCGAGCGCGAGGAGGCCGCTGAGAGCAGCGATGCCGAGGCGTCCAACCATGGCGACTGCTGCTGGAAGAAAATGAAGGAGAGTGGGTGGATGAGGGGAATGGAAGGACTGAGGGAAGAGTGAGAGAAATTTGGAGTGTTTTATGGAGCGTGATGGCGGGGAATCCTCCACACGGTTGGGTCGGAGAAGTCGGCGGCGGGGACTGTGTGGCTGCCCTCGTCGCTAGGTTGTCCCGCGTTGGTGGTGGGTCATTGCAATTCTATGAGGCTTATGGACTTTCCCGTCTTCTGATCTCGACACACGGCCGTGATACCGGCGCATGACAAGCGTTGCACTCTGACTCATCGGCGAAATGACCTATCGATAGAGACCTGTGGCCAGTCAAAAGTCCTAGCCTCACCCAACAAAGCCAGGCTCGTTCTACTGGGTCAACTGACCATACTAAACTCGCATCGGTACTGAGTTGCGAGCCATGAGTTCGGGCCCAGGAAGGCGTGGATGATGTCGTCCAAGGTGCGGCAGCGCTGGTCATGCCGAAGCCTCGCGAGTGCTCGACAGCCACTTATCGCCTTCCTCTTCTTTTCTTCGGCCGCAATCCAGGCACAAGGAAGATAAAAAGAAGCATTATTGGCGAGTAATGAGCATTTCTTTATGAAGCTGCTATGGCACTCGCTCGGAGAGAACGGCGACGGTGTGCTGTGTTGTCTTCGAGGCCGAGTGAACCCACCCAGCTTGACAACGCCAAGGCTCCATTATTGGTGCATTGATGCGTTGGGCATTTTGCTCGATCGTGAGACCATCATTCTTTTTTTGGAGGTTGAAAATGATGAAGAGGCCCGCGGTATGAGCTCAGCTCTGCGCGGTTGACACGCAGTCCCAAGAAAAAAAAATCACTACCAGAGAACTGGGGAAAGGTAATTCATCTGTTTCTTGCGTGTGGCCGGCGGCGAGAGCGAATCCCACTTATCTCATTCATCTTCTTTCTAAATAGTATAGAATTTCGGGTCGTCATAATCTCCGTCTCCCATTAGTATGGTTCCTGAGAGCAATTAGGGCCTGAACTGGCTCGGTTGCAGCTGCATGACCATCTTGCTTCCACCACTTTCCCAGGAAGCAGCATTCCATTACCAGACGCGAATTTCGGGTCAGAGCTCATTTCTTCTGCCTCGACAACTCCCGATCACGGCCGCTTTGTTGATGCTGAGCAAGTGCGCACCTGACCCTAATGCTTGAGTGGCAATGCTGTTCTTGGGTGGGAAAAGAGCACACTGTTGTGACTGCAGCGGCGGCACCGCCGTGACGTCTCGCTCCTCCAGTTCTCTTTCTATTCGACGATCGGCGCCGTTTTACATCAAGAACAATTCTGCTGTTTCTCTGGAGAGAACACCTCAATAGAAACTCGGAAAATCGGATTGGGCTTCAGAGACTGGCCACCAAATGCAGCTCCTTGTGAAGCAACATAGCGCCCACTTTGTTCGATGCCTCAGAGCGTTGAGTTCTGCTCAGGTGGAAGTCGATACCTCTCGGTGTGTAGTAGATGAACCATTTGTCGGTTAATTCGCAAGGAGCTTGGATGGAAATGTTTATCTTTTCTCGTGGGCGAATTTAGCATGGTCCTTGCGTTCTACTGCCTCGCTGGTCTCGATATCCTGGGTAGATCTGTATTTGAGAGCGCGACAAAGGAAGATGAAAGGCAAGCATGGAAGACTTGGATATGGAGACAGCAGATCAGTGAGTATTGGTCGCCGATTCTGATCCTACCTTACAATGTTCGGTCAAGGCGCGCTGTATGTACTGTGTGCCAGTCTCGTACCTACCTTTTTTTTATTTGACGCTTTGGACGCTGAGAATTTCTGATTATTATCCTCCTCTATCCACTTAGGGACGCCTTGGGGCACAGCATTTCGGTCAGGCCCAGCGAATGCAGTTGATCCTAGCCCACCCCCTGATGAGGTATGTCATGCAAGAGCTCGCTCAAATTACTTCTTATACCTAACAAAAGGAGAAGTACTGACGGCACGTCAGCGCAGTTAACATCGCCCTACGACCCACCGCACCTCATTATGACGTTTGCCGCCCTTCTATCTCTTGCTATCCTTCAAGATGACTTCTCGCAACTTGATCGGGAGGGACTGAGACTATTTTTACGGAAAGTACAGCAGCCAGATGGAAGGTCCGCTTAAAGAAGAGTCGATTTTTGAGTGTTCTCACTCAATGGCTGCCTATGATTTTGCAGTTTCCCAACTCACCCTTCGTCGGGGGAAGACGATCTTCGAGCAACATACTGCGCATTTGTCATATGCTATCTACTCGATGCCTGGGATGCTATCGATGTACGAAGAGCTTTAGCCTTCATCGAGAGTTGCCGAGTGAGTTTCAATCTAATAATGTGTTTCAGAAATTCTAGCTTACCTTATTCACGTCGAAGGCTTATGAAGGGGGTTTTGGACAAACCCCCCGTCTTGAATCTCATGGTACGCATCTCATTCATCATGTTCTCCGGAAAAGACAGTCAAGGGAGTACCTCTCACATCACCATGTAAGGTGGTCCAACATTCTGTGCCGCTGCATGCCTTTCTCTCGTCCCCGAACACCTCAAAAGCACCGTGGACTCACGAAATAAAAACGACTCAAAACAGCAAATGAAGCATGTTCGCCTTGTCCGCTGGCTCGCACAACGTCAAGTGGGGGGGTTCCAGGGGAGGACGAACAAGGATCCTGACGCATGCTACTCATTCTGGTGCGGCGGAGCCCTCAACGTTAGTGAGACCGCGCTTGAGGCTATTTGCCCAGGATTTGGTGCCTCAAAGCTTATGCTTACTCTCGCTGTCAGATTCTTGGGGCAGGAGCCCTCGTCAATGCGGAGGCAAACGCGGCATTTCTAGAAAGGTGCCAGTTTCGCTTTGGAGGGATTGCCAAAGCCCCTGAGGAGACCCCAGGTGTGTAACTTTGAACAATTTACATAAGAACGTTTTCTTGATCCTGATGATATCTGTTCTTCACACTAATAGACCCGTTCCATACCTACATGGCGTTGGCGACACTCTCAATGTACCCTCCGACAAAGCAATTTGGGGATGATTATAGCCTTGCGCGGCTAGACGTAGCTTTGAACGCCACCATCACAACCGCAGAGTGGGCGAAAAGGCATCTTCGAGCTCCAGGTGTATCTGCCTAACGGGATTGCAGGGTCGATAGGGAGATGGTCATCCCAAAATAGCGACGATTGTTTTCTGCCGTCCCTTAACTCCCTGTATATGAAGTGTCAATCCAGCGTCTCCTTTTCCTATTCGAGCCATAATTGTATGTGGTTCAGGCGGCGCTCCAAATGGAATAAGCTGCAAGCAATGATCACCCTCTATGATTCTTTCGACTTACTTTTCCTAGCAGTATTAGCAATCGGAATCAACACCTCAGAATGAGGAATTACCCGCAAATTCCAAAGGCTTGCAGAGAGCCGACGCTCTCGCAACTTGAGCCTGTGAGGGACACTAATAGGCAGCACGGATTCTATGAGCAGCACCTTAGATACTGCCAGATAGAGGAGACAAAGTGACTCATAAAGGGCCCGGGTGTCTTCAGCTTTGGAGTGAGGACGACAATCGTTCACGGTCATTCTCTCGTTCGTCTACCCGGAGTTACCATTAGCGTCAGACTAAATAGGTACGGACTAGTAGGCGGAATTAATATGACCCTGAGCACTTCTATCGTTGACGTGTGCTATGTCAGCTTCATCCCGCGAGCCGAGCTTGACAATGCGCCCCCAATCACAAACAAGCCGATATATGGCGAGCTTGGTTTAACCTCCTCCGTCATCCCTCCACCGGCTTTTACAGCACACAGTTCTTTTGATTGAGTGAACACATGGCGCCTCTCAAGGATTCTAAGCTCTTTCAGCATATTCGTGTTGGCAATGTAGAGGTTCGTCACACGATCGGCCGGTTGAACAGTCGCCGGTGATGCCGCGGCCCCACTGACGCTCTTGTACATGCACAACGTTCACCTCAATGGAAAATCTAGCTGCAGCACCGAGTTGTGATGGCTCGTAAGTCAACATGGGACTGCACTGTGCCAATCAATCGAATCTGAAGACTTTCCTATCCTTTCTCAAATATCTCATATTGCTCCAGCCCTCACTAGATTTCGCGCGGATGAGAAGCATGTCCACCAAGATGTTGCTGTGGAGTATTATGCCCAGCGTGCTTCCGTCCCTGGCACCCTGCTCATGACGGAAGGAACCTTCATCACCGAAGACGCAGGAGGATATGACAATGTTCCTGGAATATGGAACCAGACCCAAATCGCTGCGTGGAAGAAGGTGAGCACAAGATGCTTCTTCCTCCGTCTTCAACTTGCTACTTGGTATCATTCTCATGTATATTTACCGCCATTCTCTCTAGGTGACGAATGCAGTTCACGCGAAAGGCTCCTTCATATTCTGCCAACTATGGGCTCTAGGGCGTGCTGCTACTCCCAAGAACCTCGCCAAGGAAGGAGGCTATCAACTTGTTTCATCGTCGGCAGTCCCAATCGCCGTCGGCAAGCCAGTACCTCATGCTCTTACACCTGGGGAGATTGAGGATTACAAGGAGAAATATGCACAGGCTGCGCGGAATGCTATGGAAGCTGGATTCGATGGAGTGCGTCCAATTTTGTTTCAATGACCCCTAGTGTGTCGCAGGATATAGTGTTAATTTGCCATTAGGTTGAGCTCCATGGAGCAAATGGTATCGTAACACTCTTCACTTCATTTTGTCGTGTTCTGACATGGACACGGTTTAGGCTACCTCATCGACCAATTTATTCAATCGACATGTAACCAACGGAATGATGAATACGGAGGAAGCGTGGAGAATCGGGCCCGATTTGTCCTCGAACTTGCTGACTCTGTCTCTGCTGCGATAGGCGAAGAGAGAACTGCCCTTCGTATGAGTCCATGGGGCCGTGTTCAAGGTGGGTTTATTCACCAAAACCTGCCTCCCTCATATTTATATCACATACAGGGATGGGTATGCCCGACCCAATTCCTACGTTCTCCTATATCGTCTCCCAGTTACGTGACAGACACCCTCGACTGGCATATATTAGCCTTGTTGAGCCAGTCATTGGTGGTGATAATGATCAAACTCTGCTGGACGGAGATTCAAATGCTCCTCTCCATGCGATTTGGCAGCCTCGCCCACTTATCCTGTCGGGTGGGTGGACTAACAATGTGGCCGGTGCTGTGAAAGTGGCAAACGAGAAACAGGGGGTGTTGTGTGGATTCGGGAGAGCATTTATCCCCAACGTAAGGCGCTATCATAGCTTTTGCAGCATTAGATCCCACGGAACTGACGCTGCTTGCCTCATCCGTATGAACAGCCGGATCTCCCGCTTCGCCTGAAGAACGGTATCCCCTTCACCAAATACGATCGCAAGACATTCTATACACGAGGGCCGGCAGCGACCAGGGGGTATATTGATTATCCTGCAGCTGCGAGCAGCAAACTCTGAAGAACGCCAAATATTGCGCTTACATGACTATCTCGCCAGCGACACAACATAGACGTGCGCGAGAGAACGGGTGAATGTATCTACAAGGACACCATTACAAAAATGATTACCCAATCAGAGATTATAAGCGGGTTTGGTAGTAATATATGAGGCCAACCGTGCACAGGCGTAGATATCACAGACGAGAGCGCAACGAAGTCCAGAATTCGCTAAATCCCTTCTCAAACTCGCGTGTGCTGAATCGATTCGCGGCGTCCCGCGCTCTCTGGCGCATCTTGAGCATCTGATCTTCGGGTAAAGCGATTGCTAACGAAAGCGCTTTTGCAAAATCCTCTGCGTCCTTATCCGTTTGGTATAAGAAACCAGTGGGGAGTCCTTCAGAGTTGGGTATAACAATGTCAAGGAGAGGTCCCCCTGAAGCATGAGCTACTGGGATAAGACCAGCAGCCTAATTCCATTCACCGGAAACTGATGAGTAACCCCAGGCAACATTCCCTTGTACGAACGCAGACATACCACCATCTCAACAACATTTATCCCAAAATGTTCGTCAATCATAGAGCTGATCCCTATTGAGGCACGACCAAACCACTGGACGAGGTCTTCGTATGGCGCGTTCAGCACGAATTGAACGCTATCCTGATGTCCAAAATGAAGGTCAGTTACGACAGGTTACTCTAATATTGAGGATAGTCTGACGGATATGTTCAATTCCCTAGCCAGGTCCTTCAACATCTCCACACGAGCCCTGTCTTCGAGACTTCTACAACCTCCTAGCATCACCATGGATATCGCTAAAGGACCAGCCTGGTACTCGGGGTGTTCCTTGTAAAGAGCGTGGAGTGCTCGTAGCTGGGCAGCATGGTTTTTCTCTGGTCTAGGGTACGAGATGATGATGGTAGTCTCAGAGCAATGATCAGATTTTAGTACCGCGTCAAACACACCTGAATTGAGCGACGCTTAACAGAATTCGCTCACGGTTCTGGAGTGGAAGATTTTGCAGGGCAACAGTATCGCAAGGAGGATACAAGACTGGAACACCTATTGGCGTCTCCCCTTTTTTGGACTTTGTGAGCCAGCGCCGGAGTAAGAAGTCAATATGGTTCTTTGTCCATGACCCATTGACAACGATGACGTTGGCACACGAGAGGGAGAAGGAGTATACAAAGGAAAAGAGTTGGTAGTATCTGGAGGAACATACAAAGGCCAAGTCAGTTGGCATCACCAGCCCACGAAATAGGAGGCCGCACCGCAATTTGACTGCAGATCTCAACGAGCTCTTGGCTACTACATCAGCGTTGGTCACTCCAGACTTTCTCTCGCGAACACGATTCAGCATATCGGTGCTGATTGTTGGGTAATGGACGTAGGCTCCTATCGGGAGCGTATTGGCTCGCGCTTTGGGTGAGATCAGGCGTGTCACTGGGCGAAGTCTGAGCAAACGAATGAAAGAAAATGTGAAAGCGTAGCCCATAGTATCTGAGGAGAGCTACATCAGCGGCTGGATGATCAGCGCAAGACGAAGGTTTGGATTCTCACCGACAAAGATATCGGGCACCAGGCGATCCAAGGCTTCCCAGGCCAGATAGACGGAGCCCAGACTTTGACCCAATAGAGTGAAACTCTTCCAAGTTTTGTCATCGACCATATACCTCGAGGGTAGGTAGACGAAGGCGAGGGTCGATGGGTTCAAGGTGATCCCAAACCGCGACTAACACGCCACAGTTTAGACGAACGAATATGGATGTGTGGCGATAGCATAGCTGGTCACCCACTTTCACTTTATCGAGGATGTCCTCCTTAGACGCGTCGGTATCTCCTGTGTACACGGCGCAGACCACACTAGGTTCTTCGCGCTGCAGATAAGCAATTGCTGCCCACAACACGCGTTCGCCTCCTCCTCCGGCATTGCTGGGGGAACTTGAGTCTATGTCCAAGCAGGAAGAGGCTGCACCTACCAGTAAGGATGGAAGAACCCTACAATGACCTTGCGGTCTGAAGTGAGTTGCTCCTCAGGGGAAGCTGCGAGTCCGTTCAGCAGTTCCCTGCGTAGAGCTCGACATTTCCACTTGAGGGAGAGGCTCAGGATGAATATGAACCCTTGAAAGAGCAATAGAGGGATCACGACGGCCACAACGAGGAGTGTCCACAGCATCGCACGTTGTGCCAGGAGGTAATCGTGTGTTTGGATGTTGGGCTATGTGTTGTGACACGACGTGGCCGGCGCTCGAGTAACACGCGTCCGTGGGAATCAGTGGCTTTTCAATTCATGGCGTCCAATGCTCTCGTTGAGAAAGAAAAGGTATTCTTGCCGTTCCAAGTCCCTAGTCTATGAATGTGCGCGGGGCCAAATCGTATCAGGACTCATCAACTCCTATGGTCAAGGGAAATATCGCCTTTCGAGCCGGCAAATGGCATGAAGCAATCGGCCACTACAGCGCAGCGATCTTCGCTGACAGGTCTAACTCGACCTATCCACTCAACAGAGCTGCCGCCTATCTGAAGGTGGGAAAGTATGGCCCCGCTGTATTGTTTAGGTTTCTCGGCCCTTGCTGATATGTAGATCACAATAGGAATGAAGATGCTGAACGAGATTGTACAACCACCCTTCAATTGGAGAAGACGAACGTAAAGGCTCTTTTCCGAAGAGCCCAAGCTCGCGCAGCTTTAGGAAAGAATATGGAAGCGCAACTTGGTGAGATTTATCAACTCGATTCCTGAGTTGTTCTCGACAGTGCTCAACCCCAGGTTTGCTTTGGAAGATCTCGCAGAAGCTCTACGAATAGATCCTTCAAACGCTGCCGTAAAAGCAGACCTAGAGCGCATCAGAAAGTCAAACTCAACCTCTACAAGCCCTTCCTCAAACTCTCATGGCAAGCCGTCCTCCGTGCGTGTGTACTGCATTTATTCCTCGAACGCCTTCGACTTGAACTCTCGATCTAGGACATCCCTCGTAGACGCCGTGTCCCGATTGATATAATTGACGAAGATGATGCTCAACCAAAGTCCGCCTCCACACGGGTCGCTTCTTCAACTCCAGGAGCGTCATCCTCCCAACTGCCCCAAGACCCGTCATCCACTAGAGATATCCTTGCACCACCACCTTCCGCTCCAAGTGGGCCAGATCACCCCACCGCACCTATCAAAACTCAAGAGCCAGCCAATCCGTTTTCCATGAATCCAGTGACGACACGCAGACTTTCCCCAAATGCAGCAACGCCAACACCATCTACCACCTTGACATCAAAGAAGGCAGCGCCACCACATAATCCCTCTCAATCCGCCGCCCCCAATGGCGGTATATTCAATGCTTCCAGCCCAGGCACTTCAAGCACGGGAACCACCTCCACTCCTATTGTCCCTTCCGCATCCTCACAAGCTCGTCCAGCTCCCACGTCCCTATTCGAGTTTACCAAAGAATGGAATGCATCTTCAGACTTGGTCGAGAAATGGGAACTGATTTCTGTGAGTCTCTTGCATTAAATTACTAGATATTCTCGATCTCAGCAGCATCTCCAGCGTATTCCTCCGTCTGCTGTAAAAGGACTTTTCGGGAATGGGCTGACGACCCCCCTTCTCTTGGAGCTTATCGAGGTCATACAGATAGGAGTAGATGCCTCATCTAACCAGACACCACCTGATCATAGCGTGGCTGCTTATTCAAGAACATTTGTCACGGCTCTCTCTTCTGTCGACCGTTTCAAAATGCTGACCTTGTTGATGAATCAATCTCAAAAGGCAAAGGCTGTCGCTCTACTTCAGGCCCTTGGAGTATCAAAAAGTGCTTGGGGACTGTAGCACAGCCTCGGCGCTTACTGCCGATCTACCTAGTATTCTTAGATCGAATTTTGCCTTTCGTACATAGATTGAACCTGTCCCTGCTTAGCAATTGCATTGTCTCACCAAAATCCTTTGATAGGTCTATGACGTCAGCAGTTTGTGTCAGCTCTTGACCGGTCACCAGCCTCTTCTCACTAACCGGTTTGCAGACAGACACAGCGGGCCGTCACCTTCAGACAGAGCACTGAGCATCAGAAAAAATGAAAGCCGTTCTAATCCGAAACAAAATAGGGCCCGCTGAGGATCTCTATATTGGCGAAGCCGACAAGCCAATTGCTGGTCAGGGTGAACTCGTTATCAAGGTTACCTCGATGGTTGTCACCTCCATGTGCCCTTTATCTGATGCATACGATGCAAGGTTGTGGCCTTTGGCTTGAACCGGATGGATATCCTGTGTGTGGCATAGCATAACACCAGCGCAGGTGCCATAGCTGATCGATATCTCCAGCCAACGGGAAGGGAAATATAGTATTCCGGCCGGTGCATCTCCTATTCTTGGCGTCGAATTTTCCGGAACAGTCGATTCCATCGGCCAAGGTGTGACCGAGTTTGCTGTGGGCACTGCGGTGCTGGGTCTGACTGCAGGAGTCAGTAGGCTACCACTTCCGAGACAGCATAAATACATCAACGGCTAATTATTCAGTTTTCGATAGGGGGCATATGCTGAATATGTTAAGGCTTTTGCGTCTCATTGCATCGAAAAGCCTGAAGATATGTCGTGGGTTATAGCAGCCGGAATAATGGAGAACTGGATTACCTGTGGTTATCCTTTCACCCCTCTGCTATTCCATTATATGTGACTCTGAGTTTGTATCAACATCTACAGCCTATCAAGCGCTCTCGTTCGTCTCCCACTTCTCACAAGGGGAAACTCTGCTCGTTCATGGTCAGTACTTCCCCCTTCTTTTTTCTATGTGGTCTAATGCAGCGCTGGGGTTCAGGAGGTGCCAGTGGTATTGGATTAGCGGTGGCTCAATTAGCGAGGAAGGGTGGCGCGTTAGTGCTCATACGATCTTGCTTCCCCCCATTTATATTGCACTGAGATCAATTCGTCCAACTATAGGGCCAAAGTATTCGCCACAGCTTCTTCCCAGGAGAAAGTCGACTTCATCAAATCGGTCCCCTCTGGTGCTACGAATGTGATCAATTACAAGACACATGATTTTGTGCAAGAGGTTCTCAATGAAACCTCGGGCAAAGGAGTCGATGTTGTGATAGACTTCATTGGTCAGAGTTACTTTGCTAGGAATATGAAGGCTCTTGCTGTAGACGGGAGGATGGTCATCTTGGGTTACATTACAGGTGAGCCATACTTACTGTTATCCGATATGACAACAAAACCTGTCACTCAAACCTTCTAAGGCGGGGAAGTCCCCGGCGGGACATCTATTGCCCCGATCCTGTCCAAAAGGCTCTCGATTATCGGCAGCACACTCCGGTCTCGATCACCCGAGTATCAATCCAAACTCATATCAGAGTTCAAGCGGACCACATTTGAGCACTTTGCTGCCACCCAGGGTCGTCCCACTTTGGAGGTGTTCGTTCACAAGGTATGCGCCTTTACCGTACAGTTTCCACATCAACCTTCCCTGCTGAATTTTGCTACCTGAGGTTTACAACTGGAATAACATTGCAATGGCACACAAGGAGATCGAGCAGAATGCTAACAGTGGCAAGATTATTCTAGAGACACAATAGGCTAATCTAGCAATCTGAAGCATCCTGTTGAGTAACTAGTCCACAAGCCCTAAAAACGGCATCAGTGCAATTATATTGACCGGCGACCTGCGAATGCAATGCGGGAGCTTTCCTGCGTCATAGGTTGTGAGTGTTTGTTCCGAAGGCGAACCTGAATCCGGCCTGTGGTCTCCCCGAACTTTGGTGTTCCCTCCATCATCCACAATGTTTAGTTTCTTATACTGGCTTGACCTCAAGCTAAAGGTAGCCATCGTCCGCTTCTTCCATGCCCTTATCCAAAAGGTACAGAACTTGAGGTCTGGCAGTCTACCTGAGTGGAGGCTTGCCTACCCTCGACGGACACGGGAGTATTCCATCCCGTCAGAGTCGACCCCCGACTTCCCAATCACGGCACGTACCACATGTTCCTCCTAAGGTAGAATATACCCTAAGTGACGCGTCTTGATCTCCAGATTCGCGTCTGGGATCCACCAGATGCTGCGCCAGGTCAACCCCGTGGGGTACATATCAACTTCCATGGTGCGCGTATTCGCAAAACTTTCCCCCGAAAGGGCGTTTTAGGCCAGACTAATCTGAAACTACGTTTGATCAGGCTCAGGTTATGTTCTCCCAGACCTTGGGAACGATTCTGACTTCTGTGAATTGTTGGCGTCCAAGCTTCACATCACAGTGTTGGATTGTGACTATGCAAAGGTCCGCTTCTGTATAATAGAGATGTTAAACATCATCACTGTCCCTTGCTTACATGTGCTGGTATGCCGTTACTCTAGGCCCCTGAGCACCCATTCCCGCACGCATACAAACAAGTCATCGAAGTGATCTATCACGTCCTCGGCCAACCCGATTTATACCACCGCAATCAAATTACGTTCGGAGGCTTCAGTGCCGGCGCAGGCCTAACTCTTTGTGCAGCCGCAAACGAGTCACTCGTGCAAGAGAATATAAGAGCAATCGTTGCTGTTTACCCCCCAGGCGATCTCTCCAACCCTCCAGGGTTGCCTCCACCGGTATATTCTTATTGGATCCAAGGATTCACACTCGGACAAACTTACGCGAAATGAATATGATTTCTTCCTTGTAGGGTCCCCCCGGGTCGACCGCGCCCGTCCTATCTCCCTTCGTCATTGATGTTTTCAACCGCGCATATGGATATACGCGACCTGGGCAGCCCTCAACTTCTTTGGCGGATCCACGTATCTCAGCACTCAGGGCGGATTGGACTCATTGGCGCGGGAAAAGCCTTGTCATCACGGGAGAGTATGACAACCTGCTGGAAGGAGGAAAGGCTACGGCGGAGAAGATGGAGCGAGATGGTGTAGATGTGAAATATTGTGAGCTGCTTCTGGCCCGTCATGCTGATAGATGCTCATATAAGTTGTCGCTGATCAACACCTCTTTCCACCTGACTCTGCTAGATATGATTCAAGGTTTGCCTCACCAAATTGGTATCATTCAGAGTGTCATCTGATTCCAATATGGGTCGTTGATCCACCATAGATGTTGGCCATGCATGGGACAAGCGCTGCCGAATAGGAACCTGGGAGCACGACAAGAAGATGCAAGCATATGAATACGTGCTTGATTTCCTCAAGCCGATCCATTTGGGCCAATGATCTTGGGTGATAGACAGCAATGCCCCAACAAACTACTTGATCGCTGAGGAATTGGGAAGTGAGTGCCGCCGTGGCGGCGGGGTTTCAGGCTGCGGTATCGTTGTTACATATATAGATCATCGCCTTGGAGTGAGAACCCATGTCGCTGGTTGCTCCTGTGATGTCCCTGAAATGGGCTACACTAATAGTAAGTGGGCAACTTATGGCTATATGGTAGCAACTACGTATGGTCATTCCAGCGCCGCAGAAGCAATGGGGCCTTTCAAATGTAAGATTTGCGTAGTATTTCAATATCTATAATGGTGCCATATGTGGGAAATCCTTGTGTAACAGTTCTTGATTAGGTCTAATGGGCATGCATTTGTTCTATTGATTCCGAAGGGTAAATAGCTCGATGGGCGGGGTATCGAATCATCGAGATCAGCAAGGGCTTGGGCTCTTTTTCACACTCCCACCCGTCCTCGCGGGTTCTTTTTCCACAGGCACCTCGGCCCTCGTCTGTGATAGTATGAAACTAAATCCAAATTGGCCGTGCTCCACAAGAACTACCCTCTCTCGCGAGGGGTCCTTGACGGTTCTCACTCCTACTCCCTCCTCCCCCCCCTTATCGTCTTTGGCTGAGCCTGGGGTTGATGACGAGTCCAAGTTTGCCGACAGTCGGCCCCTCGCCGCCACGGCGAGTCACCTTTGCACTCAAGAACCTGCGCGATGTTCCCCAACGATTCCTGAACCCACCCGATGTATCACACGTCCCCAGAGGAAGAAGCTATCGAGGTGAGCGCACATATCTGCTCCCATTTAGCGGTGACAGTCAGCTGCCCTCAAATCTTCATGTTGTGTAGTCAAACCGCATTTCAAAGTCACCCTTGACGATATTCTATCCAATAAGCATCTACCTCCGCTCAGCGCTACGGTGCGTCGGCTTTGCTGCTCACCTATGTGCTTTATTTCATTCTTGGCCTGGGCCACCGCCATGTTTTTTTTTTCGCTGTTCCTGCCTTTGACAGGCTCAAGGTGACAACTGACAACTGACATGACCCCTTGATATTCATCATGATCATGCCCCCCACTTGTCTCCCTGGGCTCCGTTCGTGGCCATCGTTAGGATTTCGAAAATTTTTTGACCTATGCCGAGTATGAGAAGGGCAGTGTGCAGAATCTGTAAGCACCCTATCCCATGGTGCCTGGAGGGTTCAAGCTCATCTTCTCACCATCGCCAGATACTTTCTCATGTGGTTGCGAGAGTACACACGCGAGTATAAGAACTGGAAGACAGTGGTTGCAGAATCAATCCAATCAAGCGCGACTACTACTCCGCTAGGCTCTGAAGCTACTTCATCAACAAAAAGGACAAAGTCGGCTCAACCATATGAGACTATTCATCCCCCAGCTCCCTTGCCCGCTCCTCGCCACCCGACCGCTCCAACGCCACTCGAAACGGCGATTTCTCGCCCCAGCATCCCAGAAACCGTCAAGAATGCAGCAGTGTCGATCCCCATGACACAAGTCACTTCTACTGTATCATCGCGCCCACGAATCTATGCCCGCGCTCCGCCTTCAAAGACGCTCGCATACAGTTGGTACCGCGCTCGACGTACCTTCTTCCTTCCAATAGTCGCCGAAGGCGGCCCTCTCTCCACCACGACTAACCCCGTGACCGAGAATCACCTACAGCTCAGACTCCATCGTGAACTTTTGCGGCCTTTCATCGGGGACGACTCTGGAGCAGCTCAGCCACCCAATCACGACGAATTCCCTCCAGAGCTCATCGAGAACTTGAACGATGAGATATTATACGGAAAAAGACGTGACACCTACGCTGTGCCCACCGACAACGCCCGTGAGCGGGAAAGCAGAGGGCTCGCATATCCTGCCCCCGAGCGCTTCGATCTCGTTCGCAAAGAGGTACAAATGAATTTAGAAGAGAGTCTCAAACATTTTATTGAGGTTTCATTTGCAAACACTGGGTAAGTCATGTTCTCATTCCCGGTACGATATGCTGTGGTTCTCCTTGACCTACTACTTGTTTAGGAATTTCCGTGGCCTCTTTGGCTCTCTACTCTCTCTTTCGTGGCTTATAACTGCGCTGGTGATATATCTTGCGGTTGGTGTATGGGGCCAGTCGTACTACCTTTTCATTTTGGGGACATTGTTCACATGGATGGGCACGTGGGGCGTGCTGATCACATTGAACGGTGTATGCATCTGTGTCTTCTTGGTGAGCAGAGAAAGGAATTTAACCAAGCTCGCTATTCACCCCCTTTCTCGCCCGTCTAGTTTGGCAGCCGACAGTGGTTCGTTTACGAAACCGACTCATGTGGAATACCACGGCCGGGAGATCCTCCGCGTCGAACCCTTTCGACTCCTACCCCCCATCCATCCCATTTCGATGGAGATGAGCAAGGGATTCTACGTGGCTGGGAAGTCGAAAAGAAGGGACGCGAGGAACAGGAGGAGAACGAACGACGCCTAGGTCTTGCGGATGCGGAAGCCCGCTTCGCTGCAGGTGGAGATGCGGATCAAGCACAAGCACGAGTCAGTGAGGACTCTGACATCGAAACTGAGCGGCTTGACGAAGTAGGGTCTCCTACAGAATTGGATGGCAGGGGTGCTGCCATGAGCTCATCGGATGCCGATAGCAGCTTTGTGGTATCACACCTACCCTCACATCCTTCAAACGATAGAGGGATTTTTATCAGTGAATCATACAGCGAGGGCTTCTCCCCTCCGAATTCTCCCATCCAGGTCTCGCTATCTGCGGGTAGCAGTGGTGCTGGTAGCCGTCCCACCTCAGTTGGTCCACCCCGGCCACCTCTTACTACTACTGGTGCCCCCCATCATGCAGGAGATGCTATTGACCCTAACTCGGTGATTACTTCCTTCAATCTCGAAGGGCCAGAGTTCAAGTCTCCGAGGTCAATCCCCCTTGGAGGAGAGAGCGCATTGAGCGAGTACGAGCGCACTGATGCTACGCCCTGGCCTCCCGGCCTCGATTCAGTATCCGTGACCACAAAGCCTCGACACGCGTCCTCTCCAACAACAGAGGGCAACCGCGCCTTCAGTCCTCCACAACTTATTCCGCACGACCACCAACACCTTCGCAGCGCACAGACGAATCATCATCATGGTCCCCTGGTACTCACTTCATCCAATATCACTGATGTAATAGGTGGTGCGACCCCCCCAGTGGTAGAGCAACGTCGTCGGCGTCTTGGCCGTCTCGCTAAACCTGCATCGGTAGGATATCGACACCATGAGCATCGCCCTCGACCATCCTCGCCCCCAAAGACGCCTCCCATTCTCGAGGCAGATGCTCATATAGGGGGCGGCGGCCTGGGCGCCGGACTCGAGACAGACGAGCACGGTTGGCCTAAATTTGACTTTGATCGCCTTCCAAAGCAGCCACCCCCTCAACACCTCTGTGGTGACCGGCGCGAGATCTCATTCGCGGCCCCCATGATGAGCATCCAGCAGTGTCCGCTAGTCGTAAGAATGCATTGGTCGGTACGTATGCATGTACCACCAATCCGGTCAGCTCCACTCACTAATCCTTTCCTTACCTGTACTATCCGATCACCCTCACTCCCAAACCCGTCAAAATGACAGTTGGTGGTCCGTAGTATGGCGTGGGGCGTAGTTGTTTCTGCGTTGGTCGATGCACTGGCCATTGGTTTGATCGTCGGATTGCGAAAACACGGGCATGGATGAGCCAGTCTGGGGTTGCAATACGGGCTCAGTTTCTTTCATTTTCTTCTTGCCTTACTTTTGGAGACGCGTTCCAGCTCAACATCAAGCCAAGTGGTGAGCGATATTTCTGTACAGGTGTACACGTGCGGCTCAACAGCCAGATGCTATTTTGTTCACTCATGTATATGCTACACAGAATATCGGAATGTTTGAAACCTTACAATCCTCATGATTGATCAGAGTTTCTGACAAGTAGTGACCCAGAGCTGGCCTGACGGTTGGCATTAAATTCGTAATTGAAGATCAGCTATTCGACAATAAAAGATGTAATGAATGGGCTGATCTTGGGGTCGAGTACGAACATACAAATAAAATTTGTTGATCAAAGTGGGCTGAGTTAGTTGAGAATGATGACGAGAAATAGGGGCGAGAGAAAATGTTCACCATGCAGATAGACACTCCAAATTCTCCTAACCTGGATTTCAAACATCTACTAGCTTGTCACTCCCCTTGGCCGCCGCGTCCTCGGGATGGGAAGCAGCAGGTTTCTTCTCGGCCGATTTTGTCGGCTTGCGGTGGTAGAACTCTTCGATGATTTTCGGGTTGATTCGGTTGAGGAGCTCTTTTGGGAAGATGCGGAGGAGAGACCAGGCAATGTCCAGTGACTCGAAGATTGTTCTTGATTCATAGGCACCTATTTTTGGCATGAGATGGAAACAGCCAAGGGTCATCAATGTAAATGTGGGAGTTCAACCTATTTGACGAAGGCATAATACGTACCCTGACTGACGAACTCGTTCTCAAAGCGGCTCAGGAATTCAAGCGCGAGGGTATCCTCCGGTGATAGCGCTTCTTCACCGACCACGGCTTTCATCGCGGCAGCGTCTCGACCAATCGCATATTTTGCATACTAAATCGAGTGCGCGAACGTAAATTAGTGCTCTATTCAGGGAAACAGCGGACGATGGTCGGAGGTCGACCACCCACCAATTGGTTCGATACGTCTCCGTGATCCTTTCGAGTGCGTTCAGGGCCAATAGCACTCTTCATCAGACGAGAGAGTGAGGGAAGGACGTTGATAGGGGGGTAGATTTGACGATTGTAGAGGTTGCGGTCAACGGTGATCTGACCTTCCGTAATGTAACCGGTCAGGTCAGGGATAGGGTGTGTGATATCTGAAGTTGAATATTGTTGAGTGAGGTTCAAAGAGGGCATATTCAATCAAGCAACGAACCATCATTCGGCATCGTTAAGATGGGGATTTGCGTGATCGATCCGTTCCGTCCCTGTACTCGCCCAGCACGCTCGTAAATGGTCGACAAATCAGTATACATGTAGCCTATGTATGGTGTCGGACGTGAAGAACGAGGAACAGACTCAGCAGCAGAAGGGGCATACCAGGGTAACCACGACGGCCAGGGACTTCCTCACGCGCGGCAGATACCTGTTTGGAGAAGGAAAGGTCAGGGGCACGCTAGGTGAGCTCATCGAGCATGCAGAGCTTACCTCTCGAAGAGCATCAGCATACGAGGACATATCGGTGAGGATAACGAGGACGTGCTTTTCTAGCTGGTAAGCATAGTATTCAGCGGTGGTAAGGGCGAGACGGGGAGTGATGATACGCTCGATCGTGGGGTCGTTGGCGTGATTGAGGAAGAGTGTGACACGATCGAGGGAGCCGTTTTCTTCGAAGTCGGATTTGAAGAAGCGGGCGGTCTCCATGTTGACACCCATGGCGCCGAAGACGATCGAAAAGTTTTCCTCATGGCCATCGTGGACGTCTTTGGTGGGGCGTTTGACGAGGCCTGCCTGACGACAAATTTGGGCAGCGATCTATTCGGCAAGGAAATTCGCTGAGGATCATAGTGGACGGCATCATGGTGAAAAGGTAGGCACCTCGTTGTGAGGAAGACCAGCGGCAGAAAAGATTGGAATCTTTTGGCCACGAGCAATCGAGTTCATCGTGTCAATGGTAGAGATACCAGTCTGGATCATTTCTTCCGGGTTGATACGCGAGTAAGGGTTGATCGGGGAGCCTAGAGTATGGTTATTGAGTTTGACGCTCCTTTCAGGAATGACGACTGGGTATGCTCTACCGTTGATATCGAGGTAATCTTCAGCAAACACTTTTGGCCCCTTATCAATAGGGATGCCTGAACCGTTGAATATGCGACCCATCATGTCTTCAGATACTGGGAGCTTCATGCTGCTGCCTGTAAACTCGACGTGGGTGGCTTTGACATCCACACCGGACGTGCCCTCAAAGACCTGAACGATGGCCTTTTTGCCAGAGACCTCGAGGACTTGGCCACCTCGTTTTGTACCATCGGGGAGTGAGAGCTGCACAATCTCGTTATAGGATGGAAACTAGAGTTGTTTTTGGAGTTGAGTATGCGGTATCGAAAGAATGACAGAATGAGAAAGTAAGAAGCTTAGATTCACTTTAACGTTGTCGAGCACAACAAGTGGCCTGTCCATTGTGGGAAATTAGGCGAGGGGTTTAGTTCGATGCGTACTGGGAGCACATACCCGTTGATGGCAGAAACTGTCCTGTAGTCTGAAACGCGCGAATGAGGAGGTCAGATGTCGCTGCGCTCGATGGGCGGGGCGGCAGACGTGCCTATGCGGGGATCGACGTTGTATTCGCGTGTGACTGCGGCAACGTTGATAGCATTGAGCTCCTTGTCGCTCATTCGTGGGCTTGCCATCGTGAAAAGAGACCGCGCAGACGTCAGGGAGAGGGACGAGAGGAAGCGCTTAGTGCTGGCCAAGCATGGGTCAACAAACACCCCCCGATCCATCCCTCGACGGTGCTCAGTGGCTCTCACTTTCATTCTCAATGTTCTCGCCGTTATGCTCGCACTCGTAGCCAACCTCCTGCTGCCAGCGCGCGCGTCGTCCTTGCTCTTTGCGCGCCACACCCTCCCTGCCTCCACGTCGCAGCCCTCGATCCTTGATGATGCCACCACTCGTTGGAAGTCCGTTCTGGACGCTGCTCTTGCTGCCATCAGATCCAATGGCGAGGCAGTCCGCTCTTTCACCTGGTGGTCCCCCCTTTCTCTCAGATCGTCCAGCAGCGCCCCGGCAAACGTGATGCCCACCCAACCACACCCGGACTCTGGGCCATCCGACCGTCAGCCCCTTCCTCCAACACCAGATGCGAAGCGACCCCCGGACTCGATCATCATGAGGCTGATGAATAACCCGGCGCTTCGGGATCCCATCCGAGCCCCCCGCCACCCCATTGTGCTCTGCCATGGGCTCTATGGCTTTGATGTGAGTTGCCCCCATCATCTGCACTCAGCCTAATGCATTCGCTGAAGACACGTCGCAACCACTGCAGGTCCTCGGTCCATCCGCATACCCCAGCTTACAAATTCACTACTGGTACGTCCAGCTCACACCCCCTCAAAACTAAATGTCGGGTAAATTCGGCCCTGACGGTGACACACACGTTTGTTTGTTTTTCGCCAGGCATGATGTCACCGCCGTGCTCAAGAAGGTCGTTGGCGCCAACGTCATCGTCACCGGGGTCCCCAGGTATGGCGTTATCACCGTTAATATATCCCAATCAATGCACACACTCTCTCTTTTCTAATGAAACTCCCCCATCAGTGTGGGTTCGATCGAGTCGCGTGCAAACAAGCTGCACGAGCTCCTCGCTGAGAATGCCCCAGGGCAACAGCTCAACTTCCTTGCTCACTCCATGGTTTGTATGGTAAAACTATCTCCTCACCGTCCCGTCCCCTTAACGTTTCGTCCCTCTTTCATATCCAGGGTGGACTCGATTGCAGGCACCTGATCACCCATGTTCAGCCATCAGCGCCGGCATATGAACCTGTGTCCCTGACCACCGTTTGTGCGCCCCATCGTGGTTCCCCGTTCATGGACTGGTGTCGCGTGAGTCGCTCGTCATAGACTTCTCCGCCTCGGGCGCATCACCATCATACCTGCCTGACCATATTAACATTCACATCCTCAGGCGAACATTGGTATTGGTGATTTGCGACGCGTCGTCGATGCTGCCACTTCGACAGCAGAGCAAACATCCTTGCCATATACTCTCAAAGCCCCTTTGCTCTCCCGCGCTCCCCAGCCGCCGTCCTCCGAAGCTCAAGCGACCACTATCGCCAGCCGTTTATCCACCCTTCCTGCTTCGCTTACCACTCTCATTCTCAGTATGCTCGATGCACCGGCGTACTCTGATCTCACCACCTCCTACTGCAACAACGTTTTCAATCCATCGACACCACCTCGGCCGGGAGTCAAATACTTCTCCGTTGGTGCTCGCCAGGACAAGATGAGGTTCGTTGATTTTGAATCACCTGATTCACTTGATCCTAAAGGGTTGAAAACTGATTGGCCATCAACGTGGACTTGTCTCCCCTCTTATATCACCGACAGCATATTCCACCCGCTCTGGCTTCCCAAGATCATTCTCGATGAGTCTGAAGCCGCCGAGCGCAAGGCCCTCCAATCCTCGCCCGGTTCTCCCGATGGCCGGGACGGAAATCCGGCAAGTAACCGCGAATGGGGTAACGACGGCCTCGTGACCATTCACAGTGCCCGCTATGGAGAATGGCTTGGGGTCGTCGATGGTTGTGACCATTGGGATATGCGAGGGGCCAATAGCATGTCTAAATCCTGGGTGGATGAAAGGGCTGGGTGGATGGAATTCTTTGGTGCACGCAAGAAGGCTGCCGCCGCCACTTCTGCCGAAGTCGAAACATCGTCGTTATCTCCGCCTGTGTCGCTAGACGCAACCTCTGCTACTGATTCACTGGTGGGAGAGAAACAATCCGGGACGCACGATGGCGGCCTAGAGCATGCTTTACATCAAGTCCAGGAAGACAAGCAGATGAGCGCCGTTGCCCACGCCCAGAAGTCAGAAGACGCATTCCAATGGCTCGCGAGCAAAGTCCCTGCCCCGACGGCAATGTCAGCGCTCTCTTCTTCCTTCCGACCTTCAAACAATAGCCTTGCGCAATCATCAGCAAGACAACAAATATCGTCCAGATTCACTCCCAGGCCTCAGTCTCCCTCTCCATCAACCTCAAGACCAAAGTTTGACCTGGAAACCTTCTACATTGCCCTAGCAAGAAATCTGTATGATAACGGACTATGATCAAGCGTGCATACACACGAACATTTTTTTAGCATGGTCTCAAGATGTTGATTGACGATCCTAATATGGATTCCTTTCCGAATGTATATTTGTACTTCGCTCCACTGCGATTAGTGTAGCCAGCAGTAGCGCGACTATCAATAATCTACTTCAACCGCCGATCGTGCTCGATGAAAGTAAAGCAAGCCAAGAATGTTATCCATTTTCATTCACAACAAGATCCGATCATGGTAAGCGCGTAATACATCCTCAATTGGTGAGTTTAGGCTCGGATGGGGTGGAGTGAGAAGAGAGGTCGCGAGCAAACTGATAGAATTGGACCATCTTGGCATTGATACCATAACGGCTATTGCAACAAGTCATTAGTGTGATTGGAATGCTGTGAATGAACGGAGTAACACACTAGACGTATTGAGAAGCCATGAAGCTGGAGAACAAGGCGCGTTGGTACGGTTCCGGAAGGCGCTTGGCCAGCACGTCAAGCGGCACGACGGCGAGAAGGGTAGATGGCACAGCCTTACTGAGAACGGCCTGACGAATATTTTGGTCCTCGAAGAGGTCGCTCGTCTCAAGATCCTAGAATCCGAGATATCATCAATGGTTCAACCTCCCTTGGTGAGTGAGCTTGAGAGAAGAAATGTCTCACCGTCGTCAAGGAGTTGATCGACTCGGAGAGCTTGTCAGAGAGAAGCGTGCGGGGCGTAGCACCTTTGGTGCCCGCAAGTCGCTGATGTTCCTTCCATATACACGAGAATTCCAGAGCAGCGTTATCCGCGATCCGGGCTTGCACGCCCTGTACGTACTCCTTATAGAATGGAGTAGGAGTCGATCCAGGGAACGTCATCAATTTGGTATGCTCGTCATCTGTCAAAGCCAGCCCAGCTAAAACCTCTAGCGACGAGCACGAGACGCCTCCCTGATGTTTCATCATCGTCAGAATGAGATGTTTCTGTCCTCCATTACATGTGTCATCACCGCACCTTGTTCGCGCTCGAGTCTTTATACAACACCACGCCGCGACTCTCTAGGTAAAGCCGAGCACTTTGAGTAATGAATAGGTTAGCCCCTTCTACAATATACTTGTAGTGAGGTTTCCCTTCGGAGTCGACGAGGGATGAGACATTCGAAATGTTGATTGCTTCAGGACTGCAATGCAACAATATTAGGAGTAGGCTATGAGAGGCTAAAACGGGAGGTACAGACCGGCCACCACATGGTACTAAGATATCAGCCTTATACCTCAGATGAGCGGAGTTCCGGAACGTGGTTCTGCGAAAATAGAACATCAGCACACACATGGGCAGTAGGCCTCGTATTAGCTTCTTACCCGTCGGGAACAATCTCTGGGTAATACAAGAGAATGTTCATAGGGGATACTTCTGATGAGTAATGCTTCGGCTTGAGCGAGACGCAGACTTACCGCCACCTACGAAGTGAAAATTCAGGACCAGTTCAAGAGAACGAAGACGTAACTTACTTGGAAGAACTCGATCGGTTTCATCGATAAGGACGACATAGCCCTGAGGCGACAACTTGGACTTGTCAAAGTTTGAAACCATCTGCCGGGCCTTCGCAAGGCGAACGAGCTCGGTACGATCAAGACCGCGAGGATCATGGGCAACACCAGAACCATCAATGATAGTGATAGTCTTGTCAGAGCTCAGGAAGATCTCGTCTAGAACACTCTCAGAAGCCGGATCCAAGGATACTAAGCGATTAACTTACTGCTTCCTAAATCGCCATCAGGACTAACATGACAAGATTTGAGTATCAGGAAACTTCGCATTAAGAGAAGAAACGCACCCGCCCGTTTGCACCTTTGTAACATCCTTCTCCACAAGGCCAAGGCTCTTGTAGATTCCAGTCACGTACTGTCGCACAGAGAGCGACTATTGAAACCACATATCAGACAGCCAAACTGACTTCTCAAACGGTGACTCATACATACCGTCATGCCATAAACGTCATGTGGAATACCTCCCAGAGTCTACAAGAAGTTTAAGAGACTGGCCCTCTCCCGTCGTAGCCGCCAAGG